>MU221693.1:7395-22788 GCA_018584345.1 Thuja plicata
CTGAAGATCTACATGATAAAGATATTGACATCTTTGGCATTGTTGTCAAAGAGGGAGAGATTACCTATAAAGAGGAAGAAGTGAAGGGAGAGATTACCTATAAAGAGGAAGAGATTGCCGAGAAAGAAAGATTACATAGAGGCATAAGTTTCTATTGAAAACATTGAAGTGATTATCTACTCAGAGGGAGTCTATAGATGATTAGACATAGATGATTACAGTGTGATTACAGACACAGAGGGAGAAATGTTTTATAGATAAGAATCAAAATGAAGCTAAAGACATTAATAAAGATTCATTCATATCAAGGAACACAGGTGAATTTTTGGATTGGTTGGTAACTATGCTTGATAAATCATTGTTTTAATATTTTGTGTTGCCATCAGTGCCAAAGAGGGAGATTTTTGGAAAGTGACATTGCAAGCAATTGTTATTTTGTCATTGATGTCAAACGTTTATTGGTGAGACTATTGTTATCTGTTTGAGTACCATATCTACTATTGATGAAGAAGATTTAACAAGAAGACCAAGTGAATGGTTGAGTTAAGGCAATTCAAAGGGTACTTGATCAGTTGGCACTCTGGCAAAGTAATTTGTTGTTTATCTTTCAAAGATAGTTTTCTGGCTGTTCTATGCCAAGAAAAGTTGCTTGCGCCAAGCAAAGTTGATTGTACCGAGTAAAGTTACTTGTGATGAGTTTCTCAATGCTGAGCACCATTGAAATTTCCAAGTGGAAACAGTGATGTTGGCCGACTTACAGTAATTGGATTAATGATGATATTTGAGATCTTTGGCCGACTTAGTTGATTTTATTGGGATATGTAATGTTAATTAAAGATTGATCCATGTCATTTAATGTATGGGTAACCGTAATTAATGCATGGTTTCAAGATTTAATTAGAGAGTACTTTGGAGAAGTAAATGTAATACAAAGATGGGATGATCCGTTGGATCTGACCTAACCTAAGATCTACGATCTTGTTTAAGCGGCAAAAGATTCATCTGACCTAGACAGAGAGGTATATGATAACCTTAGTGGTTATTCATTATTTTTGGAAGAATGTATGTGTATGCAAAAGGGTTTTCATAGTTGATTTACTGTTTAGCATGATCTAGTAGAGAAGGCAACAGGAAGAAGCAGAAAGTTGCATGTGTGATTGGTTGATGGATTTCTAAGCAGATCAGAAGGTTGAAATGACAATGTAGCCTATCCAGTAAGTTAACATCAGGGCTATTATTGGATCTGAATTTGCAAAGTAAGTTGTATGTACCAGATCACAACTGGTGATTACTTTCTTACCATTGTATCAGTTAAATCCTCTAACAAGGTTGACTTAACAGTCATTTGTATAAATCCTCTAACAAGGTGACATTCAGATTGGAATGTTTTAAGTCCTCTAACAAGACCACTCCTGATAGGGTGATTAAATCCTTTAACCAAGTCACACCTAGCAGTGTGTTATTGTAACCTTTCAAAGGTTGGATCCTCACAGGGCATCACTTCAGAAGAGGGAAAACTTGGTAGCATGTTAATGGTGGTTTTTCCCATATTGGGTTTCCATGTTAAATACTCATGTCAACTTGTGTGAATGCTTATGGTTTGCTTTACTGTTATGTTACTACAAGATAATTTCAATGGACAGTAAACTAAATGATTAAAGTTGTTGATTTATGCTACTACTGCCGAGTAGATCTGAAGTAAAAAAAGTTTTTATTTGCTACATCTAGACCTAAGGATAACTGACTCACCCCTCCCCTCTCAGTTATTATAAAATTAATTCTAACAAGGACACCTATTATCACCTCCTTCTTTTTGAGATCCACTGACTCAGGCAGGTTTTACCTATGACTGATTACTGATTTGACAGTAACTTTAGAGTGGATTTAACTTATGTGTTGAATGCTCTATTTTTAGATGGACATGTATATAACAATTCAATACTATGACAATTGTAAGAAAGAGCTTGATAATCCAAATCAGTATCTTAGTGATAGCAGACATCAGCATAATAGGGAATTTCATCTTTCTTTCCTTTGTAATTCTTATGAATCTAGGAGGAATAACCTATTTGATTTACTCTTTAAGAAATCAACAAACCTCAACTGTAACTGCTAGGAATACAATTGATTCAACACAAAATACTCTAAAAATGATGGTTTTGAATAGTATTTGAATATTTGGATGATGACAGATTACCAAACTAAATCCTAGACCAGGGCTTATCCTTTGGGCTTATAGAGTCAATGAATTAAAGTTTCACAGAAATAAAAACAAAATACTGTAAGATGCCTTATAACCAACATGTAATTCAGATAAAATGCCTTACAAATTATCCTATTACCTCCAGAATATTGTATGAAATCCTTAACTATTGTTATGCTCCCTTAAACTATTCACAAAACTTAGTTCTTTCCTTGAAAGAAAATTGCAAGTAATTAGATAGCTACCTTGTAACCAAAATGCTTAAAATTGCCTTACAAATTTAAACACAAAAGATCATACACAACAAGTAAAGAGACAACAATAAAATAGAGTAGAATTGCACTGTATTTTATTGATATGTTCCTGCTTTAATACATGAAAAGCTTAAAGCTTGAAGATACAGACACAAATCTAGAAAGTCTATTTTTCAATATATTTTCTCCATGGTTTCTTTTTCAATTCTCAGTTTCTCCAAATCAATGTCCAACTTGGACATCTATTCTGTTAAAGGCTTCTGAAGCTTAGGTTCTTGATTTCTGTATTCACTCATATTCTGCTTTCATTTATCCTTTTGTGAAGTAGAAGCCTTATGAGTGAGTGGTATTTCTTGGTCTTTTTGAGACCTCTCTGTATCTTTCATATTTTGATGTCTTGAAGATCTTCTTTTTCTCTTATCAACATCCTTATGCTCATGTTTTTTCTTTTTTATTTCTCTCTCCCTTTTCATTTGTTGAACAAGGGCAAGCTGTTTCAAGATGAACTTCTCTTCATTTGCTAGCATATTAGAGGGAGCATCTTCTGAATCTGAACTAGATGTACTTGTCTCTTCCCTCTCATTTGAAGTAAAAGTGACTGTAGGGGTTTCTAATACTCTTTCAGCAGCTTCTTCATACTCTGAAGTATTTCCATCATGAGAATGCTGATTACTATTCATGTCTCTCCTAACATTACCCTCTTTACCTCTTAAAGGGGTTTCATCCATACTAACTTGGTTTCTCTTTTTTCTCCAAGACATTTCCATCATTGAGGATGGTGGGATTCCACCATATAGAACCTTCTCAGGATCACTTCTCATCCTTGACCTAGTATTCATTCTGAAAGATATTTACCAACTTTGCACTAATCTCAGAGATTTCCTTTTAGAGTTTCCACCCAATGATTTGGGATGAATGAGTACTTATCAAAGGACAATTTTGACAACTACAACTGGTATGATTTGTAAAAATCTTAAAATCCCCAGTAGAGTCACCAATTTGTTAGGTTTTTTTTTCTTGCAGGGCCTCTAAAGATGCTTGAATACTTGATCAACTCTATGACTCCCAATGCCTTTGATACTTTGACTCAAGCAAGAGAAAACACTAATTAATGAGGTATTTTGATAACACCGGGGATACCTATTATCACCTCCTTCTTTTTGAGATCCACTGACTCAGGTAGGTTTTACCTATGATTGATTACTGATTTGACAGTAACTTTAGAGTGGATTTAACCTATGTGCTGAATGCTTTGTTTTTGGATGGACATGTATATAAAAATACATATAACTATGAAAATTCTAAGAAAGAGCTTGATAATTCAAATCAGTATCTTAGTGATAGCAGATAGTAGCATAATAGGGAATTTCATCTTTCTTTCCTTTTATAATTCTTATGAATCTAGGAGGAATAACCTATTTGATTTACTCTTTAAGAAATAAACAAACTTCAACTATAAATACTAGGAATACAATTGATTCAACACAAAATGCTATGAAAATGATGGGTTTGAATAGTATTTGAATATTTGGATGATGACAGATTACCAAACCAAATCCTAGACCAGTGCTTATCCTTTGGGCTTATAGAGTCAATGAATTAAAGTTTCACAAAAATAAAAACAAAATACTATAAGCTGCCTTACAACCTACATGCAATTCAGATAAAATGCCTTACAAATTATCCTATTACCTCTAGAATATTGTATCAAATCCTTAACTATTGTTATGCTCCCTGAAACTATTCACAAAACTTAGTTCTTTCCTCGAAAGAAACTTGCAAGTAATTAGATAGCTACCTTGTAACCAAAATGCTTAAAATTGCCTGACAAATTTAAACACAAAAGAGCATACACAAAAATTAAAGAGACAACAATAAAATAGAGTAGAATTGCATTGTATTTTATTGATATGATCCTTCTTTAATACATGAAAATCTTAAAAGCTTGAAGATACAGACACAGATCTAGAAAGTCTGATTTTCAATATATTTTCTCCCTTAGCTATTACAATTTTGGTGTATTTATAGGTCATTAACCATCTTGGAATCCTTAATATTAGGATGCAACAAGCTTTGGATGGTTTAAGGAACCTAACCCTAAAAGTATAGAAAAGATAAAGAAGGAGAATGTAGAAGCGGTGAAAAGACAAAAAAGGGGATGAAATCTGATACTCTTTGTCTTCTTCTAGAATCTAGCACCTTTGTCTGACAATATTCAGGATAGCTTTTGATATTTATATCAAGGTTAAGTGACTGCCATTATAGGCTAACTTACACTTATCCTTAGTAATAACTAACCTCCTTGTGCTCAATGGTCAGGCGCCAAGTGTTCCTCTTTATTCTTCATCCAAGATTTCCTCTTCCACCATAGGCTTCTTTTTCTTGGGCTTAGTCATCAGGTCCCATGCTGTCACTTCATCCTCTATTGGCCAATTAAAGCCTTGTGTACTCTGTACTTGCACCTTCTGTCTTTCCCATCTGACATCTATGATGCTTTTAACATCCATTAAGAACTTGTTTATGTCAGTTTCTGCTTTGAAGGCTTCATCCAAAGTCTTATTAAAACTCTCCAAATCTAGATCTGATCCTGAAATAAAAGCCTCATTGCTAGGCATTATGCTATCAAATTCACCTCTCTAGGTCTCTAAAGCCTTAACTTGATCATCTTCTCCTTTTAGAGGAGCAAACTTATTTAAAATCTGGGGAAAATAGGCTCAACTTAGCCTCTACCTGATTCAATTTACCTTTGAAGAATGATAAGGCTATATTAACCTTCTTAATTTCATCCTCCACCTCTGTCACAATTTCAGGCAAATCTGACCTAAGAGGCAGCAAATAAGCAAGTTTTTCAAACAATTGAGCCCTAGGAGACCAATTAACAAAATAGGGGTTCAATGTAGCAATGTACCCTATTACTTCTATGTGTAAGGTGGGTAGTTTATTATAAGAATTCAAGATGACATCTATTTTATCTTTGAGTATGTCAATCCTATGCTACAAAATGCATTTGAATGCATTTAGGGCTACCTCGTTCTTATTTTTCCCCACATCCTCTTTTTCAGCTACTTCCTTTGATTCTGCTTTCTCCTTTATTTGTAGAGGTTGTTCTGAAGGTACATAAACTACCTCAGGTTTCTCCTGTAGCTGCTTTGTCATCTCATCAATAACCAATTTCTATTGGTGTATCTTTATATGACACAATTCCCTATCCTTGGCTAGGACACTAGTTTCCTCAGTCAAAATGCTACACTTCTCAGACAATTGCTTTGTTTTGTCTTCATTCAAGTGAGCCCAATGAGTCATGATCTAAGAAATTTCCACATCTCCAGTATTTTGTATAGTCCAAACCATTTGGTTCCCCACCATATTCTCTTGAATGTTCACTAATTGAGGTTTTTGGGCTTTGGGACATAAGCTCCACATGGCGAAAGCTTGTTACTTTGGACTATATCCAAATCCCTTTATCATGTCACCCATTTGAACCTCACTTTCTAATTTAAGGTCTGGCTGCTTTCTGATTTAGTCAATGATGAATGCTGAGGCCAACTCCCAGCCCTCAGCAAGCAAAATGCCACTGTTTAAAACCATTTTTCTTGCCTCATCTAGAGAGACATCCTCACTGTCAGGGTCATAGGCTTGTAAAGCTAACAAAGCCTCATTGGTAACTGTTTCTTCTCCATCTACCTTTAATTGAGCCATTATCTGCTCTTTCTTGTGCCATCTCAAAAAATCCTTGAATTCATCAGTCTTGACAAAATTATCATCACTCAAAAATTGCTGCTGATGCGACAACCTCTCATCAATACATGCCTTTAGAGGCAACTCAGAGGCAACTCTACATTTTCTTCTTTATCCTGTTGCTGCCTCTTCCCCTGTCTGATTATCTTCCTTAGATTATGATCATATAATCTATTTCTAGGAATGAGGGCACTTATTCTATCTCCTTTCTTCTCTTGCCTAACAGAAGAAGTCTGACCATGGTCAACTTTTTGCCTCTTAGTAGCAGGGTCTTGTACATCATCTAGTTGAGAGACCTCTGTTAGGTCAATGATGTGGCCATGTTCTCCTTGTTCCTATGCTGCCTTTGCAACATTCTGTTGAGGTTGATCCAAATGAGATGGGTGGGCATAATCACTATCACTATTACTTTCATATTCAGAGTCTGAATATTCAGGCTCCTTTGCTCCTTTTTTATCCAAAACATTATCTAATTGTTCACAGAGTACATAAAAATTATAAATCATAGCCTTAATCTTATCAAAACAAGGGAAATCAGGGTAAAAGCCTCCAAAAGGAAACCCATTTCTCTTTATTTATTTTTCTAGATTCAACAATTCCTAAATCCTCTCTCTTCTTTTTCTTATCTCATCTTCATCAAGAAGATTTCTTGTGACATCCTCTTCTACACAGAAACCATGCACATTTGTATTGGGGATTGTAGGAGTCAAAAGTTTCCTAACTCCTGCCATGAATCCCTCAGGGTCAATATATCTGTATGATGTTTCCCTCATCTTTCATATCTCCAACCATGCACTTACTGAATCAATGGCACCCTTGCCAATAGTAAAGTTAAAAATCTTAAACTATCTTGGGGTTAAGGTCCCCTTCCTATGTGGTGCAAAATATTCATTGTCTGTCAATAATAGTTGCCAGATAAACTCCATGGAAGAAACTCTAGATGGCACATGATAGGGTAGGACATGAGGTGGATGTGTACATCCATATAACCTAATCATGGTAAAATTTTCTTCTAAGAAGAAGTCTCCCCAGTTGTGATCACCTTCCCACTTGTCCACATACTCACAAGGTCTCAACAACTACAACACCTTTACTGGGAGTCTAGTCTTTCTTCTCTGCATTAATGGATATACAATCCAATTTTCAAATCCACAAAAGTCACAGTCCTTGGATGTATAATTCCATATCCTAATCCAAAAATGAATAGGATTAAGCCGGTCCTAAAAAATCCTCTGAGGATTTAAGTCGTTTACGTTCATAATCCCGTGGTTAAAATGCAACAACAAATGCATCAAGATAGAATAGTGGAAGAACCTAGGTTCCTTCTCTTTAGGGTCCTTCATCTTCTTCTGCACAGATATAAATCCCTCATGAATTTTATCCATAATGTACTATATATAATCATTATTGGTGCTAGAATGCACATCTTGCAAGTCTAGCACCATCATCAGAATTCCAACATTTATCTTCTCTGCCCCTCCATCTATCCCTAACACTCTATACAAGGCATAGGAAATATAATTGATATAAAAATACAAGTCTTTAAAGAAGTAGGGTTTAGTACCAGGTATAGGAGTAAGATGATTCCTAACCTCCTTAAGAATATGCTTCTGTAATAGTGTTCTAGCAGCACCAGGTTGTAACCTATATCTTTCCTCTTGCCTAGTAAGATTTACCTTGGTAGACATGGTACTGTACAAGCCAAAGGCTTGCATAAATGAATTCCTATTCAAAATTAATAAGGCAGTGCCATCATTTTTCTTAATTATTTTAGAAAGAGCATCATAGTGGCTGGCAAGACCTAGAAACAAGTCTACATCTATATAGACATCAGGGACAATTAACCTATCAAGGCCCCTAGTCCAAGGGTTTGACACTGGGATAGCCTTATCAGAATTATTATAGAAGTAATTGTAAAGAGAAAAACCTATTGACCCTGGAGTGCGAGCATCTCTGATCCCATAGTAGTCATCCACCAACAAATTTGCATTAGCTCTCTTGTTCTGTGTAGACCCTGGCAACAACTTTAATAACTCATCAGAGTAATTCCTTTTCCCTTTTGCATCATCGTCTACTTCATCACTCCTTCCACTAGTTAAAGCCACACTGACAGCCTTACTCTTCTTGTTCTGTATCAACCTCCTCTCTTACCAATATTGAAACAAATCTATGCTAAGAAATCACTGCTCTTCTTTGTTCACTGCCTAACAATTTAGGAAACTTGATAACCAGATAAGTACCCTGCAACTAATCAATCTCTGCTTTTTGAAAACAAAAGACCTAGCACTTCCTTGCTCTACAATTCTGAATGTATGATAAGTTGAAAATGAATTTTTGATCAACTCTTTATGGTAACTCTTCTAAGTACATAGATCATCATTGGAAAGACAATCAATTTTTCTTTCAATTTAACATGCTATGAAATTTATTGAAAACCTAGCCGTAGTTCATGAGTGTGACAGGAAATCAAAATCATATATATGCATCTTCAGAAAAACCTTATAAAATTTGAATAGGGTGACATGTCTTCATATGATTGGTTCTCCGTCAGACATCTCAGCTAGCCTTTTTCATATAGTAATTAATCCTTTGGATTCTCATTGGATGCTAAATTTTCCACATTGTCATGTCAACAGCTGCCATCTTCTATGATTTTTCATATTTAGCGACCTCACGATTGTGCAGTATTTCCTTGTTTCTGATCAAACTTCTTAACCCTCAATTCTTTTGGAGATCTAGCAACTGTGTAATTTTCCTTACTTGGCTAACTATAGTTATCTTCTGGTGATCACGCGACTAAATGAATCAAAGTCGCTAGCTGAAATACTTAACTCAAAGTTTATTTGGAGACCCCGTGACTGAAAGTTATATTTACCTTTAACTGTTATCTCCAAGTTGCTAAATGTTTACTTCTCTTTACGAGACCCCACGACTAACCTTGGTCACCCAATCACTGAAAAAATGCTAGTTGACATTTCTTTCAGAGACTATGCGACAAACTTTAAATTTTGATTTAAATTCAGAGACTAAGTGACAAAAGGTCATCTCATTTTCGTGAGCCCTTTTTACTTTTAATGCTCTTTTAATTAGAGACTTAGCGACTACCCTTGATCCTTTCTCCTTCTGCATCTGATGGCTCCGCTAAGTTGCTAAGTATATCTTAAAATCTTAAAATCATTTGGAGACTACGTGACAACATATAAATTTATACCTTTAGTCTCCTAATTGCCAGATGACCTTTTCCTTTTGGGAGACCACATGACTAACCTTCACTTTGTTCATTGTGGACACGTGTCTCTTCTAACTGGTTGTCTGTGAATCACTGATTAAATATTGACTTAGCATCTTAATCAAGCGACTACCCGACTACCATATATTCTAAACACCTTGTGGTTTGTGGTGAAGTCTCCGCATCTTTCACTTAACTGTCATCTTACTTGGAGACTACATGACTAAAGCAATCGCTAAGTCTCATAAAAATTTACTAACCACTGGCCTCTTTGCACAACATCGTGACTTAACTATTTACTTAGATGTTAGCTACTGACATGTTTCAGCATTGGGAGACTTCGCGACTGAAAGGTTTCACCAAGTCTCATAACAAATAAGGAATATTTTGTTTCTTCAAGCGACATCCTGACAATAGTTAATCGCCAAGTCTCATAACGTAATGGAATTTACTCATAGGATCAAGTGACTAGGCGACTACTGAAATAGGCATATGACTTAAGTTTTTAAAAAAGGTAATGCAAAATTAGAAACTTGATTGTCATTTTAGGGCCTTTTTTCATTTTACTTAGAACAGAGCTTAGGGTTTTGGGTTTTTGCATTACTCATGTGGATTTTGACCTAAAAATGCAAAAACTTCTCAGGGATACTTAAAAAAATGGGACATATTTTCTGATTTGAGATAGAAATTATCATGAAAGCAATCAAAGATTTTAGGGCAAACCAACAAAACCTAGAATACAACCAACAAAAGGAACCACTTTCTTTTGACAGAAAATGGATTCAAGAACCCATAATGGTTTTCATGAACCGTTTCACATGTTCATCGCGGGTTACAAACCATGGAACTATTATCATTAAGGTGGGTAATTAGTTCATGCCACGCGTAGTCCATGCTATCGACAGTCAGTTTGGAAGGAGCCTGAGAATGATAGTTTAATGATGCCAAACCAATTGCATTCTAAGATAGAAAATATGTGAATAACAATCTTCCCAAAGTGATAGTCGTAGCTGCATTATTCTTATGCTTGATCATTGTTTTGTTGAGAAGGTGGTGGAGTAATTTGTTAGTGTACTGGTAGCTTGACACTTTGTAAATGCAGAAGGTGGCGAATACTTTGTCCAAACATATGTGCATTAGAACCATTCGTATGGTGGGTTGACTATTATATGTATTGTTTGGAACCATACCCACAAGATGGTGGGTATAATCTCGGTCCATGGGAGACCGTAAGTGTAAGATCAAGTTGATATTATTGAAATATGACTTTGAGTTGAATATTGTTGTTGTTGGAATAGTGATTTTTTGTGTAATGATGACTATGAAGTCTAATACAAAGTTGATATTATGGACATAATGAAATAATATGAGCCTCTAATTTGATTGATGTAAAGAATGAAAGGAAGATTTGCAGATTTGAAGACCATCACAATTTCCTCTGCATCAATGACCTATTGGCCTTGTTAGGAAAGATGCCTGCACAGATATCCATTCTAGAGCTCCTAAAAACCTTGCCAATTCACAAAGAAATCCTTGAAGATGCTATAAATGAATCTTGTTTCCCTGAGAATATCAACGCTACACAATTCCAAGCTATGATTAGAAACCTAGTTGCACAAGAGCATCTTGTCTTTACTGATAAGGAATTTCATGGTCCTGACCTTCATCATAATAAGTCACTCCATATAGAAGGAAAAATTGAATCCACAAAAATAAAATGAGTCCTTATAGATGGTGGATCTGGCCTAAAATTGTGCACATTAAAGATGATTTGTAACATCAGTCTTTCTGAGGACCTCCTGGATGTAGAAAAGTGAATAACAATAAAGGCCTATGATGATAGAGAATGAGAAAGCAAGGGTTTGATCACACTACCCTTATAAGTGGGCCCAGCCCTGATTGAAACTATTTTCCACGTACTGGATCTAGATCTACCTTACAATATCTTGTTGGAATGACCCCAGATACACGCTATCAAAGGTGTACCCTCTACTTATCATCAATGTCTCAAGTTCTCACATCACGGTAGAGAAATCACAATTCTTGGAGATCCTGAGCCCTTTCAATACTGCAAGAAATTGGAAGGAAAACAATCTAACTATTGTCCATTGAATGAGTTTGGCCGATATTCTAATCAAGAAACCCCTACTTCAAATTCTCCCTCAGTTCCAAAAAATACATCAAAAACACCAGCTGAGCAATCCAAAGGAAAGGAAAAGGTTACTAAAGACAAGGCTTCTGCATCTAAAACAAAAGCCACATTTACAGATCAAGGCATGGGAGAGTATAAATTTGAAAGTGCTCTATGCATTGGGCAAATCCCTTTGTCTCTAAAGTCTTATGGAAGACCATCACCATTACCCCCCTCTAAAGAAAAAGCACTCATGCATTGCAAAAAAACCACTTTTGAACATTGGGGGTCGTTATCAGATGAACACATGGAATACAATGTCCTTGATTGGCTTTAAAATGATGAAGAAGAGTGACTTGTAAATTTTCCCAAATGAAAGTATCCCAAGCTTACTCCCATTGTTGAAAGCATGGGATATCATGGTACTGGTCTTGGAGCTAATGAAACTGGTAAGAAGTAGATCATAATAGCCAATGGCTATCCTAAAGGACATGGATTGGGTTCCATAGAGACCAAGACTAACTTTGCTAAGTATTATTGTTTAGCTGCTTCAGATTCAAACACTGAAGAAGAGTTCTTTGAAATTCCTTTCCACTATGTTGAAGATGACCTTGATGAAAATAACCATGTCTTCACTATCACCCGAGACAAAATTTCATCCCCTCGTCTTCCCCTCAAAAACCCTGAACTGATTGACTGGGATGAGAAAGATTCACCGCCAGCTTTGGACATTTGCAATTTGGATGAGGTAGTTTTAGCCCTCTTTGGACTTAAGAATCTCCAAGAGTACGAACATCAGATCCACTATAGAAAGCAAGCCTACTTCAGTAGTTAGGTCAATTCTCTTAGTCGCAAAAATGATAATAAAGATAAAAATCAAAAAAATGAAAAAACAGAAACATCCCCTGGTGAAAACCTCTCACAGGCACCTTTGGATGAAGAAAAAGATAAAATAAAGGATGCATCCTCTAGTGAAAACCTTTCTAAGGTGCTAGAGGAGGGAGAAGCTGACCTACTATTTATATCACCTGTATCATCTTAAAATGCAAGAACTTCCATTTTGATAGACTTAGCACCCTCATTTAGTATGGTTGGCATATTAGATTTGCATCTGTGCTTGATTATACATGCGTAGATGAAATTAGGGTTAGGATCTTGTGGATTCTCCTAGATTTCTCTCTCCATGGCTCCTCTCTCTAGGTAGGATCTATGTATTGGTCCTCTTGGGCCTCATCCTACTCTCTCTCTCTGGGCCTCTAGGAATTCTTAAACACTCTGACACATTCCCCTACCTTTCTAGGTCCCTGACTGATCTGGAAACCTTTCTGCAACTTTCTGGTGACCTACTTGAAACCTCAAGTCAGGGTTGAGGTCAACCCTGACCTAGGTTAGGGTCGAGGTTGACATAGACCTTTTCTAGGTGGTGGTCCCCGCTTTCAAATCTGGAGCTTATCGGGGCCCAGAACTTAAAATAGGTCCCCGGGTTTGGATACAAAAGTGTCTTCTCCGATATTTGAATTAATATGTTTTCTCTCTAGTTGGAAAATGTGATTGGACCATGATTTGAGGATAAATCTTAATTTTGATCCCTTGCATTGCCCTAGGAGGCCTATGTTGAAATCTCTATATAAACACTCTCTCTTGCCTTCATTTTATCATGAAACAAAATCGGGAGATTACATGATGGAATGATGAGGCAAGAAAGCAAGAGGATGATATAGGAGAACATACTAGGAGGACATATATCATCATCTTCAATCAAGCACTTTGAGGACAAGACTATGGTGGATTTTCATTGAAGCAAGAAGGCTCTCTCTTTAGATCTACTATTCACAACATTCAAACATTCAAAGGACATCATCATGGGGTAGCAATTATGGATTGTGAGTTGATGGGATTACTTTAGCTTTGGGGGCTTGGTATGCTTTCTTTGTCATACTCAAATCTATGCATTGCTTTCTCATTTCTATGTTATGTTAGGATTGGTTTTCTAGAAGATTAGATCTTGATATTGCATGTCTAAAATCTCTTTTCAAGAGATCAATACACACACACATTACATTCTATATTCAGCTATTCGTGGAGGTGGAGATCACCAAAATGGGGGTTTGACTAAGGAAAAACCCTATATAGCCACCCCAAAATCCCTCTTTTCAGATATTTACAGGTGCTATTTTTGGGAATTATAGGTGCAGGACAGTAGATCTGAGACTAGATTTGGATACCCTTTTTAGCGAACTTCTGAGATCCGCAAACAGATTTTTTGTCGACACTGTGCAGGTCAGGGTCAACATTATTGGGTCAGGGGTGACATTTGTGGGTCAAGGTCAACCTTTTTTAGAAGACAACCTCAAAATGGAAAAACATTTCTGGGTTTTGTTCGTCTTCGTGTTCTGCTTTGGGATCAACTGTCAAATTTTATAGAAACTCAATACAGACCTCAAAAAATGATTTTTTCCAGATCTACTATGTTATGAGGTAGGTATCTTGACCATTTATTTCTTACATGTTCTTCAAGTTATTTTATCATAATAATTAAATGTAATAAAACATAAATTTTTCCTTAGGATCTCGCTTTACCACATTAAACAAATCTTATTTAGGGAGTCCTTGTGCCAAATTTTATATGTTACATTTTGGTGAAGCCACGATAGACAACTCTTTCTTTTTGATTGGTGTTAGATCTACATTTCATATTAGTTTTTGCATGCATATAGAAGTAGACTTTATTTTATGCTCTTGCATTTATATTTCAAAACAAAAAATTCATAAAAATTGCAAAATTACTTTAAAAAAATACAAAAACATTTACATTTTTCATGCTTGTAGTGTTTCAACATGTATGATTTTTGTTTTGAATACTTTGATGAGGATTTTGTTGTACAAAAGGATAGATCCCTTAATGAGGTACATGGAAGTGAGAATGCAAATGGTTTGAATGAGCTCCCCATGGATCCCATTCCTATTTCATCCTCCTCCACAACCTCTTCAATTAACTTTTACCATAGAGTGTATGCATGGTTACCTTCATATTCCTCTATTCGCAATGTTGAAACACCTAAAGTGATATTCCTTAAACCTTTGATGATGGTAAAAGGATGTCCTCAAATAAATGTTAAAGGAAAACCCAGAGATCCCTTGGATTTCTTTGATAATATAGATTCCATTTCACATGCTTATCGCACATGAAATAATCCTCAACATACTGTCCCAGCAACTTTTCCTCCTTCTCAACCTGTGCTTCTTCAAGCACCTAGGTTACCTTCTTCCTTTAAGGAGTATGAATTAGTGGAACAGTTATGCACTACTTTGGCTAAGATATCTTTATGGGAATTACTTCAAACTTCTCCTACATATCATGAGGCATTGCAGAAAGCTTTATCTACTCTCCCTGCTACGCCTCCTAATCAAGAGAACATTAATTCATTTCTGGAGTGTATGCATACTATGCCTTCTGTACCTCCAATTGTGTTCTCTGATAAAGATTTACCTACCGTCGAGGTGCAGAATCAATATGATGTTCTTATGGTTGCTGTCTCTATTAATCAGAGTATCATTCATAGAACATTGATTGATAATGGATCTGGGCTTAATGTTTGTAGCATGGATATGCTTAAGGAAATTAAAGCTGATCTTACAACCATTCAACCAGATAGTATTCCTGTTCAAGGATTTGATAATATTGCAAATAAAACTTTTGGAATTATTACCCTTCCCATTAAAGTTGGTCCTGTGCTTCTTTCTACTCCTATCCATGTTATGCCTGGACCACTCAATTATAACCTTTTATTAGGAAGACCTTGGTTACATACTATGCATGCGGTTCCTTCTACTCTTC
>MU221693.1:22838-41281 GCA_018584345.1 Thuja plicata
TTATGCCTGGACCACTCAATTATAACCTTTTATTAGGAAGACCTTGGTTACATACTATGCATGCGGTTCCTTCTACTCTTCATCACAAGGTTAGGTTCATATACAACAATCTAATGTACACACTACACGCAGATGATGAACCCAATCCCTACTTAAATACATAATATGATAATATTCCTTAACCTATACAACCAGTCAAACAACCTGAACAACCACTTGAGGTTAAACAAGATGAGATTCCATCTTCTTCCCTACGGAAGATGATTGGGGAACATTGGATTTTAATCATACTTTCATAGGAGAATATAAAGTATCAGATTTGGAATTCAGGAAAGACCAAATTGAGTTTGAAAAACAAGTTTTTATTCCTTCTCCACTTTCTGAGGCATTAAAAAGTAACTTTGTTGCTTCTTCTCGTGATGAAATAGTTGAGACAATAAAACCAGATTGCTATGACATTGTGACATATGCTGCTCCTTTAACTCAATCCGATATAGCCGACAGGTATGGTTCTGGTTACCATTTACTCAAGAAAGGTGGATTTAATGGGAAAGGTTGTGGTAAGTATGAACAAGGTATACAAGTACCCCTGGATAATGAAGGTGGTGATTACACTTATGGGTTAGGGTTTAATCCTTATAGGAAGCCATCGGTTTTTCCTCTTAATGTTAATCATATTTGTGGTGGACATTTGAAATTGGTTAATCGGCTTCTTGACATGGATCAAAATCCTAGATTGGAAATCTTTCCTGAGGATGAAGCTCTTGCTGACTTTTTAGGAGCGTATCAAGATCTACCTACATTTCATCATAAAAGAAGAAAACAGTATTGCCTCAATAGTGAAGCCTATTTCGGAAAACATGAAGAATAAGATATTTCCCCTTTACTAATAGATTCTCCTACGCAAAGTAACTTATTAATAACTAAGACCATTGAAATTCAAGTGGATGAGAATGATGTTGAAAGGACAATCAAAATTGGGAAGTCTTTGAGTCAAGACGAGCATGATCAATTGGTTTCTCTCTTGCTTGAATATAAATATATCTTTGCTTGGACATATTCTGATATGCCAGGTATAGACCCCAAAATTGTCACTCACAATATTGTCCTTAAGCCCAATGCTAAACCTGTGAAACAAAAAATTCGTAAAATGAATCCTAGCATCACTTTACTGGTAAAAGCTGAAATTGAAAAATTACTAGGTGCAGGATTCATCCGCTCTATTGATTATTTTGAATGGATTTCCAATATTATGGTTGTTTCTAAAGGAGGAAACAAAATATGAATGTGCACTGATTTTCACGATTTAAACAAAGCGTCCTTAAAAGATGACTTCTCACTACCTAATATTAACATGATTGTGGATTCAACAGCGAGTCATGCATTATTGTCTTTTATGGATGGATTTTTAGGTTATAATAAAAATTTTATTCCCATCGAGGATCAACTTAAAACCGCATTTATTACACCTTGGGGGACATTCTATTGGGTCATGATGCCTTTTGGATTAAGAAATGCGGGAGCTACTTATCAACGTGCCATGACTTTGATTTTTCATGATTACATTCATAAGATTTTGGAAGATTACGTGGATGATATCTTGGCAAAGTCGATACAAAGAAAAGATCACGTGTTCATTTTAAGAAAAATATTTGAAAGAATTAGGAATTATAACATGAGGTTAAATCCTAAGAAATGTGCTTTTGGAGTTGATTCTGGAAAATTACTAGGATTTATTATTTCAAAGCGAGGCATAGAAGTTGATACTGAGAAGATTGATGCTATTGTTAACATGCCTCCTCTTAAGAATATTTCTCAATTATGCAGTTTACAACGTAAAATACAATCTATTAGTCACTTTGTTTCTAACTTGGCTGATAAGATTGTTCCTTTTACTTCTTTACTCAGAAAAGATACTACTTTTTCTTGGAACCAGGAATGCAAGAAGTCATTTAAGCAATTTAAAGAATATCTTGCTAATCCTCCTATCTTACAACCTACTCAATTCAATAAAACATTTTATCTATATACTTCTGCTACATCTAATGTTGTGAGTGCATTGTTGGCTCAACATGATAATGAGGGAAAGGAAAGGCCATTATACTATATTAGTCGAGCCTTGTTGGATTATGAAATAGGGTATACTCAACTAGAACGACAACTAGAATGACAATGCTTGGATTTAGTTTATGCTTTTCAAAAACTCTGACATTATTTACTCAATGTTGAAGTCAATGTGATTGTTAAATTTGATTCTTTAAAACATCTTTTCTGAAAAACCGATCTCTCCGGTCGATTAGCAAAATGGGTGATGTTGCTCACAAAATTTGATCTCAATTTCATACTTCAAAAGTCAATTAAAGGAAAAGCTTTAACTAATTATTTAGTTGAAGCTCCTTGTCCTTATTCTAATACAACTTTTACCTTAGTAGAATTCCCCGATGAGAATATACTTGCAATCAAACAAGTTGATATTTGGGAATTATATTTTGATGGCTATAGATGTAAGATAGGTTCTGGGGTAGGCATTATCTTGATCCCTCCTACGAAGAAACTGATCCCTATGTCATATAAATTAACTTTTCCTTGTACTAACAATATTGCGGAGTATGAAGCTCTTATTACCGGTTTACGGGCAGCTTTATCTCTGCAGATTAAAAACTTAGAAATTTACAGGGATTCTCAATTGATTGTGGAACAAATCAAAGGAGGTTATCAAACTAAGAATGATAAGATGGCACAATATCAAGATTTGGCTTTGGATATTCTTTCACAATTGTCTTCTTATACAATTCAAACTTTACCTAGGAAAGATAATCAACATGCGGATGCCATGGCGAGCGTAGCTTCTCTGATTTGCCTTGAGAATAACAAGGAAGACTTTCAATTTACTATACACACTCTTAAACTCCCTGCAATTTCTGATAGGATTACTATGGATTGTTGTAATTTGCATTCAGATGAATGGTATTCACATATTTTTCATTTTTTAAAAGATAATACTTTCCCAGAATCAGCAACACGGAACACACGTAATCGTATTAGAAAGCTTGCAGCCCGTTATATTATTTTAGGAGAAATACTTTATAAACATTCTTACAACGGTTTACTATTAAGATGTCTTAACAAAACTAAAGTACATGTAGCTTTAGCTGAAGCTCACTCTGGTTCTTGTGGGGGACATTTTGGTGGGAAATCTTTAGTCAATAAACTCCTCAGAATGGGATACTACTGGCAAACAATGGAAAAAGATTCTTTCGCATTTGTCAAAAAGTGTCCTCAGTGTCAACAACATGGTAATTTAATTCATGCTCCTACTCGTGAGCTTCGTAATCAAGTTGCTCCATGGCCTTTTAGTATTTAGGGTTTTGACCTTATTGGAAAAATCTCACCAGCTTCTTCTCAAGGACATACGTACATTCTCATAGCTACAAATTATTTTACGAAATGGGTAGAAGCTATCCCTCTTCGCTCTACTACTGCGGATGTCATTTGTGATTTTATCCTTCATCATATTATAGCATGATTTGGTATTCCTTCAATGATAGTTTCAGATAATGGTACATCTTTTAAGAACAAAGAAGTCATGAAATTCATGGAGAAATATCATATACAACATAGATTTTCTACTCCTTACTACCCTCAATCTAATGGACAAGCTGAAGCATCAAACAAAGTTATTGAACAAATATTAAAGAAAACAGTCAACAAACATGTGAAAGATTGGCATACACAACTTACTTATGCCTTGTGGGCTTATAGGACTAGTGTTCGTATAGCCACTGGCACTTCATGTTATAATCTTGTTTATGGGACTGATGCTATCATGCCTTTGGAATTAGAAGTACCATCTTTGCGTGTTTCATTTCATGGGCTCATTGACAAAGATACTTTTCGGGAACAACGATTACAAGAACTAGAAATGTTAGATGAACAAAGAATAAATGCTTTGGAACACATTAAAGCTTATCATAAATCACTCCAAAAACAATATAATCATAAAGTAATTGAATGGTCATTCTCAGTAGGTGATCTAGTCTTATATGAGATTCAAAGAAATGTGAATGCTTTACCTGGTGAAAAAGGAAAATTTAGTCCAAATTGGCTTGGACCCTTTGTAGTAATTGAGGATTTTACTTCAAGTGCTTATAAAATCGCTGATATGAATGGAGTTCCTCTTAGGGAACCTATTAATATCATGCATCTCAAGCATTATTATCCTTAAAAAATCATTTCTTTATGTGTGTATGTGTTCCTTATAGAATAATTATTTTATAATTTATGTAACTTAGAATGCATTCATACATATTTTTCCTTTCCTCTTTCTTTTATTAAGTTTTATGCATTGATGAAAGTAAAAAGTAATCAAATATAGAACTAATTGTTCTAGAACAAAGTTTTCTTTATAAATAAAACTATTTTTTTGAGTCCAGTACATATGTGGCACAAAGTGCCATATCTATCAATCTCTATCTCTATACTCTAAAGGTCGGTGGCTCCCAGATCTCTTAGATCTATGGTATGATGCTGAGGATCTCAAAACGGTAGTCCATGTGTGACTCCTTGATATGCTCATCTCCTAGATCTGCTCATGAGCTCTCTACATGTCAGCCATCAGTTTCTCTTCCCTCTCCTTGCATAACCTCAACTCTCGCCGCACACTCAGGAAGATATCTGCATGTCTTCCAGGATCTCTTTGTCATTCACAGGACTCTCTCTCACTAGCTAGCAAGTGGTAGGATATACATGTATCCTTCAGAACCTCGGATACAAAGCTCCTCCACTCTGCTACACTTCCTTTAAAATTCAAAATGTAAAGCTTACTAAATTTCTTCTTCTAAGATAAAATCATTATTCAAAGACATTCTAAAGCTATATCATACATGGATCTCCGGCCTGGACATCACTAAAAGGTCTAGATGGTGGGGGAATGGAGTGACTACTCTCCCCTCACTCACTCTATCTAGGTCTTGGTGGTGGTGTCTCTGTATGTGCTTGAGGAGGTCACTATGACCTCAGGGGTGTCACATAGACTAGATGATCACTGGTGTCTGTACCATGACCTGGGACATCTCTGCTACTTCTTCCTCTGCTCTCTCCTCCTCCATAGGATCTCCCCCAAGGGGAGGCTCCTCCTCATCTCTCTGATCCTCCTCCTCCTCTCCTACTGGTATGTCATCTCCTCAATGATGCCTCTCTGAAGGACTTGGATCACCTGTGGGGTAGCCATTGGGGAAGATAGGATGGGTACCCTGTAAACTCCAGTATCTGAAATACTCTCAACTAACATCGGCATAGGATATCTCAGTAGCTACCTCTATATCCTTGGTCTCATCCATCTCACTATCCACAATATCAGCCACTATTGGTCGACGTATGGCACTGGGTCTCTAATAGTATCTCGTAGGATATGTGTATCAAGGTATTGTATGAGGAACCCCCTGAACCAAACCAAATTGTCTCATCACTCTATCATAATAATATGGCATCATGACATGATTAGTTGGACCTTCCAATAGCTTATGCTACTGTGAGTGTCTCAACTGATGTCAAGTATCTGGCCACTCTATCATCTCACAATAAGGTCTCCATATCACATCTACACCTGGGAAACGGTCAAAGCATACCCTCCAAAAGAGGATATATCCATGCTGCCAGACATCTTCCAGTGGATATGCAAAGGCTCTAGGTGTTCTCGCATCTACCATCATAGGAGTACCTTATGGTCATGTACATGTATAATGCTCAAACATCCAAACTTGTAGCAGGGTGCACACCGTAAGACTCTCCCGTTGGTACCTCACCAATTGACTCAGATCATGATAAAGATGGGCTAAAATACTGCAGCCCCATGTGAAAGTGACCCTGTCACTCTCCATCCTATGTACAAGATGGGTGAATGGCACTAAAAACACTATACCCTTTATGTTGGGCACTACAACCAAAGCAAGGATACATAGCATCACTCTCCGTACCAAGGGTGTCAGACCTGCTAGTATGGCTGCCAAAGATATCTGATCCGATCAGGTCCTCATCTGTGCTACTCGTCCCAAACAGTACTCCATATCTGCAAAAACCTCAGATGAACCCCGTGGTACTCTCAGTGTAACAGGCTCACCTCAGAATAGAAGCCGGAGGATCCTATACACAACCTCCAGTGTGACTGTGATCTCTCCTGATGGAAGATGGAAAGAACATGTGTCCTCGTCCCATCTCTCTACCAGGGTTGATATCATAGGATGATGGAATCTCAGTTATGGTAGGACTGCTACCTAGTATAATCCTATGTCTCTCAATAACTGTATCTCATCCTGTTGTAGCTTGGCAACATTCCCTCTGATAGATAACAGTAACCCTCCAAAGGGATGCTCTCAAAGATGGACTAGATCCTGCAAGCACAAGTATGGATCATGTCAGTACTTCAACATCAAAAAATCTACTGCACTCAACTGACCTATTCAAGGTTGACCTTTTTGGGTCAAGGTCAACCTTTATGGGTCAAGGTTAACCTTTATGGGTTAGTGTCGACTTTTTTTTTGGGTCAAGGTCGACTTGGCCACAAAAAGGATAGAACCTCCCCAGTCAGGGTTGACCTTTATGGGTCAGGGTCAACCTTATTGGGTCAGGGTCAACCTTATTAAGTCAGGGTTGACCTTCCCTGTAAAAACATCAAAATTTCAATCATAGGTACTAGAAATAGGTGCATACCTCAGGTAGTGGCTGTCGGCTGGCCATGCACTCCCTCAGGACCTCCATGCAGCTCGCTCGGAACTCCTCTCTCTTCGACATCTTATCCCCTTCCCCAAACTCTAAAAATGGTAAAAATGAGGTAGTAAGTGCCTCTTTATCCTATTTATAGACAGTAAATTAGGGTTTTAGTAGGGTTTCATTTGAGAATATTTAGGTTAAATTCGAATTTTTCCTTTATATGCATTTAGATAGACACCTATTCTTTTCATCATAACTTGAGTTCGGTAGCTCTATTTTCAGTGCCATCAGAGGTGTTGGAATCATGATTTAGATATCTAACCTATTAAATCAGTTTAGGAAGGTTTAGGAATCTTCTAACTAGTTTAGGAAAGGACTTTTTCAACAAATTGCATATTCAGTATATAGTAATCACCTTATCACCCTATTTCACCTTCCATAAATTAGTAAGCCGAATCAGGGGGGGTATAAGGGATTCTATATACTTCTCAAGATCATTATAGTAAGAATTAGGTGCTCTCTAGATTTTCATTAACCTTGTGTGTTGCAGGATGCGGATACTAATGGTTCTTGCAGGATCTTTGCATTGAGGACTTAGCTATATCCTTTTTATACTTTATGATGTTTTCTTACTTTAGCTTGCATATTCATGTAGTATCATATCTAAGATAAAGTGGGGGCTAAATGTATCATCTTAAAATGGAAGCACTTCCATTTTGATAGACTTAGCACCTTCATTTAGTATGGTTGGCATATTAGATTTGCATCTGTGCTTGATTATACATGTGTAGATGAAATTAGGTTTAGGATCTTGTGGATTCTCCTAGATTTCTCTCTCCATGGCTCTTCTCTCTAGGTAGGATCTATGTATTGGTCCTCTTGGGCCTCATCCTACTCTCTCTCTGGGCCTCTAGGCCTTCTTAAACACTTTCACATATTCCCCTACCTTTCTAGGTCCCCGGGTGATCTAGAAACCTTTCTGCAACTTTCTAGTGACGTACCTGAAACCTTAGGTCAGGGTTGAGGTCAACATAGACCTTTTCCAGGTGGTGGTCCCTGCTTTCAAATCTAGAGCTTATCAGGGCTTCGAACTTAAAATAGGTCCCTGAGTTTAGATGCGGAAGTGTCTTCTCTGATATTTGAATTAATATGTTTTCTCCTTAGTTGGAAAATGTGATTGGACCATGATTCAAGGAGAAATCTAAATTTGGATCCCTTGCATTGCCCTAGGAGGCCTATGTTGAAATCTCTATATAAACACTCTCTTTTGCCTTCATTTGATCATGAAACAAAATTAGAAGATTACACGATGGAATGATGAGGCAAGCAAGCAAGAGGATGATATAGGATAACATACTAGGAGGACATATATCATCATCTTCAATCAAGCACTTTGAGGACAAGACTATGGTGGATTTTCATTGAAGCAAGAAGGCTCTCTCTTTAGATCTACTATTCACAACATTCAAAAATTCAAAGGACATCATCATGGGGTAGAAATTACAGATTGTGAGTTGATGGGAGTACTTTAGCCTTGGGGGCTTGGTATGCTTTCTTTTTCATATTCAAATCTATGCATTGCTTTCTCATTTCCATGTTATCTTAGGATTGTTAATCTAGAAGATTAGATCTTGATATTGCATGTCTAAAAGCTCTTTTCAAGAGATCAATACACACACACACATTACATTCTATATTTATCTATTCGTGGAGGTGGAGATCACCAAAACGGGGGTTTGACTAAGGCAAAACCCTATATAGCCACCCCAAAATCCCTCTTTTTAGATATTTGCAGGTGCTATTTTTGAGAAATATAGGCGTAGGACAATAGATCTGAGACAAGATTTGGATACCCTTTTCAGCGAACTTTTGAGATCTGCAAACAGATTTTCTATTGACACTGTGTAGGCCAGGGTCAACATTATTCGGTCAGGGGTGACATTTGTGGGTCAAGGTCAACCTTTTTAAGAAGACGACCTCAAAATAGAAAAATATTTCTGGGTTTTGTTCGTCTTTGCGTTCCAGTTTGGGATCAACTATCAAATTCTTGAGAAACTCAATACAAACCTCGAAAAATGATTTTTTCCAGATCTACTATTTTATGAGGTAGGTATCTTGTCCATTTATTTCTTACATGTTCTTAAAGTTATTTTATCATAATAATTAAGTGTAATAAAACATGAATTTTGCCTTAGGATCTCGCTTTACCACATTACACAAATCTTATTTAGGGAGTCCTTCCTGTGCCAAATTTTATATGTTACATTTTGGTGAACACGCGATAGACAACTCTTACTTTTTGATTGGTGTTAGATCTACATTTCATATTAGATTTTGCATGCATATAGAAGTAGACTTTCTTTTATGCTCTTGCATTTATATTTCGAAACAAAAAATTCATAAAAATTGCAAAATTACTTTAAAAAAATACAAAAACATTTACATTTTTCATGCTTGTAGTGTTTCAACATGTATGATTTTTGTTTTGAATACTTTGATGAGGATTTTGTTGTACAAAAGGATAGATCCATTAATGAGGTACATGGAAGTGAGAATGCAAATGGTTCAAATGAGATCCCCATGCATCCCATTCCTATTTCATCCTCCTCCACAACCTCTTCAATTAACTTTTACCATAGAGTGTATGCATGGTTACCTTCATATTCCTCTATTTGCAACGTTGAAACACCTAAAGTGATATTCCCTAAACCTTTGATGACGGTAAAAGGATGTCCTCGAATAACTGTTAAAAGAAAACCCAGAGATCCCTTGGATTTCTTTGATAATATAGATTCCATTTCACATGCTTATCACACACAAAATAATCCTCAACCTACTATCCCAGCGACTTTACCTCCTTCTCAACCCATGCTTCCTCAAGCACCTAGGTTACCTTCTTCCTTTAAGGAGTATGACTTAGTGGAATATTTACGCGCTACTTCTGCTAAGATATCTTTATGGGAATTACTTCAAACTTCTCCTACATATCATGAGGCATTGCAGAAAGCTTTATCTACTCTCCCTGCTACACCTCCTAATCAAGAGAACATTAATTCATTTCTGGAGTGTATGCATACTATGCCTTCTGTACCTCCAATTGTGTTCTCTGATAAAATTTACCTACCGTCGAGGTGTAGAATCAATATGATTCTCTTATGGTTGTTGTCTCTATTAATTAGAGTATAATTCGTAGAACATTGATTGATAATGGATATGGGCTTAATGTTTGTAGCATGGATATGCTTAAGGCAATTAAAGCTGATCTTACAACCATTCAACCAGATAGTATTCCTATTCGAGGATTTGATAATATTGCAAAGAAAAATTTTGGAATTATTACACTTCCCATTAAAGTTGGTCCTATGCTTCTTTCTACTCCTATCCATGTTATGCCTGGACCACTCAATTATAACCTTTTATTAGGAAGACCTTGGTTACATACTATGCATGCGGTTCCTTCTACTCTTCATCACAAGGTTAGGTTCATATACAACAATCTAATGTACACACTACATGCGGATGATGAACCCAATCCCTGCTTAAATACATAATATGATAAGGTTCTTGAACCTATACAACCAGTCAAACAACCTAAACAACCACTTGAGGTTCAAAAAGATGAGATTCCATCTTCTTCCCTGGATAATGAAGGTGGTGATTACACATATGGGTTAGGCTTTAATCCTTATAGGCAACCATCAGTTTTTCCTCTTAATGTTAATCATATTTGTGGTGGACATTTGAAATTGGGTAATCCGCTTCTTGACATGGATCAAAAGCCTAGATTGGACATCTTTCCTGAGGATGAAGCTCTTGCTGACTTTTTAGGAGTGTATCAAGATCTACCTACATTTCATCATAAAAGAAGAAAACAGTATTGCCTCAATAGTGAAGCCTATTTCAGAAAACATGAAGAATCAGATATTTCCCCTTTTCTAATAGATTCTCCTACACAAAGTAACTTATTAATAACTGAGACCATTGACATTCAAGTGGACGAGAATGATGTTGAAAGGACAATCAAAATTGGGAAGTGTTTGAGTCAAGACAAGCATGATCAATTGGTTTCTCTCTTGCTTGAATATAAAGATATCTTTGCTTGGACATATTCCGATATGCCAGGTATAGACCCCAAAATTGTCACTCACAATATTGTCCTTAAGCCCAATGCTAAACCTTTGAAACAAAAGATTCATAAAATGAATCCTAGCATCGCTTTACTAGTAAAAGCTGAAATTGAAAAATTACTAGGTGCAGGATTCATCCGCTCTATTGATTATTTTGAATGGATTTCCAATATTGTGGCTGTTTCTAAAGGAGGAAACAAAATATGAATGTGCATTGATTTTTGCAATTTAAACAAAGCATCCTTAAAAGATGACTTCTCACTACCTAATATTGACATGATTGTGGATTCAACAGCAGGTCATGCATTATTGTCTTTTATGGATGGATTTTTAGGTTATAATCAAATTTTTATTCCCATCGAGGATCAACCTAAAACTGCATTTATTACACCTTAGGGGACATTATGTTGGGTCATGATGCCTGTTGGATTAAGAAATGCGGGAGCTACTTATCAACATGCCATGAATTTGATTTTTCATGATTACATTCATAAGATTTTGGAAGATTATGTGGATGATATCTTGGCAAAGTCTATACAAAGAAAATATCACGTGTTCATTTTAAGACAAATATTTGAAAGAATTAGGAATTATAACATGAGGTTAAATCCTAAGAAATGTGTTTTTGGAGTTGGTTCTGGAAAATTACTAGGATTTATTATTTCAAAGCGAGGCATAGAAGTTGATACTGAGAAGATTGATGCTATTGTTAACATGCCTCCTCCTAAGAATATTTCTCGATTACGCAGTTTACAACGTAAAATACAATCTATTCGTCACTTTCTTTCTAACTTGGCTGATATGACTGTTCCTTTTACTTCTTTACTCAGAAAAGATACTACTTTTTCTTGGAACCAGGAATGCAAGAAGTCTTTTGAGAAATTTAAATAATATCTTGCTAATCCTCCTATCTTACAACCTACCCAATTCAATAAACCATTTTATCTATATACTTCTGCTACATCTAATGTTGTGAGTGCATTGTTGGCTCAACATGATAATGAGGGAAAGGAAAGGCCATTATACTATATTAGTCGAGCCTTTTTGGATTATGAAACACAGTATACTCAACTAGAATGACAATGCTTGGATTTAGTTTATGCTTTTAAAAAACTTTGACATTGTTTACTCAATGTTACAGTCAATGTGATTGTTAAATTTGATCCTTTAAAACTTCTTTTCTCAAAAACTGATCTATCCGATCGACCAGCAAAATGGGTGATGTTGCTCATAGAATTTGATCTCAATTTCATACTTCAAAAGTCAATTAAAGGACAAGATTTAACTGATTATTTAGTTGAAGCTCCTTGTCCTTATTCTAATACAACTGTTACCTCAGTAGAATTCCTCGATGAGTTTATACTTGCAATCAAACAAGATGATATTTGGGAGTTATATTTTGATGGCTCTAGATGTAAGATAGGTTCTGGGGTAGGCATTATCTTTATCCCTCCTATGAAGAAACTGATCCCTATGTCATATAAATTAACTTTTCCTTGTACTAACAATATTGCAGAGTATGAAGCTCTTATTGCCAATTTACGGGCAGCTTTATCTCTGCAGATTAAAAACATAGAAATTTACGGGGATTCTCAATTGATTGTGGAACAAATAAAAGGAGGTTATCAAACTAAGAATGATAAAATGGCACAATATCAAGATTTTTCTTTGGATATTCTTTCACAATTCTCTTCTTATACAATTCAAACTTTACCTAGGAAAGATAATCGACATGCGGATGCCATGGCAAGCGCAGCTTCTCTAATTTGCCTTGAGAATAACAAGGAAGACTTTTAATTTACTATACACACTCTTAAACTCCCTACAATTTCTGATAGGATTACTATGGATTGTTGTAATTTTCATTCAGATGAATGGTATTCACATATTTTTCATTTTTTAAAAGATAATACTTTCTCAGAATCAGCAACATGAAACACACATAATCATATTAGAAAGCTTGCAGCCCATTATATTATTTTAGGAGAAATACTTTATAAATGTTCTTACAATAGTTTACTATTAAGATGTCTTAACAAAACTAAAGTACATGTAGCTTTAGCTAAAGCTCAATGGTTAAACTGAAACAAAATGACCTGTTTCTAATACAACTAAATTGTAGATTTTTAGATCTATTTACTTACTATATCTTTCTGATCAATGTATCAATTCAATTCCTTTGTACTTAACTCTTTCTTCTTTGTGATGCTGTGCTTTTCTGTTTGTTGGTGTCTGTAGAATTCTTTAGCTCTCCCTTAGCTTGATTGATCAGGACTGCATGAACTTTATCCTTTATCAGTTTCTCTTCAGCATCTTCTATCAGTTCACTCCCTCGTGTATCTGATTGCATTCGGAAGTGAGTTATGATTGTCTCTTATATAGACATGATATTCCTTAATTCTTGGTTCTTGATTCTTGATTCTTGGTGTGAAAAACAATCTAGCCAAATTGATTTATGGCTTTAACTCCTAATTTATTTCATAGTTATCTTCTTGCCAACTATACAAATCAATTGCTTAACTGTGGTTTGAATAAAACAAATAAAACAACCAGTTAAATCTATCCTTAAGCTCTTCCAGCTAGATGTTTTGTCATTTTCTGATCTCTCTGTTCTGTCGATCAATTTTACAGTTCGTCACTGGTGACAACTACCAGTTCCATTGGTGCAACTTCAGTTAGCTTCGAGATCTCCATCCATTGGGCATCATTGGATCTTGCTCGTCGGGAAACACTATTTTTAGCTCAATGGGCATCCTATGATTCTTCTTCATCAGGCAACACTGTCTTCTGCTAGTTCCATCGGTGCAACTTTAGTTAGCTTCAGGATCTCCATCTATCGGGCATCATTGGATCTTTCTCATCAGGAAACATTGGATCTTGTTCATCGGGCAACACTATTTTTAGCTCTTCGGGCATCCTATGATTCTACTTCATCGAGAAACACTGTCTTCTTCTCGTCGGGTATCACTGTGACTTTATCTCTGTCTTTACCGATGGTGTGCAGTCCACTGGTGTAGTCTGTCACTTAGTGAATACTTGACTTTTATGCATTGCTGGAAGCATAACCTCTGTTCCATTGATTCTCTAAAGTCTTTTGCATTATGTATATGACCATACAAATGATATCAAGTTGACATCAATAAAAATACAAACCATTAACTGATTTAATGTCCTGCATCATCTTCAACTTAATATAGTCAAACATTTAATCAGTTACATGTCATCAATCTCTCCCTTTGGCATTGATGGCAACCTTCTATATTATCATACTATACTATTGCTAATACAATATGAAATATAATTGTTGAGATTCATCAAATTACCAAACAGTTTGTTTTGATAACCGATAAAATGTCTGACCGCTGGTAAGCTCTATGTAAGCTTAGATTTGATACTTGCAGCTTTTACTTTGTTTCTTCTTCTGATGTGTTGCGACCTCTGTTGGTGTCAATTTTTCTCTTCTTCTTCTTTGATGTCTCTGTCTTGTATTTGCAACTTTTATACAAATACTCTCCCTATGGATATGATCTCTCCCTGTTTGGAGTAATCTGATAATGAATAGTTTCTGATGATAATATGAATACATTCTCTCCCTTTGACATTAATGCCAAATAAGTATTTTCACAAATATCTGACATTTTGTCAAACAATGTCTTCTATCCATAATATATTCCTTGAATTTCCCTTATCCATCATCAATATAACAGTTTTCTCTGGTGCTTGGTTATGATATATACCTTTTTGTATATAGATGTAGCTTTGAAGTTCAGCTTCTGCTTGCATCAAACATGAATGATATTCTGATAATATATGGTTGATGCAGTGTCCAGTCCTTTTACTAACTGTTAGACATGGGTTTTACCCCTAGTCTTTTTCTAAGGTACTCAAATGTATCATTGGGTAGTGGCTTGGTGAAGATATCATCCAATTGTTCTTTTGATTGCACATATTCACATATTACCTCTTTTTCTTGAACTTGTTCTCTTAAGTAATGATACTTGATGGCAATGTGTTTAGTCTTTGCATGCATGACTGGATTCTTGGAAATATTTATTGCACTGGTGTTGTCACAATAAATAACTATTGGTTCTTTGATCTTCATATGCATACCTTCTAGCAACTGTTTGATCCATGCAATATTCAAGTAGTTTGCAGCAGCAACAACATATTTTGCTTCAACAGTAGACTGAGAGATGCATCCTTGCTTCTTGCTAATCCATGTGACAAGTCTGTCACCCATAAAGAATGATCCTCCAGTTGTGCTCTTCCGATCATCAATATTTCCAGCCCAATTAGTGTCAATAAACACTTTTAGTTCAAATTTTCCTTCTCTTCTATACCATAAGTCAAATTCCTTAATATTCTTCAGATATCTTAGAATTCTTTTCACAGTAGTTATATGTGATTCCCTAGGGTTAGCAGAAAATCTAGCACCAATTCCTACTACATGTGCAATATTTGGTCTAGTGTGTACAACATACATGAGTTTCCCTATCATTGATCTATATAGAGTTTGATTTACCTCTGTTGTCTTGTCTTCCTTTGTTAATTTTCATCCAATAGCCATCGGTGTTCCAATAGGTTTGGAATCTTCCATCATGAATATTTTCAGAACTTCTTTGATGTATTTGGACTGTGTAATGAAAATACCTTCACTTTTTTGAATGATCTGTAGACCAAGAAAGAACTTGATCTCTCCAAAAATAGACATCTCAAATTCTTTGCTTATCTCATTAGCAAATGATTTGCATAGCATATCATTACCTCCAAATATGATGTCATCAACAAATATTTCAGCAATCAAAGTGTTAGCATTAGTATCTTCTTTTAAATAAAGATTATTGTTTTCACTAGTCCTCATGAATCCAGTACTTATTAGATAGGAATGAAGTCGTTCATACCAGGCTCTAGGAGCTTGTTTTAATCCATACAAGGCTTTGTGAAGTCTACATACCATGTTACTCTTGTCTGGTTCTACAAACCCCTCTGGTTGTTCAATGTATACCTCTTCTTCAAGTATTCCATTTAGGAATGCTGACTTGATGTCCATTTGATATACTTTAAATCCTTTGTATGCAGCATAAGCAAGTATAATTCTTACTCCTTCTAGCCTAGCAATGGGTGCAAAGGTTTCTCCATAATCTATACCTTCCTCTTGTGCATACCCTTTACATACTAGTCTTTCTATGTTCCTTGTGACTTCTCCATTCTCGTTCAGTTTGTTCATGAATATCCATTTTGTACCGATGACATTCTTGTCATTTGGTCTTGGTACAAGTGACCATGTCTTGTTCTTTTCAATCTATTCAATCTCATCATTCATAGCACTTATCCATTCTTCATTATCTAGTGCCGCATTAACAGACTTTGGTTCAAACTCACAAATTAAGCAATTTGAGTTTAAAGACTTACTCCTTGTTTTTGTAAAAAATTTCTTATCTCCTATGATCTGGTCCTCTGGATGGTTCCTTCTTACATATCTTGCAAGTACAGGTACAGCTCTTTGCATATCAGCTTCATCTTCATTACGTTGCACATTATTTTGATCATTGTCCTGACCGTCGGTAACAATATTCTGACTGTCAGTTGCAACATTTTGTTGTTCTAGATTTAAGTACTGTTGCTTAGGTAAAGTGATGGGTTCTTCATTGTATACAAAATTGTTGTAGTCCTTTGGTTCTTTTGTGCTTTCCAGCTCATTCTTTTCTGCAAATTCATCAATCTTTACATTTTCACTTTCAACTATTTTGTTAGAAGCCTTGAGTAGACATTTAAAATCTTTTCTTTTGGTAGAATACCCCAGAAAAATACCTTCATCACTTTTGGCATCTAGCTTTCCATTTCTTTGATCTTTTAAGACATAACATTGACTACCAAAAATTTTGAAGTAACTTACATTGGGTGTTTTACCATACCATGGCTCATAAGGAGTCTTCTTTGAGTCCTTTCTTAATTGTACTCTATTAAGTGTGTAGATAGCAGTGCTAATAGCTTCCCTCCAGAAGATCTGGGTGATGTCCTTCTCTATCATTAGTGTTCTTGCACAATCAACTATTGATCTGTTCCTTCTCTCAGCAATCCCATTTTGCTGTGGTGTTCTTGGTGCAAAAACCTGTCTTTTTATAGCATGCTCATTACAGAAATTAGTGAATTCATCTGATATAAATTCTCCTCCTCTATCTGATCTCAAAAATTTTAGATCCTTACAACTTTGTTTCTCTACCATAGCCTTATACCATTTAAACATCTTGAATGCTTCAGATTTTTCTTTTAGAAATATGATTGTCATCATTCTAGAGTAATTATCAACAAAGAGAATAAAATATCTATCTCCATAATAGCTCTTTGTTCTCATAGGTCCACATAAATCAGTATGACTAATTCTAGAATATCATCAGATGTATGGGTTTTTTTTTTGAAACTAGACTTTGTCATTTTACCTTTTTGACAATTCTTGCATATGATGTTGTCTGGTTTTGTCATCGTCGATAAGCCTCTTACACTTCTTTTTCTTCTTATCTTCATCATGTTGTCAAAGTTCACATGACACAACATTTTTTACCACAACCATATGTCTTCGTTTCTAGTCATCAAGCAAGTGGGGTTAGTATCATTTAGATAGAATAAGTTACCTTTGGTCTGTTCACCGGTACCAATCAGTGTTTTTGATTTAATATTGAAGATCTTTGCCTTTTTGTTCTCAAATGCTACTTTATGACCTGAATTATTCATATGAGAAACACTCAATAAATTATAATTCAATCCTTTTACCCAATAAGCATTTTCACATTTAATCAGATTATTCAGCATTATTGTTCCTTTACCTTCAATTTGACAAGGAGAATCATTTCCCATTCTTACTGTACCACCTTTATAGTATTCAAAAGTATTAAAATTTTCTTTGCACCCAGTCATATGGTGAGTGCAGCCACTATAATGTAGATGTCATTCTTACTAATATTAGATATGAGTATAGTTTCTTCATACCTTTCATCTTCATCTGAATCATCCTTCACAGCTACAAACACTATCTCAACATCATCATCCAGTTCGGTGTCAGTATCTTCATCTTTGCAAGTAGCTACATAGATACCCTTATTTCCTTTGTCCTTGTAATCTTGAGTATCACTTCTTTTTGATAGTCGATAACCTTTGTAATCTTTGTTATCACCTCTATCAGATTTCTTCTCAAAATATCTGTTATCATTTCTATTATCTTTTCTTTTAGGACATCTTGCAGCAAAGTGTCCAATCTCTTTACAATTAAAACAAACAAGTGGTAACTTACCTTTGTATTTACCTTTGGCTCTTAGCATTCTTCTTTCCATGAGTGCTTCAATTTCATCTAGATCTTCTTCTTCACTTTTTCTTTCACTGTCTCTTCTAGATGAGTGTCTCTAACTAGATTTGCTTATTCTCATATAAGAATTGAATGAAAACTCTAAGCTTGGTAAGACACTATTATCAAAGTTATTCATCTTAAATGAAATCAGTCTACCAATTAGGCTATCAAGAGTGACTGTATTATTTTCTACTGCTCTCATTTCTTGAATAGCAGAGACTCTAATAGCATATATAGGCAATAGGGTTCTTAGGATTTTACTTACC
>MU221693.1:41489-51723 GCA_018584345.1 Thuja plicata
GCTTTACTCTTAATTGATCTACTATTAATGGTCCTGTAGGCAACACATATGCACACAATCTCTGATACCAATTATTAGTAATAACTAAGAGGGGGGGGGGTGAGTCAGTGGCCTCAAAATTTTATCCAATTTAAACTTTAATCCACCAATCAATACTTCTCTAATTATTAAGTCCCTACAAGATGTATGCCTTTGAAATACTTGAAACAAATAACTGTTTGTCAGTTTTCCTTGTCTATTCTTCTTCTCCTTGATAACCGATAAGTAGTAAAATGTATTTTCCAATGCTCAGTAAATATGCAGAGTATACCATTCAATCCATAGATGCTTATGTGAAATTTAAAACACTAAAGTAATAAACCATACACACATAACACAAGAATTTTAAAGTGGAAACCCTGTTAAGGGAAAAACCACTGGGACCGGTACCCCAAATTTTCACTCTTCTGAAGTGAGCCCTGTTAGGAGCCAACCCTGTCAAAGGTTACAAACACATGGTTAAGTGTGAACTTGTTAGAGGATTTTTATATATAGGTTGTCACTTAGTATCTAGAATCTACACTACCATCCTTGAATCAGTCTCATGACTGTCAATAGGCTTTATTCTAATCTTACTACCATCCTTGAATCAACCTTCTTCTTAGACTGTCAATAGGCTTTAGGTAAGACCAATGCTACTATCATGCGTCAACCTTCTGGTAATTTGTTAGGATATATCTCAATTACAAAAGACTGTTAATTCCTACTCTGTTAAGATACTTAATGCTTCAATGGTTAAACTGAAACAAAATGACCTATTTCTAATGCAACTGAATTGCAGATTTTCAGATCTATTTACTTACAATATCTTTCTGATCAATGTATCAATTCAATTTCTTTGTACTTAACTCTTTCTACTCTGTGATGCTGTGCTTTTCTGTTCGTTGGTGTCTATAGAATTCTTTAGCTCTCCCTTAGCTTGATTGATCAGGACTGCATGAAGTTTATCCTTCATCAGTTTCTCTTCGGCATCTTCTATCAGTTCACTCCCCTATGTATCTGATTGCATTTGGAAGTGAATTATGCTTGTCTCTTATATAGACATGATATTCCTTAATTCTTGTTTCTTGATTCTTGATTCTTGGTGTGAAAAACAATCCAGCCAAATTGATTTATGGCTTTAACTTCTGATTTATCTCATAGTTATCTTCTTGCCAACTGTACAAATCAATTGCTTAACTGTAGTTTGAATAAAACAAATAAAACAAATAGTTAATTCTATCCTTAAGCTCTGCCAGCTAGATATTTTGTCATTTTTTGATCTCTCTATTCTTTCGATCAATTCTGCAGTTTATCGCCGGTGACAACTGCCAGTTCCATTGGTGCAACTTCATTTAGCTTCAGGATCTCCGTCCGTTGGGCATCATTGGATCTTGCTCATCGAGAAACACTATTTTTAGCTTGTTGGGAATCCTATGATTCTGCTTCATTGGGCAACATTGTCTTCTGCTAGTTTTGTCGGTGCAACTTTAGTTAGCTTTGGGATCTTTGTCTGTCGAGCATCATTGGATCTTTCTCATCGGGCAACATTAGATCTTGCTCGTTGAGCAACACTATTTTTAGCTCATCAAGAATCCTGTGATTCTTCTTCATCAGGCAACACTTTCTTCTGCTCGTCGGGTATCACTGTGACTTTATCTCTGTCTTTACCAATGGTGTGCACTCCACTGGTGTAGTCTGTGACTTAGTGAATACTTGAATTTTATGCATTGCTGAAAGCATAACCTCTATTCTATTGATTCTCTGAAGTGTTTGGCATTATGTATATGACCATACATATGATATCAACTTGACATCAATAAAAGTACAAACCATTAACTGATTTAATGTCTTGCATCATCTTCAACTTAATATAGTCAAACATTTAATCAGTAACATGTCATCAATCCACATACAAGATCTACAAAAGGACAGAGCAGTGGGTCGAGTGGATGGTAGGCAGAAGGAAGAGATCAGAAATGAAGCCTACTTTTCAACAAACTCCTGCAAAGGAGACTTCGAATGTTCATGCAACATCCTTAGAAACAACCTCAACTATGGCTAAAGGATTAGTTTAGTGAGCAGGCGGAGGTGATGAACCTCCTGAGAAAAACATCCCACTAGAGAAGATATGCACAGAGGGCCCACTTCCAGACATCGATTCAACTGAAGAAGTAGTCTCTAAGGACTTGGCCAAGTCTATAGTTGAACTCACTAAAGGTGCAAGACCCAAACAATTAGTTAAGGATAGTGCTTTAGATACACAAGTTGACACCTCGATTCAAGATATTCCAAGGCAAGGATCCCCTACTATAGTAGAGGTGGGTGAAGATAGCTACAGTAATTCAGCCATAGAATCGGATGAGGAGGTTGGGAAGCAACAGAAATCTAATCAAGTCATTAAATTAGTATCCTCCTATCCTACTTCAATGAACCCATTTACTACTAGACCCAAAGCTACTCCTCCGGTGATTAGGAAATTGTTCATAGAAGAACTGGTCTCTGCTTCCAAATTTACTAGTGTTGATTCTTGGATAGAGAACACTCTAGAATGCAAGAGGAAGAGAGTATAGGAAGGGACATCCAGCAAAGATACCCTTTCACGAGCCTTACAACCCAACACCACTGTGAATAAAGTGAAGAAAGTAAAGACATTTTCTACATTAGGTTGAGATCCTATAATTGGGAATTTCACTATGGAAGTAACCAAGCCTATGAAGGAGGGTAGATTCGAGGACATGACTGCCTCTAATTTTTCAGTTGCAGTCATTCAATATGGGGTTGGCCCATCAGGACACCAAGGTGGATTGGTGGAAGTCTACCAATGTAGTGATTGAAGAAGAGCTCGAAGAGCTCAAGACTGCTAAAGTACAACTCAAGGAAGAATTTAATGAGTTGACAAATTTCATCAGGCAGCTCATCACTCCGATCGCTAGTGTTTCAAGTGCTCAAATAACTTTCAATCCCAATGCTGTAGAGAATCAAGCTATCATTGCCAAGTTACAAGAGGATAGGGATTTTAGGAAAATTGGTAGGAACTGGATCGAGAGACTCAGGTCCAAAGTGCTTGTGGTTGTTGAGTAGTTAGGTGACACTCTCCTAAACTTGGAAAATGAGAGAAATAACATTGACCAGAACTTGCAGACTCTCACGGAAGAAAGAGTGAAGTGTCAAGAATGCATAGTAATGTTGCATGTAGAAGTGAAGATGAAAACTAAGGAGGTAATAAAGGCCAAGATCTTACAGAAAGGAGATGAGCCTTTGATTAAATGGCTCTAAAGTCTTGAATTTAAGATTGAGATGATCATCCAAGCCAAAGTAGGGTTGCAGCAGACAGATGTCAAAATCAAAGAGGAGCAAAATAGAAATTTTAAACTCCATCAAGGTATCCACATGGAATCATAGACAAGTGGTCATGGAAAGCAAATGATTGGAATGACCAACATCCATAAATCCTTCTCAGATTATGTGGACAAACTGGCAGAGCAGTCTTCTTCCTACCTAGATAAAGTACCAGATCTCCAGCAATTGAGTGGGTGTATCTACAAGGCTATGGAGGAGCTGAAGGATTGGGTAGACGCTGTCAAATTTCTGACCAAAGATCATTCCCGGTGGCTCATCAGATATACCAATGTTCACATCAATAGGCATGAAGAACTCATCCCAATCATTAGAGTTGCCCCGCCTATAGGGATAAATTAGACAAAGGGAAGAAAGCTGAAGCATAGATAGATTCCCTCTTGTTCTAAATTTAGATAAATATTATAACACATAAACATTTGTTTATCATTTTTGGTTAGATAAGTTGAACCATTTCGTGTACCCTTTTTGGAATTGTCCAACTCTAGAACTCTATATATACTATTTCTAAAATCAATAAACGGTCGGCTAAATTTTGCTGTGAAGAATGGCATTTTGGCGAGTCAAAATTGTGTATGTCTGAATACCATTTCTTTAACTGTTCCATTGCATTGCATTTATCTTTCTATTGATTTGAATGTTTTCTTGAAATTAGATTTAGAGTTTATGATTGAACTGAAGTTCTGTATTATGATTTGATACAGCTAACTAGAGGGGAATCTGGTGTTATTCTATGTTTGGGAGAAGTTCCTATGAAATAGATTGACTCATTATTGCTTTATCATTAATCCTTATTTTTGCATTTGCATCTTTATTATCTATCATTGCATAACCATATTTTAGAGCTCGTATGATTACTGAGATTTCCAGATTGGTTAGATTTAGTTGAATTTAATCTGCCTAAGCTAGTTCTTGTCTAGGCCTAGCTTGGTTTACCTCTTCTATTCTCAGGTTAAGAACATACCCCTGTTAGATTAGGAAAGATTCATATTCATTGAAAATCATTCATTTAAGGGAGCTATACCTTCAAATTTAGAGGGAAATTAGTTATTCATATATATATTTCCCAACTGTTGTATTCGATTGTTTCTTTAATATTTGGGTATTTTGGAGTTAAAGTGAAGAAGAACAATCTGTTTACCAATAGATTTTTGGAAACTCTACTGGGGATGAAAATAGTCATTATACCAGAAGAAATACCATGAGGAAAGATGGTTCTTCCCCATGAAAACATAATTCTTCTGCTCCAACTGAATCTAGGGTTCCAAGACGATCAAGAGGATCTCATTTCCTCACTGAATACTTTTGTCTAGAGATACAGAAGAAACACTGAACATTATAGAAACACTAGTCAAGTGCTCGAATAGGAAGAATCTAGAGAAAAAGCACTTGAAGGCACCATCTGAAGGAGAAATATAAGAAGGGCACAACACCAAGTAGAGCATGAAGCTAGACCATAGGATTAGTTGAATCCCTAGAACCTAAAAGATTTCTTAGAAGTGCAAAAAAGGAAGGTAGTACAAACCTAGTCTTTGAGAGACTTGCGGATATTATTTTTTCTCTGCTTGAAGTACCTCATCGAGGAAAAAAAACTACCAAGAGCAAGATTAGACCTCCTTCACCTCCCAAATAATCTACTCTTTTGTCTACCACTTTCCAAGTGTTAACCTTGCACGGAGTGGTTGTTCCTCCTGTTCTCTATCTAACACCTTATCTACCTCAAGTAGTTGTGGAAATCCCTTGGGCCACCATAGTTGGACCACTGCAATGAGAAGCATATAATCTCCTTTCCTCAGGTTCAAGGAATAATTTCCCCAAATTATCTAGAGATGGGAAAGTATCTACATATGAACATATTGCTGCATTCTTTTCTCCAGTTAATATCTTAGTAGTACAAGAAGAAGATGTGGCCATCAGATTATTCATTAAAACCCTTGTTGAAGGTGTTGCTAATTTGTTTCATCACTTGCCCAATTATTCTATCACAGATTGGGCTTCTATGATAGCTTCTTTTGAAAGAAGATTTAAAACTGCTGAAGATGAGCATGCCTTGTTGACACAATTTACTTCTATCAAGAAAGAGCCTTCTATCAGTATGCAGGATTTTGTGGCTAAATTTAACAAGCTTGTAAATCATATACTAGTAGCTGACAGGTCTACTGCGGGGAATTTGAAAACATTTTTCACAAGTGCTATGCCACCTGATATCAACTATGATTTAAGAAGATTAAACCTGATATATTTTGATGCCACACAAAGAATTGCTGTAGAACTTGAAGACCACATGATCTCATCAGGAAAGTGGAAGAGAGAAATACAATCTAGAGCTAGTACTAGTAATACCACATCATCATATGAGATGATTCAAAAATTTTCCAATGAATTCATTTCTTTCAAGAGGCAACTTCCCAGATTTAATAATCCCTACCAGTGAAACTTTCAAGAGAAACCTAGAAGATACAACGATAGGAGGAACGTTGATGGAAAGACATTACAATTAATAGCTCCACCACAGAGGCTAACTATAGAAGCTCCTCCTAAAAGGGGAAACATTTGTGCATTTAAGCTAATGACAGATCATCATGAAGAAAGTTTCCCCAATGTAGCTTGTGCTTGGCAGATGCATCAGATTGATGAATGGAATGCTAGAGTATCTGGAGCTGAACTAGATTCCTACTCTCAAGGAAACTCTGAAAACTTATATTTAGAGTATGAATCCAATCCAGAATGAGAAGCAACATGTTATGCCACCATAGATGGGACCTCCTACACAGTATTGACCCAGAGTCAGAAAGATAAAGGCCCTACTTCCACACCTCCATAAAAAATAATGAGGCATCTACTTCCAATTCTAAGGAGGCCAACCAAGGAGTGAGGATTGTACAACTGGGTAAGGAATAAAACTCTTTTGACATTATTCAATTCTGTAGAGATTCTAGAATTTAGATTTCCCCCATAGACTATTTTAAGCTTAATCCTATAGAGATGCAAAAACTAGTAGATTACTGTAAAGAAGGGAATAATAATTTAAACCAAAATGTCATGACTGCTATAGAAAATGAGTCTATATTTAAAGACCCAATTGAGTAGGGAGAGTCATCTATTTTGGCTACCTTCCTAGGCCAAAATCCTGATCCATTCTATGTGTCATTGTATATTAATGGTTGCAAATTAAGCAATTGCATAATAGACTCAGGAGCTTGAGACAATGTGATGCCATCAACTATAGATAAAGCTTTAGGTCTTACCCTAACTAAAGCTCATGGTAGGTGTACTCAATGGATTCCAAGAAAGTACCTCTAGTTGGACAAATCAAAGATGCTCAAGTGGCTCTAGCAGCACATCCTAAGAAGAAAATGTTGTCAACAATACTTGTTGTTGATATACCTGCTAGTTACGGTTTGTTGCTAAGTAGAAGTTTCTGCAGAGATCTAGGAGGGGAAATAAAGCTAGATTGGTCTCAGGCTTTAATCCCAGTGGGTAACAAAAAGATAAAGCTATTTCCTGAAGAGAAAGCTAAGTTCACGGTTCTAAAATCTGATGACCCTAAAGCCCAAATTTTGTATCAGGAATTAGAATTTGGCAGCTATATGCTATTTATAGATGATCATGATGGGGAAAAAAAACTTGAAAAAGAGGTGTTGGTGAACAAATTTGTCTCCATGTTAATTACAAATTATACTAACTCTATGCCTCTTGGGAAACAAACTATCCTACAACAGTTGGGCAAGCATGAGATGATTGCTTCCCTCTGAATTGTTTGAGGTACAGATCCCTATCAGAAATATCTACTGAAAATCTAAAATTAAAACCAACGACTATACTTTTAACCTAGAAGCACATAACGATCACTCAGATACTCTTAGGTATTGAGGTAAAATCAGACAAAAAGAATAAAGAACAACAACAAAGAAAGGAAAAACTTCTTTGATTTGGAAATAGTAATCTTGAATAGAAATAATGAAGGGAATTGTTTAGAGAGACAGATAAATACCATGCATTTACCATAAACCAGTAGCAAGAGATATACCAATACATAAATTAATTGATATGTCAAAAATCTAAATTCACAAATTTAAATTTAACATGAATCAATCACACAGAACGAATTCTGGGATTAATCTGATCCAAAAATATATTTCTATTCAATTCCCATAGAAAATATGTAAAATCTTAACGGAATCAGAAAATGACAATCTAAGTCTAACAGATTCCAAAATTTCATCATCCTTTTCACCATATCATGTTCCAGCATATATAGTTTAACAGGTTCTAGAGGCTTCTCGTAAAACTCAGCCTCTCAATCTAACCAAAAAGAAATAGTTTCAGACCAGCAAAACATATAGAGTAAAATATTTTTTTTGACAACAGTTAAAACATAAACAAAATGCCCCAAACATAGGCATGAAAATCATCACGCAATCATGTATCTTTAGTTATTATCTCTAGATGTGGCTCCTCAGACTAGCTTCCAGCTCTAGAAAGTACTCACGAGCTCCTACATTGGGTGAGAGTGGAGATTCTTCACACCGTTCAGCTTTGCATGACATGCGCTCTTTTCCCATTTGAAGTTTTGAGCCTTCTCTAACTATCTAGGTAATTGCCCCCAATTTAGGTATAGCATGGACTCCACATTAGCAACTCTGGTGAAATCTTTGGTTGTAATCTCCTCTTTTTCTTTAATATTATTCATTGCATCTCCAAAACTCTTGGTCATAGCTTCTGCATCTATATTTCCCTTGGTGAACTGAAGTATACCAGATGGGTTCACACCTTTAAAGTCTTTCAACGCATTAGTATGCATTTCTTTGACCTCTTTCTCTATGGTACACAAGCTTGAGATCACCGCTTTAAACATGCCACTTTTTCAATTCATATTCTTCTTAAGATTGAAGAGCATACAGACATCTATCAGTTTCATAGGATTCTCTGCCAAGAACTTCTCAACCCCATATCCTTCTATCTCAATAATCTTGAAAATAACAACGGCACATTTTTCCTCATCCAATTCCCAATTTGGTATCAAGGTATTGATCTCCTTAATCAAAGCTTCTCCATCTGGAAAAGCTACTACAAACTCCTGAATGAAATTATTTCCTTTTAAAATGATGCCACCTACCCATTTTCTCATAGCCGTCATCAAAGTTCTTTCTTGATGCATTTTCTTCAGCATTTTTTTGCTATCTGAAGAGTTAGGGTCAAAATCTTGCGGAGATTGGGCTAGAGGCAGGGCCCCAACCTCGCTGAGCGAACTAAGGAACTCAACCATTGTTATCACAAGATGTTTGAGTTCTCGTTTCTCCTTGCCATCCTTCTGAGGCTGACCAAGCATATGGTCTGCTGAGAACTTGAAAATATGATCTTGGGTATCTCTATTTAGCACCCCGAATTCCATTTTTGTAATTTTGAAATCTTTCACTATAGGTTCAAAAATACCCTCTTTCTATTTGATAGTAGCTATTTCAGTGGTCACTTTGCCTGTTACCAGGTCTGTAATTAACCTTGCATTACTTTTAGCTTTCTTCATTTTTGGGGTACAAGCGGCATATTTGGTAACAATATCTTTAATTGGTAAAGAAATAAGCTTGAAACTACATTTCTTTCTTACTGATTTAGTTAGCCAAGGAGGAACTAAATTAGAAACCATCCTGTTTTCAACATTCTTGGTGGGAGTCACTTCTTCTTGCTGAACCTCAGACCGGTTCATCATTGCATTTTGAATCTCTTTGTTTTGTTCTGGTGAATGAGAGAGATCATCATCATTGACATCAATGTTAATGAAGCTGGAGTCCGGAGAAGCCATCTGAGATTGACTTTCAGCCCTCATTCTAGATCTTGTTCGGGGTGCAGTTGGATGTCTGTTGGGTGCAGCTCTTTTCTTATTTGAAGGAAAATTACCTGCATGAGGAGTCAAAGAAGAAATGTTAGAGGGATCAATTTGGACCTCAATTGAGATCGATTTGACATTAGTTTCTTTAGGAGAGGTGATCCTCTTCTTGTTTGATTTCCTTCTTTTTAGCCAATCATATGTGCAGGCCAGAATGAACCTAGCTCTCAGTTTTATGTTTTCTTCTTCGTTCCTCATCCAATATACCTTCGATAGAAATTCTATACAAGGTTCAGTAAAACTAGGTTCAGTTACTTCTAACCTGTTGGTTGTATTTCGTGTTTTTGCTGTTTTGCCCTGTTCCTTGCCTTGCTCTCTGAAAGTTTGCAGGTTTTCATGCCTATTCCTCGTCAAAATCTTGTTATAACCGTACAAAAACCCTAAGGCATAATGATAAATGATGCATTTTAAACCCTTGGCCATGTCTTCTTTTCCTTCATTACCTTTTTCAGTCACTTAAGGCATGTGAAATATAAAAAGTTAAGTCAGGTCGCTTGATCGCATGAATCAAAATGAATATGCCAAATGATCTCCCGACTTCGCTTTTGCCTTGTGTCGCTTGGTCTCGTGAAAAAACAGAATATTCTCTAAGTGTCTCCAGACTTGGCGATCTTCCTTTGGTCGGGTTGTCGCCTAATATTGTGTTATGAAGCTTTAAGAATGAATGGGACCCACCTCAGTCAGGTGATCGCATGAAGAAAAGGCAAGTCAATGAAATGTCTTCCGACCTTGCGCCTTTCTTCATGTCGCATGATCGCTAGATCAGAACAGTCAAACAGTTAAGGTTAACCTTCAGTCGCGTGGTCTCGTGATTAAAAGACGGTTAAGAGATAACAGTCACGACCATGCGACTAACTGTTATATGTTATGTGATTTCCCTCAGTCGGGATGTCGCCAGAACAGAAAGATAAGTCAGATTTCCCAGAAGACATAAAATGGACGAAGTACTAGATGACATCTGTCAGAATG
>MU221693.1:85955-123811 GCA_018584345.1 Thuja plicata
TATGTTGTTAATCACACTCCTCCTAGTTAGCAGGCAATAAGTCAGTTTTAGTGGGTTTATATGCTTTACATGCTTTTACTAACCCTTTTGAGCTAATATAATGACTTATTGAGTGTTTGTGTTGATTTTGACAGGTACCCATTTACACACACACAAGCACATGTTCCATCACTGGCAATGCATAGTTGTCTTTGAGGCTGGCTTGATTTAAATTCTAGAAATCTACACAAATCCTAATTTCACCATTCTTTATCCTTACAGGAACTATATTGGCGATCCAAGTTGAGTGATGAATATGATAGATAATTTTGGCTTGCAACATCTTTTCCACTTTTTTTAATATGGCTTTAGATACTTTCAGATTGTAGTTTCTCAATTTCTGGCAGAAAGGCTTAGCATCCATTTTCAAAGGAATGTGGTGTCTAAATTGGCCACTTCTAAAAATTTTAAGATCTTTGTATCCCCAAGAAAAAAATGTCCTTATATTCTTTTAATATTTTCTTAAGGTCATCTCTTTCCTATTGGGAGCAAGTCTTTCCTATAGGAATCCATTTTGGATCAATATCATCACCTATGTTGATTTTATCATATTCCTTAGGATTATGAGTATGAGGCTCTTTTTCTTTAACTGTACTGTCATCTTTTCTCTAAAATAGATGTTCTAAAGAGACCAATCCTTTAGGGATTTTATTTCCTTTGAGCTGTATGATTTCATCATCTTCCACTGAACCTTCACAGGTTTCCTTGCACTCATTCTCTGATCCTTCAAAATAGACATTTGCAAAGTTGTTATCACACCCCAAAAAATCTCTGAGCTAGGAATCACTATCAAATACTTTCCAATGCTCTACATTATCTAGTACTTTGGGTTGGTATACCATTTGAATCCTATAGCTCTGAGTTTTGAAATCTGGATGTGGCAAAAGTAGTGAAGCCAAAACTGCTAAGGAGTTTGCTTTAGTATTCAAAGCCCTAGGTATGAACTCAATATAAAAAGCATCAAAATATTTGAGCTCGTCCCATACCAAATTCCTATAGTGTTTTAACTTTTCATTTTTTACCAAGAACTGTCCCCTTACCTGTTTCACAATCAGGTCGGCATCTCCTCGGGTAATCAACTTCTTAACCCCTCTTAGTTTTGCTTCTTCCAAACCTAATAGTAGCACTTCGTATTTAGCTGTATTATTGGTATTTCTAAAATCTAGCTTAAAAGAAAAGGGGATGCACTCCCCAACAGGGGAAAAAGCACTACTCTAGCTCCTGATCCAGAATTAGAATAGCTACCATCAAACTCCATTTTCCACAAATCATCATTTTCTAGTTCGACAGCAATAGGTTTAGTTTCATCTTCAGATAAAACTACATAATTACCAAAATGGCATTCTTGAAAGAGGATCTGAGCTTTGGGGTTATCTGAGGGAACCATAGTGTATTTATTTTTAGGTTCTGGCTCAAGTTTTATCCTCTTATTGCCTACCGGGATAACTACTTTGGACCAATCCATTTTTATGTCACCTCCCATGTCTTTACAAAAAGTTCTACTCAGGAACATACCATAACTGGTAGGAATGTCAGCTACTAGGATTGTTAGCTTTAGTCGTTTATTTGGACATGCAGCGAGGACATCTTGCACATCTTTCACTTGCCCCATTAAAGGTACTTGTTTCCCATCCATAGAGTAGCATCGGCAAAATATTTTGGTCAAGGTAAGGCCAAGGGCTTTGGCCACTGGAGCAAGAATTATTTTTTTCAGAGGCCCTGGATTCAATGATAAAATTAATGAGTTTCTGTCCATTTAGAAGCAAGGAAATGTAGAAAATAGTTGGCTTCTTTTCTTCTATCTCATTCTCTACAGAGTTAAAATAAGGACAATCATCTGGTATCTATGGGGTATCTTCAGATACAAAAATAGGGGGTTTCTCCATAGTGGTTGTCTCTCCAATAAGTGGTCTACTTGGTTGGTTATTTGGACTAGAATCTCCTTTCACATATTTAACTAATCTATCTAACTCTTTAGGATTCATTTTCAAATATTCAGCTGGAGAGATGGTAATGGAAGTTATTTTGCAAAATTCAACAAAATCAAAGGTAGGAGGAGTAGGAACCACGTTACCTTTTTGCAAGATTCTAATCCTTGAGCTTTTTGGAGTAGAAGAGGGCTCACCAGTTCTAGCTTCTTTATTCCTTGGAAAGGCATCCGACGTACCCGCGCCAGGAGTAAACTTTTGATTCTTCTAATTTCTGGTGAGAAATGCACACGAAGGGTCTTCCAGAGTCACCAGTGCATCTCTACCTCTTTCAGAGTTAGAATCATACTCTAGATAAAAATAACTTGATTGTCCTATTTCAGAAGAAGCTTCTTCTTTCTATTCTTCAATCCCAATAGTATCTTTGGTTGAATTTAGGTAGAGACATCTGAGCCAGTCCAGACAAGTTTCCCCATTATGGTCAGTTGTCAAATGGAAGGAACACATGATTTCCTTAGGCACTTGTTCAATCTGCAACCTAGGTTGCGAGCCCATTAAGAGTGGAACTTTACCATGGGCCTGACCAAACTATTTCCAGTTCACATCTTGATAGGGAGATTGGTATGGGGAACTTCACTTGTTTTGTTGTCTTTTAAGCATCGTCATATCATTCATCAACCTCTGTAATAAGGATCGATTATAGCTGATGAAGAGGGACTTGCAGACTAAACTTCTCTTTTCCAATTTCCCATTGTGATGAATGTATCCTCAAGTTTAATGGCTTGTCTTTGTGCGGCATTCAAATTGGCTGCTCCATCCTTCAATAGGTGAAAGCTTATATTAGGAGGTACTGCATTTAGAAAGAATATTTTCTTATTTTCATCACTAGGGGTGGAGTTGGCAGGAATCCTTTGCAAAATCTTGTTAAACTTAGCCACAAACTCTCGCATAGGTTCATGCATCTCTTTCTTTAGCTGGCTCAATTGAAGCAATAGTGAGATCTCATTATCAGGAGTCTTGAAACTTGCTTCAAACACATCCTTCATATCATCCCAGCTTGTAATAGAACCATGAGGTAAGTGGTTGAACCAATCTGTTGCGGCGTCAGTCAAAGTTTTTACAAAAAAGCCTCACAGTGACCTCTTGAGTGGGAACACTGAGAATACCGCGTACCGTATGGAAAGCAATCAAATGATCTCTGGTTTTCATTTTTCCATCTCCATTAAACTTAGACAAAACTTGATTAGCTCCTTTCGGAAGGGCAACAGGTGCATTGACTCCTAAGTTCAAAGGGCCTATATTTTGGCCCCAGGGCTGATTAGCGGCCATGAATGGAGGTTGGAAGTTTAAAGGTTGAGTATTTATAACTGAGGGTATTACAGTACCTAGTGGGATAATAGCTTGGATGATTGCTGATATGATAGGCCTACTAGGAGGTGAAGGGGGTCTACTTGAGGTCTTGGTCCTTCTTTTCTTTGGGATATTAAAGTCAGGGAAAAAGATCAAATTCTTCAGAGCTTCAAAATCTGCATCGATTTAACCTTTGCTCCGATCACCTCTGGTGTATCTTTTCTCTGCCAGCTTTGCCTATCAAGATCCTGCCTAACTTATTTTAAGGACCTTGTGCCGCTCTGTCCACAATCGTGGCCTTCTGAGCAATGGGAAGTCCCCTCAACCACTCCCCAATTTCTTCTTCTTCTTCAATGAAAAGTCAGACTTCTTGGTACTATTGATTACTCTCCTTCAACTTCCACGCCAAGGAATTAAGATCTGCTAGTGTAACCACCTGAATTTGGTTTGTTCCAACTATGGAACCTATTTTCCCTAAGTGTGATCATACCCCCAATTATGTCATAACAATAGTACTTTGGCATAATCATTTTTAAATCAAATTTAATGTTCGAGGTGATTTTTATCACTGAATTATATTAACTATTATAGCCATACAATTCAAATCAATTTAAACCAATTAAATCAAATCAAATTCAAATATGGCTATAGTATTTAATTATAAAGGAATTAAATAAACCCCTTAATCAATTATCCACTTGCAAAATAACCCATTCCCCTAGCCTATTTAATTTAATTAAAATGGCTATAGCTCCCTTAATTATTAAAAAGCAATTAATTTGTTTAAATAATTAATTCCTATATTTTAAATGAATTAAATAAGTTTAATTCATTTCATTTATATTCCCTTAAACCCCAACCTAACCTATCTCAACCACTTCTACCCTAGGTTCTAACCCATCTCAGCTTATTGCACCATTGCTAATCTAAACCTAATTCTAAATTCTAACCTAACCCACCTCCTAATGTTGTCACATTCCATTAGGGAATGATTAACAACTCAACCCACTTGAGAAAGTCAACTCTCTCAAGCATGACTTTCCTAAAGGACCAACTTGCCAAGATGAGTCTTACACTCCCCCATGCCTCTTAATTGAAATCCATTAATGACCCATTAATGGGTATTCCCTCTTGCCTATCCCTCATTAATGCCCAAGGCATTAATGGCTCTTACATCTCATTAATGACCTTAGGGGCTCTATTAATGAACCTTGTCTCCCCTCTCTCTCTACCATTCCTCTATAAATTGAAGGGATTCAAAGCTTATAATAAGCCTCAAATTTTGAATTTTAGTGTTGTTATGCCAAGATTTTGAAGGAATATCAAAGCATTGTTATGCTACCCATTCCTTCCTAGCTTCATACACACTCCATTAGTCACTTTCTCATGTGTTTATAATGTTCATTCTAGAGTAACATACATGTTGAATGGTTTAATAGTTGTTTTTAAACTAAATATTTCATGCTAGGTTGTTTATGTCACTGGTATTTAGCATAATCTAAGGGCTTTTATGTTATTTCCTACACTCAACCTAGTTAGAAAGCAATAGGTCGATGTTAGCATTTTATATGCTCATTAACCCTTGTTTCTCACTAAAAGAATGACTTATTGAAGTGTTGTGTTGAAGATAACAGGTGCACAAATATACAAACACATTTTTGGCACCCACCGTGGGGCATGATTTCCAACTTGGCCTCATTTTCTATCACTTTTCACTAATTTGCATGCCCAAAAATCTATTACAGGGTCATTTTTGGTTGTTCAGGATTGCATCTAGGATATGCCTTCACACCACAGAAAATGAGGCTCGCATCCAGGATTTCCTGGGTCATTTTTGGTTTAGGATTGCATCTAGGGAGCATGTAAACGCATCTGGTAAAGAAGATTGCATATCATTTTATGTCATTTTCTGTCTTTTTGGATCGCATCTGGTGAAAATTTTAGTGAACTACATTGCTTAACCAGTAATATTTGTTTGTCTGATTTCCTTGGTCTTTTGGATAGCTTAACTATTGTTTGCAGGTTGACATTGACAGATTTTCGTGGGAGTTTCTACATAACAAACTAACTCAGTTTTTTAGGTTTCCCAAACCCCATCTTGACCTCTATTTAATTGCTTTAAAAGCTAAAATACATTTTCCAATCTATCACTAAACTGACTAGAGGATTATGCTCTTTTCCTTTTAAGGAAAATCAGAAACTCACACATCAGTTTATGGGTTGAACGGAATTTGGAGTTAAATGAACAAGCAATCAAATCATATAAATTCTTTTGGGATCAGTAAATGAACAACACAAATCACTAAAATCTTTAGGATCAAAGAACAAGCTCAACTGTTTAATTCATTTTTGGGACACAGAAATTGAACAAGAAAACTCACTATATATTGTGGAAAATTGAACAAGGCAAATCTCTTTTTCAAAGAAATCTTGTTTTCATTAAAATAGGAACATCTAAATCAAGAACAACATTGTCTGAGGGAAGGAACCACTTTGTTTGATTCTATTTTGGGAGAAAATGTCTTAGATTAGGAGAGTATGCTCTTCTTCTTTTGAGGAATCAGAAATCCAGACATCCAAAGCTTGCCAATCCTTTGTATGTATATTCAATAGTAGAGGGCCTACTGGTTGAGGAAAAAATCTCCTGGGAATGACCCAAGTGAGGAAAAGTTTTACGCCAACCCTTCCAACTCACTATAAATAATTGCTTCCTCGTAGGATCAAGCCTCAGAAGACAAAGCTAGTTTTGTCCATAGAATTTTGACATCATTTCTTGAACATGCTTGGGTATATGTAGAGCGGAGCTGCTTGAATCTTGCTTGCGAGACTACATATATTCAGGTACTCATAGGGCTATACACCTAAATTTTTCCTTGTGCAATTCTATGGGGGACAGTTTTAAACGGATTGCCCAATAATCTACAACAACTTCAAGTGAAAGAATTCTCGATTCACCCCAAAAAGGGTGATAATCTTTGTACAAGGCAAAAAGTAATTGCCCCAAGACACTCATCATATTGTGCCCTAACTTGCATTTGGAGTTGGCTAATACAACATCATGATTGAAGCCATTGCGTGATTGGTGATGGTTGTATTCTGATTAGCATTTGAGTGTGTACCTCAGTCAACAAGCAAGGATTTTCATCCTCCACCTAGAGAATAGGAAAAAGATGAGTGTCTATTTCACCCTCTTAACAATGCAAGTCTATTTGACATGCTTAAAAAATCACTAAAAAGATAAAATCCTTCAAACAAGAAACAATATTCAAACCTTCGGGTACATGTGTTTTTCACTCACTAGTAACTCTCCAAACACGATCACAAATAAGACAAATTGCACGAACTCCCAAAACAAAAATTTCAAAAGTTGCAAAACTAACAAAAGCATCATAAAATTGCATCTTGTATACCATGTATCATATTTTGTCTTTTGAATCACATCCTATATGCTAGCTCACATTTGGTCAGCACACAGTTGCACCTAGGATTTAAGCTCACATCTGGGAGCTCGCATCTAGAACAGAGGGTACTTGTAGAAGTTTTTCTTAGAAATTCTTAGTTGATTAGGGTACCCTTTTTCCTCTTTAGCTGGTTCCTATTTTCTTTTTTGGTCTCCCTGTTGAAATTTCAAAACTCTTTAAAATGTCTACCTTGCATGCTTAGTCAGTCTTTCACGATCGGTTCAATATGTGTGATCTACCCACTTTATACCAACAACTTAGTTCCCAGCTCACTATCAAGACATTCTAACCCTCTGACACTGGAATCATTTACATCCACCAACAACAAATAGTTACTTTTACCTAGACACACCCACTTGGTCGATTTCAAACTCTTGCTTGCACTATTGGGAAACATTGACAAAGTTGAGAAATAACTTCATGGTTAACACAAGATACAACAAGTACATGTCTAAAGGATCAAAAGTACCTCCTAAAACACCACACTTTAGAGGAGATACTTCTCGTATTTCCCTACTCAATTTAGATTCACCTCAAATGGATAACGACACTCGCCGATGCAGTGAGGCTTTTGAGGAGTATAACGATGGAAAACACCAAAATCCTGAAGATACAGATGAGGAGGAAGGACCCAAATTTGAACATGGCCCCTTTGGATCAGACAGTGAAGGGGAAATCCCTAAAGATGAGTATGAAAAAATCAAATAGAGTAAATGGTTCCACAAGATATTGGAATAGATAATTGATGATGATACAGAAAAGTACTTCCTCCAACTAGCATCCACAGGTGTTAAATTACCCAAGGATTATGATGTGGAAAAAAAAAAAAAAAGGAGGTACCAAATCCTATATCTATTCTCACCAAACAATTCAATTTGATGCAAACAGAGCTCACAAACCTCAAAAAAGAAAAAGAGAAGCCCAAAACAAAGTACTCTTTGGATGCCATTTGTCCATTTCCTTTTGACAAGAGTATCACTGTGGTCCCATTTCCTCCTAATGTTGAAAGACCAAAGTATGAAAAATACACAGGAGAAACTGACCCACATGACCATGTGAGGGAATTTTGTTCTCTTAGCATATAATACATGCACGAACCTACATACCTCATGTGACTATTTCTAGGAAGTCTAGGAGGTAATGTCATGGAATGGTTCTCAAAACTGAACCCTAAGGTCAAAACATTTGATGAGTTGATCCAATGATTCATCAAACATTATTACTACAACATCAAACATGATGTGACTATGATGGATCTATGTAATACCAAATAGAGAACTAGTGAATCATTTACACACTTCCTACAAATATGAAGGAAGATCTTTGCATGATATTCAAGGGCCATTCCCGAAATAGAGAAGATGAAGATTTTCGTTAATAACTTGGTGCCTGAATTAAACTATGCATTATAGATGCAAGACTCACCAAGCTTTGATAGAATGATTTAAAATGCCCTTTGTATTGAGGAAGTCATGGTCAAAAGGGGAAAGATCATCCTTCAGAATGAAAAAAATACCAACAACTCCACCTCCAATCCTAAATGGTGGAAGAAAAATAAGAATGTTGTCAACGATGGCGTAGTAGACACATCCAATGTTGGTCCTAAACCTGAAGTATTCAACCTAACCAATAGCATGCAAGAAAAAAAGGATGCTAAGGTAACAACTCCCGTACCCAAAGCAAACAATGATAATAGAAAGGGTCAGACATGGACTTCAAAACCCCAAAGAACATTCACTCATTTGGGGGAACCTCTCGAGACTGTTCTAAAAACACTATTGGATAACAAAGTTCTAACAATCCCAGATTCCAAACCGTGGGAACCAATGGTCAAACCTAGGTGGTGGGATGATAATTCATATTGTGTCTTCCACAAAAACTAGGGATGCAAGACTAATAATTGCCTCAAGCTTAAACATGTCATCCAAGACCTTATTGAAGGAGGTAAGATCAAAGTAGACATACACTCTACCAACGAGGATCATACAACATTCAACAAACCCTTTCCTAATTACGATCAAGGAGAAACAACTAAAGGGAAGAGTAATGAAGTAAACTACACCTATTGCAAAAATGACAATGTAATCAATATGCTAGACATTAAAATTGAGTCAATCAATGTGGTCATAATCAAAGGTGTCTCATTCCACTCAAATGTTGTAACATGAAGAAAAGCACATGTCACAATCAAAGGACCTCCAAAACTAACACCGACATCCAAGGTTCCTATCATGACTATCCCTAAATCAGTAGAAAAACACATGATTACTATTCCTGGAGAAAAATATGACCTGGTGGACCAATTGCAACGAACCTCTGCCAAAATTTCCATTTTTGAGTTGCTCAAGATATCCATAGTACATAGGGAAATCCTAGAATAGGCTCTACACGCTGCTAATGTTCCAAAAGATATTGATATAGGCAAATTCCAAGTGATGGTCAATCATATCTCAGCGCCACATTACCTCTCCTTTTCTAAAGAGGATGATAAGTTATTAACACATCCACATAATCAACCTCTCCATATCAAAGTCCTAATTCATAGATCCCGTGTTAGATGTGTATTGATAAATGGAGGCGTATGATTGAATATTTGTACACTAGATCTAATAAAGAGATTGCATCTCTCAGAACAAATAATTGACTCTAGAAGAAAGATAACCATCAAAGCTTATGATGAGGAAGAGAGATCCTCCAGAGGTCTTATTGTTTTACCTATCAGAGTCAGACTGATTGAGAGGAATGTCATATGTCAAGTTCTGGATCTACCATTGGCCTACAATATCCTATTAGGGAGACCATGGATTCACAAGATGCAAGATGTACCATCCACTTACCACCAATGCATAAAATTCTCACATAATGGGGTGGAAGTAACAATTCCTACTAACGCTAACTACACTTTTAATAATATCAAAGGAGGTAGCATGATCCCACACAACAAAGAGGCTATGGATGCATTTGCTCCTGAAACTACCAAGGACATGGCTATGAATAGTTTTAGCAAAACCTTGAAACTTGAAGAGAAAGGTATGGGAGAGTATGAGCTAGACTTGACTCCCTCACTAACAGAACTTCCGGTGTCACCAAGATCCTATGTAAAACCTTCATCGACATTCACAGCTACAACATGCAAAGAGCCAGAAGTACACAAAGCAACCAGCATTGTACGGGCATCCACATCTTCTTCAAATAACATAGAAGAACAGGAATTCTTGGACTGGCTTTACAAAGGAGAACCGGTAGAATCTGAGGTCAAGCATGTGAAAATATCCCCAGAACAATATGGCAAGGGATATGATTTCCTCACACAAATGGGTTACAAAGGAAAAGGACCTCTAAATGACATAGGATGAGGGCTTATTGAACGTATGCTCGTGGAATTACAGAACACCAGAGATAAAATAGGACTATGTTTTAATACTAGAATTGATAAACTTGCTTCAAAGGAGAGTCCACACTTAGATAAAGGGACTGATGAAACAGATAAACTAGATAAGTGGTCCTATGAGAGATTGTTACATGTTGGCATAGAGGATCCCAACTACCAAGGAGAATGTTATGTACCCATCTTTGAGGAACCACAAGATCTTCACACTCCTTCACTAGCACAACCTCCCATTCAAGTGGTAGGAGAAACCATAGAAACAATTACTCAAGAGACACCCTAAAAATAGGATTTGCATCCTAAGTGGGGGAAATTGATCATAATTTCACATGTTCTAAATCTACCACACTTTGATCCACAAGTAGCTAACCAGGTACATCAAATAACCATTGCTAAATACTTACAAAGATCCGATGATGAGGTCACAAACTCTCATGACTATGAATGAGAAGAGCTATCTGTTGCCATTGAAGATATTGAAATAGATATAATTCACATGTTTGTGGCACCCTCAGCTCCTTGTAACCAATCTGACACTACTCCTAATGACACTGATAATACTGAAGCAGAAGAGGAGTTTCTTCCCCCGATCATTGATGCAAAAACTGGTGAATACATAAGTCTAGAAGAATTTTATAGGCTACATGCAAGAAGCCTCCTTTTACAGAGAGATGATGATGAGATTTATACTAATGAGTCACTAGATTTTGATCCTCATACAACTAACAACGACCCTTTTAATGACTATCTCACCCTTATTGATCTAGATATTGAAGAAATTGACTTAACAGACCATGTCATGTCGGTTAATGGTCTTTATGCTAGCCCGATGTTGTCCTTCCCAGAATCTAACTCCCTAACATCGATACTTCCAGACCTAATTGATTGGACTGAAATAGATCCTACTCCTATCCTCGACATTCCCAATGACCACACTCTAGCTTGTTATCTCAATGCTTGTGAACCATACCCTTCTTCCACCAATGTAAGGAGAAAGAACATGTCACAGGAGGATATCAGGTTTCTCAGTAAAAAATTGAAAAATAAAAAGAAAAAGTGGACTGATTGTGAAAACCACTTTGTGCCAGTATCAGATCCCAAAATAGTAAAGAAAAAAGGTGTATCCAATGGTGAAAACCTCTCAAAGGTGCCAAAGGATGAGACTCTTGATATCCTCCCTGAACACTTTTAGGAAAGGTCTTCAGTACTGATTGAACCAACACAGCCATTAAATTTGGGAACTGTTGAAAATCCTCAAATAGTCTGCCTTGCACAATCTTTATCAAAAGAGGAGAAGACACAGTTCACAGCATTCCTAAAGGAAAAGAAGATCAACTTTGCATGGTCTTATACTGATATGCTAGGGCTAGATCCTAATCTAATCATGCACCCCTTGTCTATAGCTCTCGGGATCAAGCCCGTGAAACAAAAAATCAGAAATATGCATCCTCATGTTGCATTATTAGTAAAATTAGAGCTAGAGAAATTACTAAAGGCTGGATTTATCAGGGTCATTTCCTATGCAGGGTGGATCTACAATGTAGTCCATGTATCTAAAACTGATAAATCTATCAGGATATGTATTGACTTTAGGGACTTGAACAAAGCATGTCCGAAAGATGACTTCCCTCTACCTAACATTGAAATTATCATTGACCTCACCGCAGGCTACCAGATGTATTCTTTAAGGGATGGATTCTCAGGCTATAATCAAATCAAAATTGGTCTCGAGGATCAAGAGAAAACTGCATTCACATGTGCATGGGGCACATTTTGTTGGAATTTCATGCCATTTGGGCTAAAGAATGTCGGTGCAACATATCAAAGAGCCATGACAACTATATTCCATGACATGATGCACAAGAACATGGAGGACTATGTAGATGAAACATTGGCTAAATCCAAAGAAAGAGGTACTCACATTGTTGACCTAAGAAGGATATTAGATTGAATGGAACAATTCTAACTTAGGTTCAACCCTAAGAAATGTGCCTTTGGGGTTCAATGAGGGAAGCTCCTAGGATTCATTGTTTCAGCAAAAGGAATTGAGGTAGACCCCACTAAAGTTAAGGCTATGCTTGAGATGGCTCCTCCATGCAACATCAGTCAAATGAGGATGCTACAAGGGAGACTTCAGTCCATCAGGAGATTTATTTCCCAACTTGCAGATAGGGCACAACCCTTTACTAAATTACTACATAAAGGGGTTACCTTCAAATGGGATGAACACTGTGAAGAAAACTTTAGAGAATTGAAAGGATACCTGGCTACTCCTCCTATTATTATGGTGCCTATTCATGGAAAGCCCTTACTCCTATACATTTCAGCTACAACTACATCCCTGGGATTATAGCTAGCACCAGAGGGTGAAACAAAGAAAGAAAGAGCTATCTACTACATTAGTAGAACACTGGTCACCTATGAGCTCAATTATAGCATTATTGAAAAAGCATGCTTAGTAGTCATCTTGGCATCACAAAAATTGAGGCACTACACGCTCTCTCATATAGTAAAGCTCATTGCTAAGATTGATCCTCTAAAGTACCTTTTGAGCAGAACAACATTGACAGGACATTTGGCAAAATGGGTCCTGATTCTAAGGGAGTTTGACATTAAATACATAGAAAGGAGAGCTATTAAAGGGCAGGTCCTTGCAGATCAATTGGCTAATTCACCACTCCAGGATGATGAACCTTTAACAATTGAATTCCTTGATGAAACAATCATGTATCTAACTAAATATCCATGGAAGATGTACTTTGATGGTTCATTCACTCAACAAGGTTTTGGAGCAGGGGTCCTATTCATCACCCCTCAAGGTTAAAAGATTCCCAAATCTTACAAATTAATGTTTCCATGCACCAACAATTTTCAGAATATGAAGCATTGGTAAACGGCCTTAAGCTAGCTATGGAGTGGAAGATTGTAGAGTTACACTTATATGGTGACTCCCAACTAATTATCAATCAAGTCAATGGAGAGTATCAAATGAAAGATGAGAATTTGATTCCCTACAAACAACTAGTTGATGACCTAAAGAAATACTTTGTCTTTTTCACCTTCTAGCAGATACCAAGATCAGATGAAATCTCAACTTTCTCAAGCATGACTTTCCTAAAGGACCAACTTGCCAAGTTGAGTCTTACACTCCCACATGCCTCTTAATTGAAATCCATTAATGACCCATTAATGGGTATTCCCTCTTGCCCATCCCTCATTAATGGCCAAGGCATTAATGGCTCTTACATCTCATTAATGACCTTAGGAGCTCCATTAATGAACCTTGTCTCCCCTCTCTCTCTCCCATTCCTCTATAAATTGAAGGGATTTAGAGCTCATAATAAGCCTCAAATTTTGAATTGTAGTGTTGTTATGCCAAGCTTTTGAAGGAATATAAAAGCATTGTTATGCTACCCATTCCTTTTTAGCTTTATACACACTCCATTAGTCACTTTCTCATGTGTTTATAATGTCCATTCTAGAGTAACATGCATGTTGAATGGTTAAATAGTTGTTTTTAAACTAAATCTTTCATGCTAGGTTGTTTATGTCACTGGTATTTTGCATAATCTAAGGGATTTTATGTTATTTTCTACACTCATCCTACTTAGAAAGCAATAGGTCAATGTTAGGGTTTTATATGCTCATTAACCCTTGTTTCTCACTAATAGAATGACTTATTGAAGTGTTGTGTTGAAGATAACAGGTGCACAAATATACACACACATTTCTTGCACCCACCATGGGGAACAATTTCCAACTTGGCCTCATTTTCTATCACTTTTTCACTAATTTGCATGACCAAAATTCTATTACAGGGTCAGTTTTGGTTGTTCAAGATCACATCTAGGATACGCCCTCACACCACAGAAAATGAGGCTCGCATCCAAGATTTCTTGGATCATTTTTGGTTTAGGATTGCATCTAAGGAGCATGTAATCGCATCTAGTTTTATGTCATTTTCTATCCTTTTGGATCGCATCTAGTGAAAATTTTAGTGAACTACATTGCTTAACCACTAACATTTGTTTGTCTGATTTCCTTGGTCTTTTGGATAGCTTAACGATTGTTTGCAGGTTGACATTGACAGAATTTCATGGGAGTTGCTACATGACAAACTAACTCGGTTTTTCGGGTTGCCCAACCCCCATCTTGACCTCTATTTACTTGCTTTAAAAACTAAAATACATTTTCCAATCTATCACTAAACTGGCTAGAGGACTATGCTCTTTTCCTTTTAAGGAAAATCAAAAACTCACACATCAGTTTATGGGTTGAATGGAATTCGGAGTTAAATGAACAAGCAATCAAATCATATAAATTCTTTTGGGATCGGTAAATGAACAGCACAAATCACTAAAATCTTTTGGATCAAAGAACAAGCTCAACTGTTTAATTCATTTTTGGGACACAGAAATTGAACAAGCAAACTCACTATATATTATGGATAATTGAACAAGGCAAATCTCTTTTTCAAAGCAATCTTGTTTTCATTAAAATAGGAACATCTAAATCAGGCACAACATTGCTTGAGGGAAGGAACCACTTTGTTTGATTCTATTTTGGGAGAAAACAACTTAGATTAGGAGAGTATGCTCTTCTTCTTTGGAGGAATCAGAAATTCAGACATCCAAAGCTTGCCAATCCTTTATATGTATATTCAATAGTAGAGGGCCTACCAGTTGAGGAAAAAATCTCCTGGGAATGACCCAAGTGAGGATAGGTTTTATGCCAAACTCTTCCAACTCACTATAAATAATTGCTTCCTCGTAGGATCAAGCCTCGGAAGACGGAGCTAGTTTTGTTCATGGAATTTTGACATCATTTCTTGAACATGCTTGGGTATATGTAGAGCAGAGCCACTTGAATCTTTCTTGTGAGACTACATATATTCAGGTACTCATAGGGCTATATGCCTGAATTTTGCCTTGTGCAATTCTATGGGGGATGGTTTTGAACAGATTGCCCAATAATCTATAACTTCAAGTGAAAGAATTCCCGATTCACCCCGAAAGGGTGATAATCTTTGTGTAAGGAAAAAAATAATTGCCCTAAGACACTCATCATATTGTGCCCTAACTTGCATTTGATGTCAGATAATACAGCATCATGACTGGAGCCATTGCGTGCTTGGTGATGGTTGTATTTTTATTATCATTTGAGTGTGTGTCTGAGTCAACAAGCAAATATTTTCATCCTCCACCTAGAGAATAGGAAAAAGATGAGTGTCTATTTCAACCTCTTAATAATGCAAGTCTGTTTGACGTGCTTAAAAAATCACTAAAAAGATAAACTCCTTCAAACAAGAAACAATATTCAAACCTTCGGATACATGTGTTTTTTACTCACTAGTAACTCTCCAAACACAATCATAGATAAGAAAAATTGCACAAACTCCCAAAACACAAATTTCAAAACTTGCAAAACTAACAAAAGCATCATAAAATCACATCCTATATACCCTGTATCACATATGGTGGTTTGAATCGCATCTTATATGCTAGCTCGCATTTGGTCAGCACACAGTCACATCTAGGATTTAAGCTCGCATCTGGTGACATCAGAGGCTCGCATCTGGGAGCTCGCACCTAGAACATAGGGTACTTGTAGAAGTTTTTCTTAGAAAGTCTCAGTTGATTAGGATACCCTTTTGCCTCTTTAGCTGGTTCCTATTTTCTTTTCTGGTCTCCCTGTTGAAATTTCAAAACTCTTTCGAATGTCTAGAATTCTTAGTCAATCTTTCACGATCGGTTCAATACATGTGATCTACCCACTTTCTACCAACAACTTGGTTCTCAGCTCACTATCAGGGCATTGTAACCCTCTGACACTGGAATCATTTACATCCACCAATAAAAAATAGTTACTTTTACCTAGACACACCCACTTGGTCGATTTGAAACTCTCGCTTGCACTATTTGGAAACGTTGACAAAGTTGAGAAATAACTTCATGGTTAACACAAGACACAACAAGTACACATCTAAAGGATTGAAAGTGCCTCCTAAAACACCACACTTTCAAGGAGATGCTTCTCATAGTTCCCTACTCAATTTAGATTCCCCTCAAATGGATAGAGACACTCATCGATGGAGTGAGGCTTTTAAGGAGTATAACGATGGAAAACACCAAAATCCCGAAGATACAGATGAGGAGGAAGGACCCAAATTTGAACATGGCCCCTTTGGATTGGACAGTGAAGGGGAAATCCCTGAAGATGAGCACAAAAAACTCAAACAGAGTAAACGGTTCCAGAAGATATTGGAATGGATAATTGATGATGATAAAGAAAATTACTTCCTCCATCTAGCATCCACAGGTGTTAAATTACCCAAGGATTATGATGTGGAAAAAATCAAAGAAAAAGAGGTACCAAATCCTATATCTATTCCCACCAAACAACTCAATTTGATGCAAACAGAGCTCACAAACCTCAAACAAGAAAAAGAGAAGCCCAAAACAAAGTACTCTTTGGATGCCATTTGTCCATTTCCTTTATACAAGAGTATCACTATGGTCCCATTTCCTACTAATGTGGAAAGACCAAAGTATGACAAATACATGGAAGAAACTGACCCACACGACCATGTGAGGGAATTCTATCATCTTAGCATAGAATACATGAATGAACCTACATACCTCATGTGACTATTTCCAAGAAGTCTAGGAGGTAATGCCATGGAATGGTTCTCAAAACTGAACCCTAAGGTCAAAACATTATTACTACAACATCCAAAATGATGTGACTATGATGGATCTATGTAATACCAAATAGAGAACTGGTGACTCATTTACACACTTCCTACAAAGATGGAGGAAGATCTTTGCATGATATTCAAGGGCCATTCCTGAAATAGAGAAGATGGAGATCTTTGTTAATAATTTGGTGCCTAAATTAAACTATGCATTACAGATGCAAGACTCACCAAGCTTCAACAACATGATTAAAAATGCCCTCTGTATTGAGGAAATCATGGTCAAAAGGGGAAAGATCACCCTTCAGAATGAAAACAAGACCAACAACTCCACCTCCAAGCCTAAATGGTGGAAGCAAAACAAGAATGTTGTCAACGATGGCATAGTAGACACATCCAATGTTGGTCCTAAACTTGAAGTATTCAACCTAACCAATAGCATGCAAGCAAGCAAGGATTCTAAGGTAACAACTCCCGTACCCAAAGCAAACAATGATAATAGAAAGGGTTGGACATGGACTTCAAAACCCCAAAGGACATTCACTCCTTTGGGGGAACCTCTTGAGACTGTTCTAAAAACACTATTGGATAACAAAGTTCTAACAATCCCAGATTCTAAATCATGGGAACTGTTATGGCCTGCATCCCTGTCCCTACATTTTGCGTGCAAAATGTTGGGTCCCCCCCCCTTTTTTTTTTTTCTTTTTGTTTGCGGTTTTGCCCGTCTTTCTTCCCCTTTTGTTTCTTTCTCCGGGGTTTTCTTCCCGGCGTGTCTTTTGTTATTTGGTTTTCACCTTCGGGATTACGCCCACCCGGGATGTCGGATACTGCCTTTCTACTGAGGCGATGAAGTTGGTTATTAGTTATGGGTACTACTATATCCAATTCCAGCAGCATACATACATTAGGGTCGTTGGCTTATTCGGGAAACTCTACTTGTTGCCCAAGCATTATGGGGACAAGATCGTGCTGCTGGAATATTGCCGACAAATGATGGAGTTGCATACCTTCTACACACTCAAGAAGGTCCCCAACGTCTCATTCCCAATCACCTGTGGGAACTACACCTGCAGTCTGGCCACCACAAAAGAGGTAGACAACGAGCTAAAAAGTTACAACTTGCAGGAATTCTATCTGGCGCGGAGAAATTTTGATTTGCATGGCAGGATTGTAGCGACACTGCCTCGGGCTTCTAAGTCCCATCATATACACATGGAGGACTTCTAGGCTAATCGCCAGGATGACATGGATGTGCGCAGCTGATGATATAATGACGGCCGGAATGATGCAGGAACTGAAGCTCCGGCGATTCCCGGCGGGATTCTCAGACACTGCCCCCACCATCGATCCCCAGTACAAAGAAAAGGGGATTGATAAAATGCCACTATCAGCAATGAACTAGGCCACCCAGGATGGGCCCACAATTAAGGACTTCACCCGGGAAGTAGTAGAGTGAAGCCACGCCTACTTACAGAAAGTGTGCCCAGGGAGTGCTCGTCGGACAGCCCAGCCGGCACCAAGGATAACTCCACCACCAGTACCAAGATTGACCCCGAGGGCCGGGACTTCTTCACAGGGCGCAGACAAAGGAAAGGGAATAGTTGCAACTCCCTCCGCGAAAGATGTACCTACACAAGAATAGATCAAGCAATCTGTGGCAGCCTCCCAGCAAATGAGGGAGCAGTTAATAACGAGGCTGGCCACTCCCCCGCTCATGGCCAGACCAATTCGTCCCCCTTCCTCCCCATCACTGTCAGCCTTAATGGTGAAGGCGACGGGGGTGGATCCCATGGAAGCAGTAGCAATAGCTGATGCGGGGCCACCTTTGGTCACCCAGAGGAAGAGAAAGCACATCAAACAGGCCAAGGAAGAACCAGTACCATCACCAAGGGCTTCCCTCCCCCGAGAAGTAGAGATCCTTTCTTCCAGTTCCCCGGAATTAGAGAAAGAAGCAGACCCAACAGAGGTCCCAGCCAGTCCCCCTTCGGAAGAGGAGTTTGATGTATTTGCAACCGATGAATTCGGGAATTTGTAGGGGGACGATACACAAGCAGGGGCAGAAGTCCTGGAGAAAGAACAGGAGGCTGTGGATCAAGAAGATTTGGGACAAGAGGCTGCACAATAGGAGCAGCAAGTAGAAGAGGAGCCAGAGCCAGAGATTATCTCTGGGGCTCAAGAAATGCAAGGTCCGGGAGTGGACCAACTAAAACTAGGTGAACAAATGGCATCCGCTGGGGGAACCGAACCTTTGGGAACAACCGTAAACCCAGCCGCCACGTTCCCAAGGCCACTCCCGGGGGCAACCTTCGGACAGGTTATCACAGCGGCCCAAACTCTCAATCTCAGCCTGATACCTCCCCTACTTCCAACAGAAGAAGAATCCCTGGCAGAAAAAGAAGAAGAAGAAGAGGAGCAGCTCGAAGAGGAAATCCTCAAAGAAGCCTACCAAGGTCCAGGCCCAGCAATAGACATACAGGACAAGGCTAAGGAGATGGAGGTTGACAAAGAAAATACTGCTGCAGAAAAGGTTGAGGCAGGGAGGACAGATGAAGTTCACATTGAAGAAGAGCAACAGCCACAGGACACCGGGAGAGAATCAAGCAAACAAACTCTGGCAGGAAGGCCACCTCTCCCTCCTCAGTGGCTGGTAGAAATCAGGAAAAGAAAAGCCCAATCCGCTCCAGTGATTCCCCTCTCCCTGGCCGAGATGATGGCCCAAGTACAGGCCCTGCCAAAAGCAAAGAAGGCCCAGACAGTTCATACTCTTCGAACTGGGCCAGGCAGAGAAACAATTGCCGTTGTGGCAACACCCCTCCCAGACGCTGATGAATTAACTGTAGATCCCACAAATTACAATGTTGCAGAGGTGTCCCTGGGTAAAAGGGGAAAGCAAGGTGAGGTGGACTTGTCAAAAGAGGCAGCAAGGGCAGTGGAGGCCCGATATGAAAAAGAGGCCCAGAGGCTCAAAGCGGAGAAGGAAAAGAATGCAAACCTTATGGGGTTGCTTACTGAGCTGGCCCGACCTATCAATGCCGCTCCTCCGGAGACCTCCATAGCAGAAGAATTACCGCAGAGTGACATAGACTCCCTGCGAGTAATGAAAAGAAAAGCCCAAGCAGTGGATGAATGGGTCGCCCTGCAAATAGGAAACACCTGGCGTTTCCTAGTGTCCACTCTCCCAGATCTATACACGGCCCGGTGGGTCATTCACCAGGCAGAAGCACTTATTGAGCAGTGGGAGAGTGACGCCAAAAATTACCAGGCGTGGAAGGTAGAGCTCGAAGAGCTCCTCACCTTGGGAGAAGACATAATTTCCAAATCTGGAATTCTGGGTGAGGAATCATTTGATTTCGTAAGGACCCAGCACGCCAGACTTGACCTCACATTGGAGGTAACCAAGGAACTGGTAGAGTCTTTGCAGGAGAAGGTAAATGTTGTGAGGTATCCTTCTAATTTATACAATTCTTATGTAATAAAGATTTCTGGGGTAGACCCCCTTAGTACAGATACCTATACCCCAGAAGATTCAGTTTTGGGGAGTTTTGATGAGATAATGACATCCCGGTATCAATCCCCGGAGGGGATAGATGGGGCCCAGATGGAAAAATTAACCGAAATAATACTTAAGGGTCATGACGCGACAGGGATGGTGAATAAATTCAAAGAAGATGTTCTGGACCTGGGGGAACAAGTTGAGGTTGCTAGGCACAGAAGGGCCAGCCTAAAAGGTATAGATGAAGATGGCATCTCCCGCCTCCTCCAAGCCTTTAATTATAATAAGTAGCCCTGAGTTTTCTTCGGAGGTTGGGGAAAACTCACATTGAACATTCTTTATTCTTTTGGGATGCAAGTTCCCAGATCCTGGAGTCCCAGATCCAAAGTTTTGTATTCTTTAAAGTGATATGTGTCCCGGTCCCCGAGGCCGACCGGTCACTTTCAGAGGTGGTTAATAAAGACTGTCAGAGGGTAGTTGGCCACATCAAGGGCCGTCAGTTTGGTAGTTGGTTTCTGATAGGGTGGTCTTCTCAAGGCGTCGTTCAAGGGTACACCTGGCGCATTGGGGACAGGGCACCACATTTCCCATTTATGAGGCATGTAGCCTCGGTTCTCGAGGAACCTACTTCCTTCCTTTCTCCTTTCTGGTTCTCTTCTCAAGACTGATTCTTCCGATGTATATTCTTATCTTATTCTTTTGACATGACAGACCTATTCCATCTCCAGGTCTTTTGTAGGGTGGCGCAGGTAGTACCGGCCCCCGGATATTGTATTTTATTGAAACATAATGTAAATAGGGTTAGGGTTAGAGAGTTGTATAAATAGGTAGATCAGCCCATTTCTAAGGGTCGGCGAAATTGATGATTTTATTGTCCATAGCAATAGCAAAAGTAATTTCTGAGTTTCGGTTGCAGAGCTCAATGCTCCATTGTTCTGTTCTCAAGTAGTTAGATGCTCCCCTAGAGCCACCATTGTATCACGCACCAGTGCTTGCTAGACTGAACATTAATGAAGAAGGAAGAATTCTTGGCAATGATGTTGTTGGCATTCCTGCTTCTGAGTTAATGGTATTTCATGTTTTAATGTTCTCTATGTCTTTTACTCTGGTATGTTAAAATAGACTAGCGAACTCTTTATTCTCGCTACTGATAAAATGCTAGCTGATGGTTGTGTTTCTTCAGTATTTAGTGTAGTTTACCAGAGTATTATTGATGTTCTGGACATTTTAACATGACTATAGTTAGATGAAATACTTCTAACCCTGCAGGATCTTTTTCATTTTATTTGCTAAGTGTAGAATGCTCTGGGAAACCCTTACCATATTGAATCTCCAGAGAAGATGAGTTGAAGAAACCAGCTATCCCCCTCGAAAATAGTCACCTCTCCCGACCGAGCCCCGCACCGTCGTGACCCAAAATCCAGGTGCTTGAAGGCCCAGAGGATTTGTTTCCCCCAGAAAACCTTTACAGGCAGAGTTGGCCGATTTCCCTGGAACCCGGTGACAACTTATGACTGTTGGCAGACCCGGTCAGCAAAACCCCGTCAACAGAAACTGGTGCTAGAAGGAGGGCATGAACTCATCCCCCTCCCAAGATTATGATTTTACACCTTCTGAGGGTTCCCTGAGCTGTAGTTTTAGGAGATAAGCCTTCACTAGGATTGGATCTTTCTCCCTAGTGAAATTTGAAAGAGTCCTTAGTTCCGCCACGAATCCCGAAAAGTTTGTCAAACTTGAGCCGCCTGCTCGAAAGAAGTGTACCTCAAAAATCACACCAGCCACTATTGTCTAGGGATCTACCATACCCCTGAATACTCAAACTCCTCAGACAATCCTGGGAACCAGTACCCAAACTACCAAACATATAGTTCCCCCGATGGCTGCATATTTTTGAAACACCGGGTCCCCAATGGGCACTTTTCCGGGTGCAACCAACAATTTACCCTCCCACCCAGAGAAGATCTGCCCGCAATATGAGCACTTAGGCTCACGGACCACAGAAGAGCATTTATAGGCATACAAAGATGCCATGAATCGACACCAGATCCAGCATGAGGATGTTGTGACCTGCATGTTCCCCCTGTCCTTAGGACAAAGCGAGTTGAACTGGTACCTGAACTTACCTGCCAACTCCATCAACACTTGGCAGGATATGGAGGACACCTTCTTGGATTCCTTTCACGTGCATGTGGACCCAGCTTGGTCCCACAGCCAGTTCATCTCTATCAGAAAGGAACCCAATGAACCTCTTGCATCATTCAATCATAGGTTCCAACGCACCCTAAAGCGGTGCACGGGCCCTTTTGTCCCATCGCTAGACGTTACCATACAGACATATCTTAATGTGATGGACCCTTTCGTTGCCACCCTCCTCTAGAGAACAACCACCCCGGGCGACCGGGATACCTTGGCAAAAGTCTACAACCTAGCCCTAGAGCTGTCCCGCGGTCTCAACAAATCCCCGGGCGGGATTGGACAGAACACACCTTTCAACATGGTCCCCGATGGAACTGCTTATGCCGGGGGATACAACCCCAATTTGGCAATGGACACCCCTTCGATGGCGATGAATCCTCTACCGCCCTTGATAGACCAACAGGCACGGTATGTTTACCCCTCCCAGACCCAAACCACACCAGGTCTAGAAGTCTTCCCTTGGAATCAGCCACAGCAGACACAACAGACTCAGACACAACCGTCCGAAGTTTTGTTCTTCCAGTCGTCCGCGGCTGGAGGATTTCCGCCCTTGACTTCGGCTAATTCTGCTACCTTCCCAGGAAGCCAACAACAACCACAGCCATCACATTGTGATGCTAACACTCATTTGACCGCCGAGGTTGAATCCCTCAGGTGAATGTTGTCCACCCTAACTATGGACATGGGCCAACTGAAGGCGGGGTCCTACGCACCCCAGAATTCAAATGCCCAGAGAGGGAATATTTTCTCTGGCCAACGCAACAATGATGCTGGAGGAAGAAACTTCAACAACAGGTCTAGGTCCAACCAACCACAGTGGAATAATAATGCTAACATCGGAGGCCCGCCTCTGAACCAAAATGCTTACCAAAATGGCGCTGGACCATCCCATTTTACACCAGTCGCAGACTTCCAGGCCATGACTAACTGGTGTAGGCTACACGATACAGGTTCACACAACGAGGTGAATTGTGCCACTTTGGAGAAAGTCATCATGATCTCCTAGCTGGAGAGGCAGCAATCGCATGATACCGCTCCCCCGGAGACCCCTGTCCAAGAGCAAACTCATAGTGCCTTCACCTGTGATACCATCTTCTTCGGAACTTCTGGAGAGGATGAAGAAGAATCTAGATTACAGGGGTTCATTGATGAATCCATCCCACCCTTTGAGGCCAATGCCTTTACTAACCCACGGGCTCCATACAATACCCGGAGCCAGGTTGGTAAAGGACCAGCTTACTCGCCTACACCCCCTGTCAAAGACAGTCCTCCTCCCTGGAATAACGTAACTGACCAACCCATACCTCCAAAAGGTCATAGCCCTAACCAAGCGAAAGACCTCACTGAGGAAAACCATCCATTCCCGGGAGGAAGATTCGATATCACGAAGGCGTTAGAACAAACCACCACCTCCATGACCTTGATGGAGGTTTTGCTAAATTGTCCCGAGCATAAGAAGTCCTTTCTAAAGCTCTTAGGGAACCCGAAAGTTGTCAGTCGCCCACCAAAGACCGTCTCCTTTGAAGATGCTAATGCAACCGTCTTCCAGGGGAATAACGAGGATCCTCCCTTCCTACTAGGCCTGAACATTTACGGCAAAAATATACATAATTTCTTAGTAGACTCCGGAGCTTCGGGTAACATCATGCCCTTGTCCATTTGTCAAAAGCTCAGACTCCACCCCACCCTATCTAACGACGTGGTAATCTAGCTAGATAAGACTACTATAAAAATGGTGGGGGAATTGAAGAACGTCCGAATACATCTTATCCAGGACCCCAGGATAGCCAGTATCATTGACATCCAAGTGGTGGACATCCCAGAGACTTACGGGATGTTATTAAGTCAGAATTGGTCTAAGTCCTTGAATGGATACTTCTTGACCAATTTCACCCACTTGTGGCTTCCATGGGAAGGAGAATCTAATCAGATCCAGGTCGAAAGTGGACCTCAGATGAAATACGCCCTTACCAAAGTTGGAAGGGTCAATGAAGTCCTTTTCTCTGAGTCTTCTCTGGGGGTGTACTGGCCTCTTGAAATCTTAACATTTGATTTCATCCCCGGAGAGGATCCCGTAGTGTTGCAAAGAGCACAAGACTTGGAAGAAAAGGTTAGAGTTGAAGTTAACTCTCAGGGCCCCACAGCGACCCTTGCCACACTCCTATCTGGCACCTAGTGCCGAGTGCATTACCAAAAAAATTCAGAGCACGAGTGTGAACCATGTCTATCGATCGCTACCCGACAACTTGATATCTTCCGAAATGAACATACAACCAATTCCCCGGGACCTAGTACTTCTATGGGATGCACTCCTTTGGTGCCATTCACCCAAGAATCATAAATTGAAATGCCTCCAGGGATAAATCCTACTTTCGCGTCGGTAGTTCGGGAAGAGATCCCTAAGTCTCCCAGCAACAACCCAAAAAAAACTCCCCCACCCCAGCCCCATATTACAAACAATGACTTATGGACCCTTAAGTTCGATGGGTCCCGATCCAAAAAAGGCTGTGGGGCTGGGGTAGAATTAATCAACCCGTGAGGGAAGTCTTTCCTCGCGTCCTACAGGCTATAGTTTAACTGTACAAACAATGTCACTGAGTACGAGGCTTTGGTCCTTGGACTCCTATTCGCACTAAGGAAAGGTATCACCTGCCTCCGGGCTCTGGGTGATTCAGAGTTGATTGTTAAACAGGTCTGGAGTCAATACACATGTCATGACAAGAGGTTGGCCGCTTACCGCAATAGGGCTTGGAGCCTTATTGAGGGTTTCGATGCCTTTGGCATTGACCTCATTCCCCGGTAATGGAACTATGTCCCAGATTCCCTAGCCGTCTCTGCCAGCACGCTTGAGCCGATGGCCGGCTCGTGACTCTGAAGATTTTCAGTTGAGATGGTCCCCACCCCGTCCATTCTAGATAATGTCACCCACTTTCAAGTTTTTGAAGACGATCAACATATCCTGGCCTTCACTGCCAATGTTGGTGTCTTTGAGGATGAGATAGTGAAGGAGCGAGACCATGACAATACTGGGCTGGGTGATGAAGACGATGGGATCATGGACTTGCCCACTAACACCATCCCAAAGGGGATGGTCGCACTAGAACGAATCTTCGACTCCAACCCTCGGGCCCGTGAGAAGGTGTCATGCTCCTCTGAGGGAGGAAAGTTTGAAAAGGTTAGCATCAGCCAGCCCGGTGAGGAGAAGATCATTCACATTGGTACCTCCTGTTCCCCTGAGGAAAAAGAGAAGATTCTTGCGATTCTCCAAGAATACATAGACGTAATTGCCTGGGGTTATGAAGACTTGAAAATGTACGATACATCCATCATGACCCATACTATTCCTGTGAAGCCTGATGCTAAGCCCTTTCGGCAGAAGCAAAGACCAGTCAACCCCTTAATAGAGCCTCTGATTCATCAAGAGGTAGAAAAATTGCTGTCAGCTCAGATAATCTTCCCAATCTGGCACACTGCGTGGGTTGCCAACCTGGTCCCGGTCAGGAAGAAAAACGGTGAGATCCACCTTTGTGTGGATTTCTGGAATTTAAACAAGGCATCTAAAAAGGATAATCACCCTCTCCCCTCGTTGGATGAGGTGTTGCAGATAGTAAATGGAGCCCAGATGATGTCTTTCTTGGATGGATATTCAGGATACAACTAGGTCATGGTCAAATACGAGGATAGAGAGAAAATAGTGTTTACCACCAAGTGGGGAACATTTGCGTATAGAAGAATGCCCTTCGGCCTAATCAACGCAGGGGCTACATTTCAAAAGGCCATGGACATTGCATTTGAGGGCCTCTTAAATCGATGCATAATCATCTACATGGATGATTTGACCATCTTTTCCCAGGATAGGCGTGATCATCCCGCCCACCTCGCTCAGATCTGCGAGAGATGTCACCGGTATGGAATATCCCTCAACCCCAACAAGTGCATATTCAGGGTCACCGAGGGGAAGTTGCTCGAGCATATTGTCTCTGAGAAAGGTATATCCATAGACCCCGATAGAGTCGAAGCATTGCTAAACTTACAAATGCCTGGTAGCAAGAAATAAATGCGATCCTTTTTCAGAAAAATAAACTTCGTACGATGATTCATCACGGGATTCACAGAAATAGTTAAACCGCTCAATGAAATGATGAAGAAAGATACCAAGATTGAGTGGAGTCCTGAAGCAAAGTGGGCGTTCACCCAAATTAAGAAAACAATAATGGAGGCACCTCTCTTGGCTAGCTCGGACTATTCCCTTCCATTTTACATTTATTCGTTTGCTTCGCCACATTCTGCTGTGGTAGTGTTGACCCAAAAGGTCGAAGGGGAGGAATGACCAATAGCTTTCATGAGTTCTCCATTCAAGAATGCCGAAGTTTGGTATTCATCACTAGAAAAATAGGCCTTTGCTGTAGTTCGCGCCGTGAAGAATTTCTGGCATTATATTCTCCGGAGCAAAGTGCATGCTATCATCCCGGACCAGGCCATTAAATCTCTGCTGATGCAGAGTGAATTGGGTGAGAGACGGGGGAAATGGATGGCCATCCTCCAGGAATATGACTTAGAGATGCAGCCCATGAGGATAGTCCGAGGTCAGGGACTAAGGTGGGCGATGGCAGAAGAGACTCCCCACATAGAATGTCATACTTACACAGTGGATTCTATTACCCAAGATCCATGGTATACCGATTTAGTATACTTGTTGCTAAACAACAAATGTCTGGAGGGGTTACCTCCCCACAAACACCATGCTCTGCGGATGAAAAGCGCACACTTCATGATCAAAAACTCTGCACTTTACTGCAGAAACTATGAGGGAGTGTACCTCTAGTGCATCGACAGAGACCAAGCTGTGAAGATAATTGATGAATTCCACAGACAGTTTGGAACTGGGCATGGCTCAGCCGATGCCACTGCCCATCAGATCCTCCAGGCTAGATACTATTGGCCCTGCATATTCAAAGACATCTACGCTCATGTTAGAAAATGTCATACTTGCCAAACAGCAGCGCATCATGAGCGTAGCCCGGCCATGCCTCTACAACCAGTCTACGAGGCTAGACCCTTCGCCCAATGGGTGTTTGACTTCATCGAGGAAATCAACCCCAACTCATCTGCCAACCATCGATATATCCTTATAGCCACTGATTACTACACTCGGTGGTCTGAAGCTATTCTTTGCAAAAACAACATGACAGACGTAGTTATCAAGTTCTTGGAAGAAAACATCGTCACAAGGTTTGGAATGCCCTTCGCTTTAGTATGTGACAATGGTCCGGTATTTTCTTCAGCGCAGTTGCTTAAATGGACCTATAATCAGAAGATCACTCTGAAGTTTTCTAGCAACTATTATCCTCAGGGGAATGGCGTTGCTGAATCAACAAATAAAAATCTACTTGAAGTGATCAAACACCTATTAGAATAGAATCCCCAGGATTGCCACCAAAAGTTGAAATTTTCCCTCTGGGCGGATCGCATTCGCATCAAAGCTACCCTGGGAACATCCCCGTTCCACCTGGTTTATGGCCAGAACCCTGTATTCCCAGTCAACTTACAGATCCCAGTATTACAATTTATGCAGAAATTCAACAACAGGGACAACATCGTGGAGGTTTGACTCTTGAATCTGGTGCGAATGGAAGAACAGCGAGACGCAGCCCTTGAACATTTCGCGCGTCATCAAGCAGTGGTAAAATGATGGTTTGACAGAAGGGCCCAATACAAGGCCTTTCAGATTTCAGACCTGGTCCTGTTGTGGGACAAGGCCTGGGAAAAGAAGGGAAAGCACACCAAGTTCCAACGGCTCTGGCTCGGACCATACTTGATCTCAGAAATCTGCGGGGAAAATACTTACCGCCTTAACACTCTGACTGGGGAACCTGTCGCATTGCCTGTTAATGGGAAGTTTCTCAAACGCTATTTTGAATAAGGGTAAGTTTGTCCAAAGTTGTATTATATGTAAATATCTGCTTGTAAATACCTCTTCTGGGTGCCTCGTTGCGAGGTACCCTGTCTTGTAAATAGTCTTGTCGACTATCCTCTGGGACAGTCCCTTTTTGTTGTTTTTGTTTTTTCTCTTGGTTTTCTTTCAGTCCTGGTGTTTTTCTCCGTCTTGCAGGAACTGGAATGCTTCGCATAACTCTAGCCTCTGGTTCAATTCCTACGGCATGGTGAACTTTAGAATCTATCTTTAGCACGGTGGAATCAGCTCGGTCTCCGAGGTTGTTTTACAAGTTATTGCACATCGTGAGCACTCTCCATTAGGTGTTGTCTCCAGGAGTTTGGCAATCAGTGAACACGAAATAATATGAGGAACAAGTAATCGGACACACCGGGGGTAGATCGACCATACTGATTGATTGACCCACGTCTGAAAATCTTAAGAAATTGACCCCGGGTTCTGGAGTTTTATCCTCTCTTCAAACATCCGAGTATAGGTGGATAGGTGAAAGAAGTACTACCATCAAAATTAGCTAAGCTTAAGCTTAATGGTGAAAGAAGTACCACCTTCCCACCCAGAAACAAATAAAATAGTAAGAGAAAAGGTGGAACAAAACTATGGTCTCCGGGGGAAGTAAGCGAATCGATGACTGGTTCGGTGCAATTAGTACTTCTTCTCTATTCCTCCCAGAGGTCATCGGCTTGATTTCCTTCCAAAGCACACATGACACCACTGATGAAAGGCTCCAGACTGACTCCTATGTGTTCAGGTTCTCTCAGATATGCTGCTCTCTGCTTGTCAAACGCTTCGGTCGGCGGCTTGTTCCAGTTTTGCTAACAAGAGATTCTTTAGTTCTCAAATGCGCCAAGGCATTTGTCCCAGATAGTTGTCATTTGTTATGCCCTGCATCCCCGTCCCTACATTTTGTGTGCAAAATGTTGGGTCCCCCCTTTTTTTTTTTTTTTTTGCTTTTTGTTTGCGGTTTTTCCCGTCTTTCTTCCCCTTTTGTTTCTTTCTCTGGGGTTTTCTTCCTGGCGTGTCTTTTGTTGTTTGGTTTTCACCTCTGGGATTCTGGTCCCGGAGGCTGTCCTTTGGTGGGAACCGGATTCCAGACTCTGGGATTCTTCGCCATGAGTTCCTTAGGGATATCATCATGTGGAATCCCCGGACCTGGCGTCCGGAGGGTTCGCCCGACCTGGGATTGCCGGACGGAGGAAAGTTACCTTTTACCACAGGTATAAATAGAATTATCTGTCACTTTCACACTTACCGCTATTAAAAACCTTCGAGCACTTAGAGTGAATTAGAGTGATTTCAAAGCAATTAGCAGAGTATTTGCAAAGAGTTTGTGGTAATCAGTGCTTAATATTTTCGATCATTCTCAGGCAAGTGCAAGTGCGTCATGGTGGTGTTCCTAGTAGATTGACAGCTCGAGCTGTTGCAGACCCCCTCGGTAATCCTTCCTTTCCTCCTCCTTCTGTGTTCTCAGGTTGGTTCCCACTTTCTCACTTCTCTGCTTTCCTTCGGTTTTCATTTTTGTTTTATTTTTTTGGTTTTGATTTGTTTCTCTGTGTTTCATCTGGTTCGGTCCTTTGTTTCTGGTTTTTCTGCCCGTTGGTGGGTCGGCTCTGCCAGAGGGTCGTCCACCTTCTGTGTAGAATTTGTTTTTTGTAAATAATGTAAAGTATGTAAATAGTGTAAATAGCGTAAATAATTTGTAGATATTTTCTTCTGCCATGTCTGGTTTTCCCACGGGCGTCATCCCGCATTGTATATCCATGTATATATGTTTATACTTGTAATATTTCCCCTGTATATCCTCCCATTCTTTGTATATATCCTTCAGCTTCATGTATATCCTTTCAGGTGGCTTGAAACGCTGGTCGAGTCGCCTTTGTGTCTGGTTTTTCGCCTCTGAGTTTGCTTTGAGGCAGAAAACCACCTGTTTGTAACTCGGCTCTCGGCTGGTTTCAAACAGGTGGTTTTCTCCCTCCTCTATCAAGTCTGTCAGAGCCTCATTTATGTCCCATACATGCAATCAATTCCAGCCAAGTGGCTTTCCCTTTTCATGCGTTCGGACAGTTGGCTCCGCCGTCATCGCCATCACATCCATTTAATGCTAATGCACGTGGCCCCCACGTGGGTTTGACAACTTGCCTTTTCAAATATCCTTGCTAATGGTCATTTCTCCAGGCATCCGGCCTCTTGCCACCATCCATCTTGTATCTTTGATGAAGTGTGATAAAATCCCCAGATCCGGATGTGTAGTGAATCTCTTAAGTTTGCAATGTGTTTTGCTTTTCGGTTACCTTTGCAAGATACTAACTTTTTAGGAAAGAAAACATTGCAGTGGTAAGTTCTCTGGACCCCAGAATGATTTTATCGATAAACATATTCTGATGGTCGCTTTGTCTCGCAGGTTCCCGGAGTCATCTTCCAAACATGTCTGAAGCGTCTGCATCATCTCCTCCCAGAAGTCTGGAATTACCAACCACAACAGAGACCAGGGAAGCGGCAAAGTCAAAAATGGAGAAACCCCTAGAAAAACTTCCCCTCACCATGAATTTTGTACAAGAAAATGGCATCGTGGGCTCAAAGATTGAGTCCAAGGTAAAACTAATGACTGACGCCAATGTTAGAACTTGGGCAGAAATGCAGGCCCTGGTAAAGATAATGCACATCCAGTGACAGGCTGGAGATAAACTTGCAATCAATGTCGGGGGTTCCAGAATCCTCCGAGCAGCTTGCTTCCCATGCTCCGTGCAGTCCCTGGAGCTTGTCTTAACATTGGCAGCCAACTACAACCCTTCTGTCTGGGCCATTATGCTCGCAGCTGCAAAACCCACGGGATACCCCACTCCACTGGTGTCCCTCGACCCAGTCACTTTCCAAGCAGGCTTGGGTATCCCACAATTTGACAGGGCCACGGTGGTCACAAGGACTGACGCCTTGAAACAATTTACACAATTGGAGGACGCTGCCCGGGTGTATATGAATATCAACTGGCTCAAGGTCCCAAAGAGGGACCCAAAGAGAATCAAAATAGATATCCCTCGCTTTGAATTCAAGGAGAGCATCCAAATGGGGATGATAGCATTAGCCTGGGTATTTGGGCAGCCCTCTGCCCAGGAGTTCGCCAAATGGATGTACTATTTCCTCCTTGGCATCTCCACTAAGGGAGAATTCTTCGACTGGGCAACAATAATCTCCAATCATGTCGATTCCCAGTTTCTGCAATTGAACGAGAAGAAGAAGTTCTACATGTCTTCTTATGTTTTCTGGGCTTTGGCCCAACAGAGGCCCCACTCCAACGGCCTACTCACTGACAGAGTACTCAGGATTGGCCCAGGACAGAAAGCACCGTGGGACCATTTCCCATAGATTCAATGGGAGGCCAGCTTCCCCAGTTTCTGCCGAGTAAATGATTCATTTGTTTACTATCACTTGCTCACGCCCACCCAGGATGCCGGATACGGCCTTTCTACTGAGGCGATGAAGTTGGTTAGTAGTTATGGGCACTACTATATCCAATTCCAGCAACATACATACATTAGGGTCACCGGCTTCTCCGGGAAACCCTACTTGTTGCCCAAGCATTGTGGGGACAGGATTGTGTTGCTGGAATATTGCCGGCAAATGATGGAGTTGCATACCTTCTTCGCACTAAAGAAGGTCCCCAACGTCTCGTTTCCAATCACCTGTGGGAACTACACCTGCAGTCTGGCCACTGCAAAAGAGGCAGACAATGAGCTAAAAAGTTACAACTTGCAGGAATTCTATCTGGCGCAGAGAAATTTTGATCCGCATGGCAGGATTGCAGCGGCACTACCCCGGGCTTCTGAGCCCCATCATATACACATGGAGGACTTCTGGGCCAATCGCCAGGATGACATGGATGTGCAAAGCTGGCACTATGATAGAATGACGGCCGGAATGATGCAGGAACTGAAGCTCCGGCAATTCCCGGCGGGATTCTCAGACACCGCCCCCACCATCGATCCCCAGTACAAAGAAAAGGGGATCAATAAAATGACACTTCTAGCAATGAACTAGGCCGCCCAGGAGGGGCCCACAATTGAGGACTTCACCCGGGAAGTAGTAGAGAGAAGCCACGCCTACTTCAAGAAAGTGTGCCCTGGGAGTGCTCGCCGGACAGCCCACCCGGCACCAAGGCTAACTCCACCACCAGTACCAAGATTGACCCCGAGGGCCGGGACTTCTTCACAGGGCGCAGACAAAGGAAAGGGAATAGCTGCAACTCCCTCCGCGTAAGAAGTCCCTATACAAGAATAGATCAAGAAATCTGTGGCAGCCTCCCAGCAAATGAGGGAGTAGTTAATAATGAGGCTGGCCACTCCCCCACTCATGGCCGGACCAATTCGTCCCCCTTCCTCCCCGTCATTGGAAACCTTAATGGTGAAGGCGATAGGGGTGGATCCCATGGAAGCGGCAGTAATAGCCGATGCGGAGACACCGTTGGTCACCCGAAGGAAGAGAAAGCACATCAAACAGGCCAAGGCAAAACTGGTACCATCACCAAGGGCTTCCCTCCCCTGAGAAGTAGAGATCCTTTCTTCCAGTTCCTCAGAATTGGAGAAAGAAGCAGACCCAACAGAGATCCCAGCCAGTCCCCCTCCCAAAGAGGAGTTTGATGTATTTGCAACCGATGAATTCAGGAATTTGCAGGGGGACGATACACAAGCAGGGGCAGAAGTCCTGGAGAAAGAACAGGAGGCTGCGGATCAAGAAGATTTGGGACAAGAGGATGCACAATAGGAGCAGCAGGTAGAAGAGGAGCCAGAGCCAGAGATTATCTCTGGGGCTTAAGAAATGCAAGGTCTGGGAGTGGACCAACTAAAACTAGGTGAATGAATGGCATCCGCTGGGGGAACCAGACCTTCGGGAACAACCGTAAACCCAGCCACCGCGTTCCCAAGGCCACTCCCGGGGGCAACCTTCGGGTAGGTTATCATAGCGGCCCAAACTCTGAATCTCAGCCCAATACCTCCCCTACTGCCAACAAAAGAAGAAGCCCTGGCAGAAAAAGAAGAAGAAGAAGAGGAGCATCTCAAAGAGGAAATCCTCGAAGAAGCCTACCAAGGTCCAGACCTAGCAATAGACATACAGGACAAGGCTGAGGAGATGGAGGTTGACAAAGAAAATACTGCTGTAGAGAAGGTTGAGGTAGGGAGGACGGATGAAGTTCACATTGAAGAAGAGCAACAGCCACAGGACACTGGGAGAGAATCAGGAGAACAAACTCTGGCAGGAAGGCCACCTCTCCCTCCTCAGTGGCTGGTAGAAAGCAGGAAAAGAAAAGCCCAATCCACTCTGGTGATTCCCCTCTCCCTGGCCGAGATGATGGCCCAAGTACAGGCCCCGCCAAAAGCAAAGAAGGCCCGGACAGTTCATACTCTTTGAACTAGGCCAGGCGGAGAAACAATTGTCGTTGTGGCAACACCCCTCCCAGATGCTGATGAAGCAACCGCAAATCCCGCATATTACAATGTTGCAGAGGTGTCCCTGGGTAAAAGGGGAAAGCAAGGTGAGGTGGACTTGCTGAAAGAGGCAGCAAGGGCAGTGGAGGCCCGATATGTAAAAGAGGCCCAGAGGCTCAAAGCGGAGAAGGAAAAGAATGCAAACCTTATGGGGTTGCTTACTGAGCTGGCCTGACCTATCAATGCCACTCCTCCGGAGACCTCCATAGTAGAAGAATTACCGCAGAGTGACATAGACTCCCTGCGAGTAATGAAAAGGAAAGCCCAAGCAGTGGACGAATGGGTCGCCCTACAAATAGGAAACACCTGGCGTTTCCTGGTGTCCACTCTCCCAGATCTATACACAGCCTGGCAGGTCATTCACCAGGCAGAAGCACTTATTGAGCAGTGGGAGAGTGACACCAAAAATTACCAGGCATGGAAGGTAGAGCTCGAAGAGCTCCTCACATTGGGAGAAGACATAATTTCCAAATCTAGAATTTTGGGTGAGGAATCATTTGATTTCGTAAGGACCCAGCACGCCAGACTTGACCTCACATTGGAGGTAACCAAGCAACTGGTAGAGTCTTTGCAGGAGAAGGTAAATGCTATGAGGTATCCTCCTAATTTATATAATTCTTATGTAATAAATATTTTTGGGGCAGACCCCCTTAGTACAGATACCTATACCCCCGAAGATTCAGTTTTGGGGAGTTTTGATGAGATAATGACATCCCAGTATCAATCCCCGGAGGGGATAGATGGGGCCCAGATGGCAAAATTAACCGAAATAATACTTAAGGGTCATGACGTGGCAGGGATGGCGGATAAATTCAAAGAAGATGTTCCAGACCTGGGGGAACAAGTTGAGGTTTCTAGGCACAGAAGGGCCAGCCTAAAAGGTATAGATGAAGATGGCATCTCCCGCCTCCTCCAAGCCTTCAATGATAATAAGCAGCCCTGAGTTTTCTCCGGAGGCTGGGGAAAACTCACATTGAACATTCTTTATTATTTTGGGACGTAAGTTCCCAGATCCCGGAGTCCCGGATCCAAATTTTTGTATTCTTTAAAGTGATATGTGTCCCAGTCCCCGAGGCCGACCGGTCACTTTCAGAGGTGGTTAATAAAGACTGTCAGAGGGTAGTTGGCCACATCAAGGGGCATCAGTTTGGCAGTTGGTTTCTTATAGGGTGGTCTTCTCAAGGCGCCATTCGAGGGTACACCTAGCGCATTGGGGATAGGGCACCGCATTTCCCATTTATGAGGCATGTAGCCTCGGTTCTCGAGGAACCTACTTCCTTCCTTTCTCCTTTCTGGTTCTCTTCTCGAGACCGATTCTTCTGATGTATATTCTTATCTTATTCTTCTGACATGACAGACCTATTCCATCTCCAGGTCTTTTGTAGGGTGGCGCAGGTAGTACCAGCCCCCGGATATTGTATTTTATTGAAACACAATGTAAATAGGGTTAGGGTTAGAGAGTTGTATAAATAGGTAGATCGGCCCATTTCCAAGGGTTGGCGAAATTGATGATTTTGTTGTCCATAGCAAAAGAAAAAGTAATTTCTGATTTTTGGTTGCAGAGCTCAATGCTCCATTGTTTTGTTCTCAAGTAGTTAGATGCTCCCCTGGAGCCACCATTGTATCACGCACCAGTGCTTGCTGGAATGAACATTAATGAAGAAGGAAGAATTCTTGGCAATGATGTTGTTGGCATTCCTGCTTCTGAGTTAATGGTATTTCATGTTTTAATGTTCTCTATGTCTTTTACTCTGATATGTTAAAATAGACTAGCAAACTCTTTATTCCCGCTACTGATAAAATGCTAGCTGATGGTTGTGTTTCTTTGGTATTTAGTGTAGTTTACCAGAGTATTATTGATGTTCCAGACATTTTAACATGACTATAGTTAGATGAAATACTTCTAACTCTGCAGGATCTTTTTCATTTTATTTTCTAAGTGTAGAATGCTCTGGGAAACCCTTACCATATTGAATCTCCGGAGAAGATGAGTTGAAGAAACCAGCTATCCCCCTCAAAAATAGTCACCTCTCCTGACCGAGCCCCGCACCGTCGTGACCCAACATCTAGGTGCTTGAAGGCCCAGAGGATTTGTTTCCCCCGGACAACCTTTACAGGCGGAGTTGGCCAATTTCCCCGGAACCCAGTGACAACTTATGACTGTTGGCGGTCCCGGTCAGCAAAACCCCATCAACAGGAACCAATGCTCAAACCTAGGTGGTGGGATTATAATTCCTATTGTGTCTTCCACAAAAACTAGGGACACAAGACTAATAATTGCCTCAAGCTTAAACATGTCATCCAAGACCTTATTGAAGGAGGTAAGATCAAAGTAGACAGACACACTACCAATGAGGATCATACAGCATTCAACAAACCCTTTCCTAATTATGATCAAGGAGAAACATCTAAATGGAAGAGTAATGAGGTAAACTAAACCTATTCCAAAAATGACAATGTGATCAATATGCTAGACATTAAAATTGAGTCAATCAATGTGGTCACAATCAAAGGTGTCTCATTCCACTCAAATGTTGTAACATGGAGCCAAGCACATGTCACAATCAAAGGACCTCTATAACTGACACTGACATCCAAGGTTTCTATCATAACTATCCCTAAATAAGTAGAAAAACACGTGATTACTATTCTTGGAGAAAAATATGACCTGGTAGACCAATTGCAATGAACCTCTACCAAAGTTTTCATTTTTGAGTTGCTCAAGATATCCACAATACATAGGGAAATCCTAGAATAGGCTCTACAAACTGCTAATGTTCCAAAAGATATTGATATAGGAAAATTTCAAGCGATGGTCAATCACATCTCAGTTCCACATTACCTCTCCTTTTCCAAAGAGGATGATAAGTCATTAACACATCCAGATAATCAACCTCTCCATATCGAAGTCCTAATTCATAGATCCCGTGTTAGAGTGTATTGATAAATGGAGGTGTAGGATTTAATATTTGTACACTGCATCTAATCATGAGACTAGGTTTCTCAGAACAAATAATTGACTCTAGAAGCAAGATAACCATCAAAGCTTATGATGAGGAAGAGAGATCCTCCAGAGGTCTTATTGTTCTACCTATCAGAGTTGGACCGATTGAGAGGAATGTCATATGTCAAGTTCTGGATCTACCATTGGCCTACAATATCCTACTAGGGAGACCATGGATTCACAAGATGTAAGCTGTACCATCCACTTACCACCAATGCATAAAATTCCCACATAATGGGGTAGAAGTAACAATTCCTGCTGATGCTAACTGCACTTGTAATAATATCAAAGAAGGTAGCATGATCCCACACAACAAAGAGGCTATGGATGTAGTTGCTCTTGAAACTAAAAAGGACATGGTTATGAAGAATTTTAGCAAAACCTTGAAACTTGAAGAGACAGGTATGGGAGAGTATGAGCTGGACCTGACTCCTGTTGGTTGTATTTCGTGTTTCGCCCTGTTCCTTGTCTTGTTCTCTCTGAAGTTTCAGGGTTTCGTGCTAATTCCATGTCAAAATCCTGAAAAACCCTGTAAAATCCTAAACCCTAAGGCCTAATGTTGAACGATGTATCTAAAAACCCTTAGCCGTGCCTTCTATTCCTTCATTACCTTTTTATTCACTTAAGGCATGTGCTATTTAAAAGATTAAGTCGAGTCGCTTGATCGCGTGAATCAGATGGAATATGCCAAATGATCTCCCGACTTTGCTTTTGCCTTATGTCGCTTAGTCTCATGACAAAACCGAATATTCCATTTATCTTACGAGACTTGGCGATTTCTCTTCAGTCGGGTTGTCGCTTGATTCTGTGTTATAAGCTTTCAAAGTAAAAGGGACCCACCCTCAGTCAGGTGATCGCATGATGTTAAGG
>MU221693.1:153104-164009 GCA_018584345.1 Thuja plicata
TAGGCGCCATTCGGTGCCACTTAAACTCGGCCGAGTTAGACTGGGCCGAGTTTGACTCGGCCGAGTATGACGCGAATGAGCGCCCAAAATTGTCCTCAGGGGTGACAGATTATTGTGCTTTTACCCACTAGGCAATTCTAAATATTAACTGACTCTACTCAACCTAAGTGTCAAATGCAAAAAATCCTAAATCTGTGTTAATCATACATCATATTTAATTCCTAAATATCTATTGGCTAAACAAACCCTATGATTGAATTAATTTAATTATAAAGTTCTAGCGCTTTAATTAAATTAAATTTACCCTCTTTAGCTAAGACACATAAAAAGGTAATTAAATGATATTTAATTATTAAATAAATATCCTCATTTTCAATAATTGAATTTAATTATTCAGATAATTGAGAAAAAGTAATTATGAGGTCATATTTATTTATTTAATTAACTATTGTCAACAAAATCTTCTCTTTAGTTCAGAATTGGAATCTTCTCTTTAATTATGCTTTAAAGAGAAAGAAAACAGATAAAACAAATAAAACAATTAAAATCAAAGAAAGAAAACAGTTAAAGTAGAGAGAAAACAATTTATTGTATTCTTTTAAAGAAAGCTTTCTAGCTTAAACAAGCTTTTCTATCTGTTTTATGTCAAAAGAGGAAACTTTCCATTCTGAACAGTCTCTGAGTCTATAAAAGAACTCTCATTCTCTCATTCAAACCCCCACTCATTTTCATGCATTGTTAGAATACTAAATTATTGCCACATTTCTTGATAATCTCATATAGAATAATTTCATTTTGCAATAGATTAATTTCAATTTCTAGAATAATTGCATTGAAATCATGTCTTGGATTAATCTTACATCTTTCAATTCTTAGAATAATCTTGCATTATATTGCATTCATGGAGAAAAATCCTTCATTCCTAGATTGGTCTATGGTTGTGAGACTCTCGCTCTGAGAGCTATTTTGAAAACCCTGTATGGATAGAAGGCAACAGGTCGAATCACACAGATAGGCAGGATGAATAATCTCATATTCAGTCTTGTGTGTATCTGGTGAAGAAGGACTATGTTGAAGTGTATGGTGAGTTAACAAGGCCAAATTTACCACATACATTTTTGGCACCCACCGTGGGGCAGGTACATTTCTATTCTGGCCTCATTTCATTTCATTTTTTTCCATTTTTTTTATTCTGTCCATACTTTCGTACTGCTCTGTTTTAATCTCGCGCGAACTTTTTGAGCATCTTGCGCGAACTTTCTAGTTCTTCATGTGGCTCTCTGTACTTCTTCGCGCGATCTTGTATAAATCATCATGCAAAATTACACACCAGAGCTTTCTTTTCATATTTTCTTGTCTCAGTTTTCTAACCATCTATAGTTTTCTGACATTTGTGTTTCTCTGATTTTATCTTTTGAAACAGCTTAACAGTGGTTTGCAGGATGCAAAGATAAAGAAAAGCCATTATAAACTTCTTACGTGTTTATTGCAGGATGCTGATATGAAGAAAGGTATTACAAACTACTAATGGGTTTATTGCAGGATGTTTGTCGAAGACCTTGTGTGTTTTCACAAATTCTTATGTTTGTTTTTAGTAGTTAAAACACACTTCGGTTGGTGCTTAAAATGAATCATTGTCTTGCGTGATTGAAGTATTTTTTAGATTGTAATCTTAAGAACTACATCAACGTATCCTCTCCCCTCACCTTTATGGATCTTAGGTGTAAGAGAAATTCATGTCATTCTTCTAGAGTGGCTACCTCCCGAGAGCTTTAGCAGAGCTGGTGAGAGTGGATGCCCAACCGGTAACAGGCTAAAGCCAAGCCCTTCCAAATTGGTATAAAAAAAATGCTATTGTGATTATTGTCACAATAGACAGGTGTGAATTTATTGTGGCAACCAAAATCTCCTCTAGTACCCTAGTGGTGCGTTAAAGTCCCTACATTGTTAAGGTGAAAGCCTTACTTTGAAAGGATTGGGAGAGCCCCATTAATTGAGAAAATGACTTGATCACAACCACCTGAATGGATGTCCTTACTACAAACTATTGTTCTAGTTTCCAAAAACCATATATCTTTTGGTGCGGAAGGTCAGAGACCGACTAAGATGCCCCATACTCTTACGACTCTTAGTAGAGATAATAGCCCTTTGAGAAGCAATTCCTTTGGGGTTCGAAGCTTGGTGTGCCTGAGAAGTGAATGCACATGTAAGGAGGAACCCGTGCCTCCAAGCTTCTAAGTTGTCTGCTAAGAGTAGGTGTAGCTAAACTTTGGTTCAAGTGGGGATTCAACAGATATTGTCCTAGCTATCCTAGGATTGTGATGTTCCTGTTCTAGTACTACAAATATTTTGTTTAATGTGTTTTTCATGGGTGTATCATTTGCACAATCGAAACTATCGTTAAAACACACAAATTGTCAATCTTGAACATGTCCAAAACAATCTGTAGCTCAAACTATCTGTCAGAAAACAACATGATTTTATCTTGGGAAATGCAAACTGGTCTCAACGATCTGATTTTGTAAACATTCTTTTTTCAAAATTTACATAGTTTCACGTGACATTTCCCAATCTTTGCGTCTTTTACGGAGAATCTTCACGCGATACGCTATAAACTATTACGCAATATTTGGTAACACTACTATTATTTTGTTACTTTTTCTTCTGCCATTCTGGTGTCATTCTTCGTGTGATACTACAAAGTTTCACGTGCGTCGGTGAGAATATTCGCGTGAAAGTGCATTTCTTCACGTGAGTCTGGAGTCTTTTTTTCCAAATTAGCAAGCTAATTTCTATCAGTCAAGTGTACTTCTGTCAAATCTGGTCTCTGATATGGGTCTTTTTTTCTTCCCTCCATCTTCACACAGTCTGAAACCTGGTTTCTTGGGGTGAGAATTACGTGATTCTTGCTTAAACTGGTCTTGTCTCATATCTTTTTGGTCTCTTTCATTTGTGTTGTCATGACTTGTGTTGCAATAGTCATCTCTTGGCTATTCTAGCCTCAACTTTGACAATTTTCACCAAGGATACTTCACCTTTTGGCACGTTCTATGCAATTACTTTGAGACAGTTTCAAGTTTGGTCCTAGTTCACATCCCTTGTTCAAACTTTGTCTATGACTGTCACAACTCGAAGTGGTAAAATATTTCATTTAATCAATCAAGATGAATCTGTGCTTTCCACACCATTACCGACTACATCTAGTGAGGAATCATCTCAATCTCCTTCCTCAGTACGTTGACCTTTCATTGAACGGTCATTTCCAGTGGATTTTAGTTAGGTTCGAAATCCTTTGTTCTGAGAAGACCCAAATTCTGAGAACACTCAATCTTTTCATACTGAGTCTTTACACCTTGAATCCTTGCATTCTAGCAAGATGGAAAATCATAACCAATCAGGTGAGGTTAGCAGAGCTGGCCTCTTTAAAACTTGGGGTAAGTCCCATTCTCAAGACCCCCCTAACGATGTGGAAATGGAAATAACTCAAGAAGAGATTGCACAAGCTCATGCTAACAAATATTTCTGTAGGATGATGGGAGTTCTCCTAGCTGAGGAGAAAGAGAAATACATTCTTGAACTAGCCAATCAAGGGGCTAAGTTACCCTCCAATTATGATGTAGAAACACTTGTTGAGAAAGAGGAAGAAACTAAAAATTCCCGCTTAAGAAAAGAAATGCAAACTATGCAAGAGAAACTCTCTCAACTCTTGAAAGAGAAAGACAAACTTGTTACACAATTCACACTGGAAAGTGTCTATCCTTTCTCGTTTGACAAATATCTTTACATGCCTCCTTTTCCCAAAGGAGTTAAAATTCCTAAATACGAAAAATACTTGGGTACATCTGACCCTCAAGGGCATTTGAGAGAGTTTGGTTCTCTCTCCATGGAATTCATACATGACACAACCTACCTCATGCATCTTATCCCATGTAGTTTGGGAGGGTCAACTATGGAATGGTTCTTTAGACTACCAACTGGCATCAAAACTTTTGACAAAATTGCCAATTTATTTCTACAACACTATTCTCACAACATCCAACATCCGGTTCATATCTGAGATCTTTTCAACTTGAAACAAAATCGTGGGGAATCCTTCTTTCCATTTTCATAAAGATGGAGACAACTTTATACACGATATTCTTGCAAGACACCCGAATCTAAAAAGTTGGACATCTTTCTCGATAATCTTCTCCCCAATTTTGGGTATCAAGTATAGCTACAAGGTCCTCTAACCTTTGATGACATGATTAAACAAGCTGTAAGAATCGAGACATTTATGATAAAGAAAGGAAAATTGACCTTACACAAGGAAAATAAACAAGGGTCTTCCTCCTCAAGCAAAGATAAACCCAAATTTCTCAACAAGAACCAAAATGTTGTGAATGATGGCGTTGTAGACAATGTGACTCCTAAGCCTTCCAAGGCTACCTTTAATCTCACTACCATGATGCAAGCAACCAAAGCCACTGAACAGGCTATGGCATATTCAAAACCAAGTACTTCACAATTTTCTGGACCTAAACCTTGGGCTTGTAGACCCAAGCGTGAGTTCACTCCTTGAGGAGAACCTCTTGAGGTGGTTTACAAGACTCTCTTGGACAACCATTTACTTACTCCACTTGATAATTCATGACCTTATGATCTGCAACCAAGACCCTTTTGGTGGAATGAATCCACTTATTGTGATTTTTACCAAAACAAAGGTCATAAAATGACTACTTGTCTTAAATTGCGGCATAAAATCTAGGATCTCATCGATAGTGAGGTTATTTTTGTGGGAGGTCACAACAAAAACTCTAATCACCAAGCTTTCAAAGATCCATTTCCTCCTCATGGAAAAGGTGAATCATCTGAAGGCAAAAATACTGATGCTAAGGTCAACTATACATACACCAATAATGACAATTTTATTAATATGGTTGAACGTGTTGATACTAAATATTGTAATGTCATTATTCTCAAGGGAAGGGAAGATACTTCCAAGTCCAAAACACCTTTCATTTTGTGAGGGTCTACACCTCAGTCTTCTAAACAAGGACAATCTCAAGTCAGTGCTAATGTTGTTACTCAATCTCGTGCTAAGATCATCCTCAAAGGCCCTGAGCCTTCTCTGTCTAAATCAACTCAACCTTTAGACAAAGCTAAGGTTGAATCTACCAATAAGAATCCAAAAGTGGGTTCCTCATCTAATTCTTCCAATTACAGCAATCTCGATCAATTACATCATACTAATGCTCAGATAACTATTTTTGAGCTCCTAAAAATCTCCCCTGCTCACAGGGAAATCTTGGACAAAGCCCTCACCAAGGAAAATGTCCCTAAAGATCTTGATCTTGACCAGTTTCAATCCATGGTAGGTCACTTGACCTCCTCATGTTACTTGTCTTTCTCTAAGGAAGACAACCATTCTTTGAGTCACCCGCATAATAACCCTCTGCACATTGAATTCATGATTGGTCCAAAGCATGTTCGTCGTGTTCTCATAGATAACGATGCTGGCCTCAATATTTGCTCTGCTAGTTTCCTTACTGAGTTAGGCTATGATGAGGATTGCATTGATGCCTGCAAAAATATTACTATTAATGCCTATGATGAGGAAGAATGTAAATCCAAGGGGCTAGTTGTGTTGCCAATTAGAGTTGGTTCTGTTGAACGAGATGTTATATGTCAAGTGCTTGACATCCCTTTGGCATACAATATTTTGTTAGGAAGTACATGGATCCATGAAATGCAGGTTGTCCCTTCCACATACCATCAGTGCATTAATTTCACATTCCAAGGATTTGAAGTGACTACACCTGCTAATACACGCTATGATTACAATGCCCTCACAAAATCTACTGACATCTTTGTGCCTACCAACAGAGAATCTATTGAACTCCTTGAGAATAAATTAAAAGAAATGGAAAAGAGTTTGACACTCAAAGAAACTAATATGGGAGGATATTAGATTGAAACTATTCTATCTATTAGATCTTTTCCTTTGTCTCAACGTTCTTTTGGGAGACCTTCTGAGAGCACTAAACCTTCTACGGTTCCTCCTCCAAAAAAGTATGGTGGTACCTTTGTACAATCCACAGTACCATTAGAAGAAGAAGCTGAAAATAGAGCTATCAAAGCTTGGATCTATAAAAGAGAAGACAATTCTGAACAAACCACTCATCCTTATGACATAAAACCTGAGCAATATGGCAAAGGTCTATCTATTATGCAATGTTTTGGCTGTAAAGGAAATGGTCCCATAGGTGTGAATCACAAGGTATTGATTGCACCACTTGAGGCTATTGGTTGTAGAACACGTGACTCTATAGGTATAGGCTTCCAAAAACTCACATTTCAACTAGGGATAAACAAGTTTGTACCTCAAGAAGATAAACAACCAACACCTGAAGAAACATCTAAAACTACTGAATCTGAAGACAGCTCTGATGAGGATAGTTTTCCTTATCCTATTCCTCCAGACCTGGTGGCATTCTTTGTTGAGCCAGATGACTTTATACCATGGGTCAGTACAGTAGACACTGACAGTGATTCTAATGAAACCACTTATTTTTCTCCATTAACTTATGAGGAGTGGAAATAAATATATACTCTCAACCCAAGTCATCAGGGTGATTTATACATACCACCACACTTTCAAGAATAGTTTGACCAGGAATTCCAGTCACTTCTCATTACACAAGAGGCAGCTGATGCTACAAACACTAATGAGGTACCTAGGTCAAAAGGTGCTCATCTGACCATAGCAGAGGTTCTAGGTAGAACTCATCCCAACTGGGGACAAAGGGTTGATTTCACTCACGTTCTTGACATGACACCTAATGATGAAACAGACTCGCATGAATATGAGTTTGACAGCTTGTCATATGCCACCTCTGACATAGATACAGATACGGATAATGTGTATGAAAACCTTCTCAAAGTAGATGAAGGGTCTAGTGTCAGGTTAAGCGAGTCTGACTCCTTAGATGTTAACATGTCATCTACTACGGTCGCTAGGAATCAAAGGAATTTGACTATACCTCTGGATGAGATCGCTTTAAGTCTCGACTTGCTTGTCCATGCTTTTGATGATTATACCATGAACACCCTTTAACCCGTCACTTCTCTTTTACTTCGCCATCCTGAGCTTATAGACTGGAACTCTACCTCCCCATCTAATGAAGTCCTTATGTTCCAAAATGATTACGCTCTTGCCTGTTACCTATATGATGTCAAACCTGTAACATCTTCTACTAGTGAAGAAAGTGTCAACATGACTGAGGCTGACATCAAGTATCTTAGTCACAAAATCAAAAGAAGAAAAAATAGGTACTCTGATGGTGAAAACCACATTGTGGCAGTATCAGAGCCTAAAATAGTCAAAATAAAAGATGTATCCAAGGGTGAAAACCTCTCTGAGGCGCCCGAGGATGAGATACTTGATGTGCTTCTGAGTCATTTTTTGGAGAGATCATCTGTGATTATTGAACCAACTCAACCTATCAACTTGGGTATAGAGGTAGAACCTCAAATCATTCACTTGGCACAATCACTATCAGAGGCAGAAATAGAGGAATTCACTACATTCTTCAGAAGCAAAAAGATAAACTTTGCATGGAAATATTCAGACATGCCAGGATTAGACCCTAATCTAATCATGCGTCATTTGTCCATTGCACCAGGTGTCAAGCCCATCAAGCAGAAGCTTCAAAAAGTGCATCCACATGTGGCTCTACTTATCAAAGCTGAATTAGAGAAACTTCTTAAGGCAGTGTTTATCAAAGTAATTGATTATGCAGAATGGATCTCTAATATTGTTCCAGTATCAAAACATGATAAATCTATAAGAGTCTACACAGACTTCAGAGACTTAAATTTGGCATGTCCTAAGGATGATTTTCCATTGCCTAATATTGATATGATCATAGATATGATAGCAGGGTATGAAATGTACTCACTAATGGATGGTTTCTCTGGCTACAATCAAATAAAAATCACGCCGGAGGACCAAGAGAAAACTGCTTTCACATGTGCCTGGGGCACCTTCTGTTGGAATGTCATGCCCTTTGGACTCAAAAATGCTGGTGCTACATATCAGAGAGCTGTTACTACTATATTTCATGACATGATGCATAAAACAATGAAATATTATGTGGATGACACTTTAGCTAAGAGCATGCACCAAAAGAAGCATCTTGTAGATCTAGGTCCCATACTAGATCGTATGGAACAATTTAGTCTGAGGCTCAAATATCCTAAAAAATGTGCATTTGGCGTAACATCTGGAAAATTGCTTGGCTATATCATCTCTACCAAAGGCATCAAAGTGGGTCTTGCAAAAGTACAAGCTATCATGGAAATGCTGCCACCGAAGAATATTAGACAAATGAGAGGACTTCAAGGCCGACTGCAGTCTATCCAGTGTTTTATCTCACAACTGGCAGACAAGTCACAACCATTCGCCAAGACTTTGCCCAAGGGTGTGGCTTATCAATGGAACAAATAATGTGATGAAGGGTTCACACAAATCAAATAGTATCTTGCCAACCCGTCAATCTTGATGCCTCATATTCATGAGAAGCCACTTATACTTTACATCTCTGCTACAGATACATCATTGGGTATCCTATTGGCTCAAGAAGATCAGCACAACAAAGAAAGGGCTATCTATTACATTAGTCGAACTCTGGTCTCATACGAAACAAAATATTCTACTATAGAGAAAGCTTTCCTTGCAGTGGTATTTGCTTCACAAAAATTGTGGCACTATATGTTGGCTCATACTACACATCTAATTGCTAAAATTGATCCTCAAAAATATTTGCTCAGTAAAGCTACCCTCACAGGTAGACTAGCTAAATGGGTCATGCTTCTTAGTGAATTTGATATTGAATATGTAGAAAGGAAAGCCATTAAGGGACATGCAATAGAAGATCAATTGGCAGAAGCACCTCTAGTAGATCATCAACCATTGCACATTGAATTTCTTGATGAGTCCATATTACTTCTCACACATCAATCATGGACTATGTTTTTTGATGGTTCATTTACCCAATAGGGGTGAGGTGCTGGGATACTGTTCATTACACCTCAAAGGTACTCTTTACCAAAAGCATATAAGATGTTGTTTCCTTGTACAAACAACATTGTTGAGTACGAAGCCTTAATAAATAGTATGAAGATCACCCTTGAGTGGCGAGTAGATGAACTCAATGTTCTTGGAGATTCACAGTTAGTAATCAATCAAGTCAATGATATCTATCAGACAAAGGATGACAAGTTGGTGCCTTATAAATAGTTGGTTGATGACCTCAAAAAGTATTTTACTCACATCACATTTCAACAAGTTCCAAGGACAAATAATAAAGCAGCAGATGCCATGGCTACTCTTGCCTCCATGCTATAGATGCCAAAAAATAATTTTTGACATGAATTCCTAGTGGACACGTTACGCTACCTAGCCTATGATTCCCCTGATTCCCAGATGATCTATTTTGTCATTGGACATGACTCATCTCACTACCATCATATATTTTCCTACCTTCGTGACCAAATTGTTCCAGACACTTACACCCAGAATGAAAACATCACTTGATTTGCAGTGCTTCACAGTTTGTCATCATAGCTAACAACTTGTATAGACATGGTCTAGACTGTACCCTCCTTAGGTTTTTAGAACCTGATGAGTCCAAACGTGTGTTAGTAGAGGTGCATGAAGGCATCTATGGGTCTCACTCTAATGGCCTGACATTGGCCCATAAACTTATTAGAGCTGGTTACTATTGGCCAGATATGGAAAAGGAAGCTACACAATTTGCTAAGTCTTGCAAACAATGTCAACTACATGGTAATCTAATTCATGCTCCAGCCAAGGAGCTTATTCCCTTTATTACTTTCTGGGCATTTTGTTAGATTTGCTGAACTGCAAATCTTCCCAAGAACACCTGCATGCAAAGACTTCTACAAGAATGAAGCAAAGACAGAAGATAGAAGGCAGCTATGGTGGCCAATAATCTCTATATTCAACAATGAAAATGAATTACAATCTCTTTTTGAAATACAAAGTGGTGAATCCTTATAAAGGATACCGAAACCCTAAAAGGGAAACTTCTAAGAAATAGAAACTTCCTAAGTGAAACTTAGGCACTAAAGAGTATAATAGGCTAATAATTAAATGATTTAATTATTAGCTAACTATGACTACTCTAACACCCCCCCTTAAGTGTAACTTAGGGAGAAGCAAAATAGCTAACTACTGCAGAAAGCAAGAAAGAAGGGTCCTGGCAACTAGGCCTGATCAGGTACCCAAACAAGAAAGAAAACTAGATGAATGAAACTAAGCCTTCAATATAGGGAAAAACGTGTCCCAGAGAGAGGAACAAGAAAAGAGCAGGAAGCATCTCCGAAGCATGAACTGAAAACTCTGTCAGAAGATACTGCTAGAACCCCCACTGAAGTGCATGACCAGGTAGAGAAGACAAATGTCTGAAGAGATGATCAATCGAACCAGGAAGTAATAGAACCAACAGGTGAACCCCCCCCATAATGCTGAACTGGGAGAGGTGACAGGAACACTAAAATGCAGTACCAGAAACAGCTGCAGAAGAAGAACCAGGAACACCAACAGTGCAACAGAAGCACACACACAGGATAAAGGGCGGTGTCACAGACACACAACATGGGCTAATATCATGGAAGGTACACTCACTTGACAAGAGTGGATGCGCCTAAAGCGGCATAAACATCATAACCCCCCATGGCACTTTATAACACAGTGCGAGTACATCAACCGAACTAGGTGTACAAGATCCAAAAAAGCAGAAGAAGGCACTTTATCTCAGTGCATTTACAGAACAAAAATGCTACAGAAGGAGCATGCAAGCTCAGAAGTCAGAAAGAAGAGTGAGCTATGAACTCAGAAGA
>MU221696.1:17513-36001 GCA_018584345.1 Thuja plicata
ATGCTAGAAGAAGAGCAAAGGTCCTATATATGTGATATAGTTTGTTCTTATTGGTATAAGGAGATCATTGGATACCTATAGAAGATGATACTACCCCCTGACATGGATGAAAACAAAAGAAGAACAATTAAGTTGCATGTTGTTAAGTATGCAATAATTCAAGGCCATTTCTGGTGGAGGAGCAATGAGGGATTATTTCTCAAAAGTGTGGACTATGAAAAATCCAAAAGACAGTGAGATAAAGTGCATGACGGTGCATGTGGGGGCCATTACATGGCTAAGACTACTGTGCATAAGGTTATTAGATATAGTTTTTAGTGGCCTACAATCTTCAAGGATGCCCATCATTATGTTAAATGATGTGATGCTTGCCGAAGATTTTTTGGTAAGCTTAAGTTTGGTGGGAGTTTTCCCTTGAAGCCTGTCACAGTTGATGCACCTTTTCTGAAATGGGGAATGGATTTCATTGGTGAGATTCCAATTAAGTCTAGTGGAGGTCATTCATGGGTCTTGGTAGCAACCAATTACTTTACTAAGTTGGTTGAAGCAATTACCACCAAAAGGGCTACTAGTAAGGTTGTTACTGATTTTATGCTAAAAAATATCCTCACTAGGTTTGGTTGTCCTAAAACTATTATGGTAGATAATTCTACATGCTTCAGATTGGAAGAATTTAGTGTCTTCTTCCAGCAATCTGGAATCCAAATCTTTTACTCTTCCCCATATCACCCCTAAGGAAATGGTCAGGCTAAACCCAGTAACAAGATCCTGATAAATATTATAAAAAGAGTACTCGATACAAAAAAGAAGGCCTAGGATTCATAGTTGCAGCTTGTACTGTGGGTAGATAGAGTAATAGTAAAAAAGGATATTCATTATGCACCTTTTGATTTAGTTTATAGTATTCATTCTAGATTACCTCGTAATAACTTATTACAAATGTACAAATTTGTCCAAAAGTAAGATGATGAGTTAGAAGATGATATAGGAATTAGAATGGAGGATTTGAAACATCTGGATGAATCAAGAAGGGAATCACATGACAAGAATGTTAAACTGTAGTTGAAATGTAAGGATTTGTTTAACAAGAGAACCACTATTAGGAAATTTGAAGCTGATGATTTGGTTCTAATGTGGAATGCCAAACTGGAGGACAAATGAAAACATGCTAAATTTGATCCTATCTAGCTAGGACTATACATGATCGATAGTAGGTGGGGTTCTGATTCATCCATTTTATAATACTTAACTTAAAATATTTTGGAATTGTCAGTTCATGGATAGTTCCTAAATTTTTACTTCTAAATTTTCAAAGATCCATGAGAAGTAAGTATGTAGACAATATTTTTGTGTTTTTATCTATTTTAGGTTAGGTTTCCTATTTTTTCTTGTGTGGTCTTCTTACCCCAGAAATTCTGAATCCTTGCTATTCCTGTGAGAGGCATACATCCCAAGTTAGAGTCACTATTAGCACTTGTCAAAAAGTTTTATGGTTTTGTGCCTTTGCTCCTATCTCTGCAATTATTTTTAGTCTCTAGCCTAAAACCCTAAGTCTTTTTGTACAATTCATGCTAAAACCCTAAACCGTTCAAGACTTGTTCTAATTTGAAGTTACCTTTTTGTGTAAGCTAAAGTTTTAAGTCATGTATCATGTCTCGACGGGGCCCTTTTCATTTCCCTAAGTCATATTTCCTAGCGGGGTCACTTTAATTTTTCTTATTTTCCTAAGTCCCCGAAATATTTATGTTTAATATATGTCGAGCATGTCTTTCTTAATCCTACGATAGGTGTTATGCCTTGATCATGAAGATGATATACTTTTATTCATCAAGGCATCACATCATGGTTCCATCTTTTCGAGTTGGATCTTGTGATGTCAGCATTTTTCAAAAGGTAGCAAAAACTTTGTGAACTGACAGATCTTTTTGATCACTCGATGGTCGTTATGCCTTAAAGAGGAAGCTGTGGACCTTTTAATGTTCAAGGTTTTTCTACTTAGCACAATGTGTAAAGTGGTTGGCTACATGAAGGTTAATTTTTGATAGATCCACTTTAAATCTATGGAGGGTACTTTCCCTTCATCGAGAAGATGATATTCTTTAACCTTCAAGGAAAAGTGCCTATTCGCCACGTGTCTTTTCAGGATAGAATATTCTTAAGTGATCTGGAGAGATGGCGGTCCTTTTATCTCTCAATCTCCAAACAAGATGGAATATTATCTTATGTTTGTGATATTAATTCATGACCGTAGATCTTTTTTTCATTGAAGGGCTATCTCTAAGGTGCTAGACAAATTCAAGGTCAGAACTTTTATTCAGAGATCTGGAAAGGAACGTTGATGCAGATCTAATCATGTGGTGTACATTTGATCTCCAAATGTACTTATAGTTAAGGAATTATATTCAGCAAATTGGAAATTTAGTCTATCTCCATATCTCTAGTTGGAACTCGAGTTTGGTCAAGTCAAGTTTGGTTACATTTGGCAATTTGGAGATAGATTTATCTCGGAATCTCTGAACAGAAGCAGGGTTAAGTCAAAAATCATGAGATTAAGTCTCATTTGTTGTTACAAAGTGGATCATGTGGCTATATCATGATCTCCAGATGAAATTGGAGTTAAGTAAAGTGTTGCAAGACTTGGAGATTGTTTTAGTCGCTGGATCTCCAGATCAAGTTGTGGTTAAGTAAAGTTAAGACAAGTTCTATTCAGCAATTTAGTGATGCCTTTTGTCACTGAATCTCCAGAGTAAACCCAAGTTAAGATTAGCTTTCAGAGATCATGAGGTTTTTTCAGTCACTAGATCTCCATATTTATCTGAGTTAAATTTAAGGTTTGTCAAGATTGAATCTGGACTGTTGATCAGAGTAGAGATCTAAGGCTTGCATTAAATCACCAAAAAAGGTCAAGAAGTCAAAGAGCTTTCATAAATCAGAAGATAGTAGTATCAGATGTAGACATGGGTCCAAGTGACAGATGTGATCAATGACTGGCCAAGTCTAAGACTTAAAGGTTAAGGTAACACACAATTAAGTTTCTTTTCATCCTATGGTGGGCATTTTACCTTGAAGGAAAGATGATTGATGGTTATTGTTAAAGGAATCACGCTAGTATGACACATGTCCATCCCGATTAGTACAAGTTAGAAGACAAGAAGGATATCTTAGGGCCATTAATAGTATGCCATGTAGAGGTAAATGGGACCAAGATTGTCAGGTTATAACTAAGTTAAAGCATATTTTAGTTGATTCTCATTGGACGACCAATGTTTTTTCTTAAAGAAAAGATGCAGGGATACTAGTCATTAAGGAATCACGCCTGTGTGCTACATGTCTAGGTCGGATCGTCAATGCTTGGATAACATAAAGAAGATATATGGACATGTTTTAAAATTTAAGAAAATATTTGATGTCAACTGTTGATGTCTCATTCTGTTCCACATGTGACCGTTATAACTAAAATTCAAATATTTTAAATCTTATTTTTAGAAGGTTTCATGGTGGCCAAATGATATTTTGTCTCAGGGCCATTAATGCTGCAATCTAATTTTTGGGATCAATTTGGCACAGCTGTTGGAGGGAGTAGATGTTTTTTTCTGATGATATGGAATGTTTTTAAAGATTAGATTTCGTAGATGGGGTTTCTAATCAGATGGATAAATTCTTATAGAGACGCCTGGCCTTTTTTCATTTATGATCAACTGTTCTCCATGTCATAACTTGGAAGTTCTTAGAATTCAAGGTACTATGTTCAAATCCTAAAGGTGTATGGCTATAGATTTCAAATGAGATTCACATAGATTGAAGAGAAAGATAGGGTTTCAACTTGATCACATAATTAAATGTCTTTATTTCTTGACATGATTGGTTGTAAACCCTAACCCTAAATGGTTTGAAGCTTGTTGCAATTCATATTCCTATAAAGGGATTTCCAAGACCATTTAGTAGAGGCTAGAGAATTAGGATAATATTGTAAAATAATTAGGCTTATATTTGTCTCCAATCTAGGATATAGCAGATGTATTTTAGACTGTATCAAGAAAGAATTTAAATTTGTAGGATCTTTTGCATATTACCTTATTGTGTACTTCCTTTTCATATTGATGTGAAAACTATATTTCATCATACTTAATATATGTTTCATCAGATTCTAAGTCTCTCTGTGTTATATTTTGAATTGTAAGTTTTCTAGCTTACTGTATAAGGTTTTCTTATGCATATGTTTTATTCCACAAGTCTTTGAACTTAGATACAATTAAAATTATTTGGATACAACATTGATTCTCTTGGATTATCTGCTTAAGGATTCTCTAAGTAGTGTGTGGTCTAAGAAACTTATGTTTATGGTTACGAGTCTTGACCAGTTGTTTGGTTTCAGTTTTCAGTAGTGTATTGAGGATTTTTCCCAATGGATAAGGAAGTGATCTATAACTAGTATATTATTTTGAGATATATGTCTAATAGGTTTGGCTATACTCTATCCCTAAACTTGAATCAAACTTATTACCGAATTATTTATATTTTACAGTTGATGGTTGTTGTCCTGCCATGGTAATGGAGAGTCAATGAATGCCTAGTTAGCATTAAATATTTTATTATCATTATATGTTTTATAAATCCATAGTATTAGTTATTGTAAAGAGTTGAGTTTCATCTAGATTAGTTGTACACACCTTTTTTTTGTAGAGATAGAAGTGCAAAGGGCAGTCATGTCCCTATAGTTGGTCCAGTTACCTTGCAGAGCTCTCATACTTAGAGTTAACCCATTCTAATATTAGTCTCAAGGTATATTGGTGGCTCCTCAAAGTATAAACATTTTTAAACACCAATACATTCAGTAAAACATCCTAAGCTAAGGGGAGGAAAATCCCCAAATCAAATCTTTGTTGGTTGGGTGGAGAATTTGTCAGGCCGTATTTTCAGAAGTTCCACCTTCTCTAGGAAAGTCTCTGGACATAGGGATCACACATTCATATCCTATCACAGGAGGCATATTAAGGGTATAAACTAAGGCACATTAATCCTAAAGAAAAAATAATTATCCCCAACAAGGAACATAATATTCAACACTACATAGAGGAAGACATAAATAGTTCAAATAAGGGTCAAAAAAGGAGGCCAAACTTCCCTAAGAAAATTGTCTTCCCAAGGAGCACCCTGTAAACAATGTAAATAGAGTGGACCACACCTATGAGATTTTAGCACATGACACATTGATTATAAAATGGAAAAGGCACTGAGCATACATTCCCTGAATTATTTATTAATAGCAAACACGCCAAGGAAAGAGAGAATGCCCAAGAATATATATGGTACAATATGCACCCCTAGATGAAAGGCCAAAGGTCTTGTTCTCATAAAAGAAAAAATCTATGCAAATAATATAGTATATTTCTTTGCCTTATTGAGCTAGGGTACAATATTTCCAATCATGTTTGAATTAAAAATTGTTGGGCTTTATAGAACAACCCTCGATCAAAAAATAGTCTCAAAATGATTACAATTCTAGTTACAATCGATTGCCATGCTGAAAAATCCAGCACGAATTGCTAAATTCCTTGTGTTGCAGTCATGTGCTTGAATTTGATTGGTTTATCATAGTTTTTTTCTAACTAGGTTCAACATATAAACTTTACAACTTGATCAGAGATTCCATGATTTCACGAGCTAATCCTAGTGTCAAAAATGTTACAGCTGCCTAGAAAAGTTGTTAGTCGTGAAGTCTCCCTCGGGAAGGAATATTCCTTAATGATGTGTCGGTGGGCCTTATTTAAGTGAGAGTGTCCCAAAGACACGTGGCAGGCTGGTGGAAGATTGGAGAAGTACATTCCCTCTAGAGTGTTTAGAAACCCCACTGGGCTGACACATGTCAGTGACATCAGGATTTTGGAGTTGTTGAACTTCTTCACACAATCAAAGATGGAAGGTAAACTTAGATGGTGTTTAACGATGTAGAAGGAGTCTACATTTTGGCAAATTTTAAGGGTTCTCGACCTATTGAGAATGAATCAAATATTCTTTAGTTTTTCATACCAGAGCCTTATCCATTGGGTTGGGAGTCAACTCAATTTGGGTTTCTTAGATCAGTTATCTTCATGAGTTTCTTGGACATTGTTCGAGAAATAGAAACCTATATGAAAAGACAAAAGATCAGATATTTTACTTAAGAGGAAGCCAAAAGTTCTAATAGGGCTCAGGTCAAACCAGAGAACTTGAGGTGTGACACAATCTACAAAAAGAGAAATACTAATAGAGAAACAAGGGGTAAAGTACAAACAATGTTAGCTGAGGGATGCCAAAATAATATTTAAAATTAACTAGTCGAAATGGATAACCAAATATCCAAAGAGGAAAGGGGAACACCCTGCATAGAAAGAAAGCAACTAAATTTGGCCTCAGCTTCATAATGAAACTTTACATTTGATACCATGTGATGATGACAACATTAAAAGAGCATTAGATTAATATGTCAAAATATGAAAAAGAGATCATCCAAGGATTTGTGTGTGTGCAAGGATTTAATATTTCCTTTTCCTAAGATGATGAAATAGTTTTCACTTATCTGGTAGACTACATAGGTGAGACTTGTCCCATATTCATCTACATAGAGCCTTGCTTCCAGTCAGGCATCTATAGCCCTGACAAGGTTATCACCTTGATAGTCACTAACATTTATCTACTGTGAGCTAGGAATCCATAACCCCGGTAGAGTTGCTAACATGACTTAGTATTTGCATTTTCTACTTTTTGCTTTCAAAAATTTATTTTTGCCTTTTTATTTTATTGTTTTCCTTCTTGGATTTAATATGCATAGATGACCATGACATCATCATTCTAGCTGGTTGGCTAACAAGGTGGTAGCATAAAAATCTCTAATTTTCACCTAGAAGACATAAGAAAGACACCTCAATGTAATTTCTAAAGGTACTTAAGGGAGAACCATGCAAAATCCAACTAGATATCACTAATTTCATGAAATGATAGCTATTAATGCTAAATGCTACAAAAAAGATGTTAGTATGCAAGGATATCAAACATAATCTTTCATTTTATGCCAAGACTAAATGTTGTTACCCTTTTTCGCTAATTAAGGTGTACGGATATCCTCAAATGGCACTATCAACAGCCAAAACCTGACTTGTAATTCCAGAAATAGACAGATGACAACTCTTTGAAAATGAGCATATTACCTTTTGCAAAATGATGTGACATTGTCTCTGATGTAGAGTAAACCAAAAATGCCTGTAGAAATGAATGACTTCTCTATAAAAGGGAAACGTATTTGAAAGGTGACATTAATCATTTGGCAAATTAGAGAGCCTGAGTGAAAGATTAGCTTGGCTTAGCCTAGAACTATGGAAACTACCATGAGATTGACCTACCCATTTCTGCATGAACCCTTCTTAGGATTTATAGACAATGATATGTTGGTTGCATTGGATAGGGTGGATGATAAATTGGTTGTCACTGCCCTAAAATGGGTATTAGGTGAAGAGTTTATGCATAGTGAGGACCAAACTATAGGTTGAGCACATATATCTCATCTAGGTTCTTAGGCTCTTTGATAGACATGGGAGAGTCTAGAAATGTAATAGTATTTCTTGCAGTAGATACATTTGGAATAATTTACTATGGGGGTCTCGGGGATGTGCTTGTTGCGGCTCGAGATGACATTGGGTTGCCTCTGGCAACTGACCTGAGGATTTATCTGGATATAGAAGTGGATGTGTCATTCATTCCATTTGTCATTTATTTTTGCTACCAGCTTATCAATGCCCATCGTTTCTATACATGTGATATGGGTTGAATTTTTGAAGAAATATGTAGACCTGGATGAGGAAATAGCCGAGGAGATAGAAGAATTATACCTGAGGGTTCTATTTGAGCAAGCCTAGGATTCACCCACTGAATCAAGTGAATGGGTATCTTCCAACTCAGAAGAAGGTTCAGGGGGAGGAGGAAATGACTCAGGAGATGTCGATACCAACTATGGAGAAGCTTGACCCCTACCTTGAAAGAATTTTTCTTTTTAAAAAATGAAAAGTTATGATATGTAAAAAGTAAACAACAAACAAAAATTTGTTAGTTTTTGAAGAAATTTGGGAATGTACATAGATAAAAAATATAAATCTAATATATGAATTTTTCTTTTTTTTATCCCAATGTCTACATATGATTTTTTTGTTGGAGGACTCAATTCTTTAATTTTTAGAAATAAACTTTTAATGTTTTTCATAAAGAATCAAAATATCATAACATGGGGCCTCATCATCGTACATAGAATGATGGTGAGGCAAATTATACCTCTTTAACAACACATGATAAATTAGAAAACCCTGCCGCATTGGTACGCTTTCTCTTAACAAACAAAAAGTATTAGTGCAAATTAAAATAAAGTCACCATTCAGAACTAGGAAATTTATTGAATCAATGGTGATAATCATGAATGTTCCTTTTCACTAACAAGGGATTAAAAACTATACACGAGACACCATAAATGTGTCACCCTATGCAGTAGCATTTATTAGGAAAGAAACACACCAAACAAAAAAAAACCTAACTATTTAAACTAACTAACGACTAAATCTTTCTACAAGAAACCATTTACTAGGTTTAGGAAATAGTCACCCTTGCGACCTAGTTTTTTTTTTCAATTAATGGTTCCAATAAATTGTGGCAAAAGAAAGGTAACATGGGCATGTCTCTCCTTGGGTGTGATATGTTAGAGGTGACAAAATCATGACTCAACTTTGGGTACTTTCTTTGACATCACGAGAGATGATGTCTCCAAATCATTGATAAGAATCTTTTCGGACTCTAACATGAGCATGAACTTGAAAAACTAACAAGAAAATGGTTCTGAATGATTCTTGATTGGGCACCCATAGATCCTTATCAAGTGATTTGCAGTAGGAGATGCATCAATGTGTTCCTACGAATGAGAAACTAGTGGTTCTTCCTCCTGGGATGTAGGCGATGGCCCTGACTGGATGGTTGGGGAGTATTCATCAAGTGAAGCACAAAAAGATTCCAACTCACCCCAAAATCTCATTTCATCATCATCCACTTCTCTTTTCTTGCAGAGGGGCTCAAGAGGAGATTCCCGCAGTGACACCTCTTCCAGAGAATTCTTCATGATTTCTGACTCCATTGGAATGGGGATATTTTCCTCTTTAATGAAATAGGGGAGATCAGAAAAGAGAACACTTAGACCATTATCCTCTAGGGGAAGGTCATCTTCTTGCTTAACTATGTTAGTTGTGGGACTTGTTAACTTTTTTCATTCTTCTAGTTTGAGCACCGAATAATTGGTTTGCCTTTGAATAATGAAATCATGTCGGGCATCAGGGACTGAAAAAGAGAACTCTAAAATAATGTTCCAACTAAGTTCATCTCCCATAGGGCATGAAACTTTTGGAACTACTTCGTTTAGAAACTAGTCCTCCAAGGCTGAATCTTCTGTTAAATATAGTTCCTCAATAGAGGCCTCCAACATTGACAAGGAATGCTAAAGGAGACTCTATTTTATTTCAAGCATGATGATCCTCATCTTGCATTGAAGGTTGAGAAACATCTCCTGAGAATTGGGAACTAAGTCTATATGAAAAGGTTGAGAAGAAATCTAGCTAGCGTAGTTGTAGTAATTTGGGTCCATAACCTAGCTAGGAGAAACCTAGTTAGGATAAACCTAGTTAGGAGAAACCTAGTTATCCTGTCACATGCACTTTTTTTCTTGATGCATACAAGGATAGAGAAAAATCAAGAAGATCAGTCCAATCTTTGCAAAAAATACAACACAACAGAAACAATAAGCCAAGATGGATAGATTTGAGAGATTAGCCTTCAATTATCATCAGAAAATCATTTACAATAGATATGCAACATGCAGTCTCACATGCCAAGCATAAAAGCAAGATTATTATAAAAAAAACTAGCCACACTAGAGCCAAATAATCTTATGAAGATCACCTTCCCCTCAGGAACAAGTCCATAAGCTTATAAAGCAATCACAATGCTAGGTCAGCCCATAAATGATCACATTTCCCAATAATTGAGAAAATGTGTTACAAAAAATAGACCAGGACCAAAATCACTTGGAACAAACTCCAACATAAGAAATAAGAGATTTGATAATACAATAAAATTAGCCTCAAATATAACAATGAGCTGGCATAATCATGTATGGAGATTCCCATCAGAAGATCAGAAAATGATCAGAAAATACAATGAATAATTGCGAAAATGAAGAACAAGATAGTCAAAAAAAGAATTTGTGAAATATCATGTGCAATGAATCCAAATTATGTGCAATCATAGGATAAGGTCCAACATGAAGCCACAAACACACTTTCACAACTGGAATACAAAAGAACAACTACAGATTGACCGCTAACAGAAACACCAAACTGATCAAACAGGAAAACAAATATTTTTGTTTGATGTAAGATTTGTAAGATCCCAAGATGCTCCTACATCAGACATATGGGGTACTTGAAAAGTGAGCCTCTCACTTTTTTGGGGCCAAATGATAGATATTAACTAGCTTGATTGTACTTGCTTGATTAGGACTCCCTGAGTTCCTAATCCTTCCAAGATCCTAGTCCTAAATTCTAGGATCCTCCAAGTCCTTTCCAACACTTTTTAGGACTTCTCCAATGTCTCCCTTTAAGGTGACAAACTTTAGTGCTTCACTAGGGTGTCTATGTTCATTCAGTAACCAAATTCCTATCTCCTCTAGCTTCCATTCAATGGTTATTTCTTGTTATATTTACTTAATATGTGTTTCTAGGGGTTCAAGTACCTTCTACTATTAGTTAAAACTCCATTTTGATCCCTTTTATTTGGAGTATAAAGCTCTTTTGCATCGAGTTCAAGTTTTCCTTCATATGTCTAGTTGGTCTATTAGGTCTCAATTAGGCCTAGTTAGCTAGTTTTTGACCTTTCTTGTAAAATAAACCCAAACAACCCACTGAAAAATCCAATTTCTAGATACCCTTTTATGTATTTCTCTAGGATTTACTAGGTCTCCCTTCCTCAACTTGTCTGTATAGGTGCTTCCTATATTCAAGGGCTTTTAGGGATAATTGGGTCTCCAAGAACTAGTCAAGGTTTCTAAGCTTAAAAATGTGACCAAATGGATTGATCAAGTGCCAATTCCCCTCAAGTATCTCTCTACAAGTCTAAATACTACTTCTAGCCACTTATGTCTAACTCCACATTTGAACTCCTGCAATCAAACACATTGTTTCATTTGCAAGCTCCTAACCAGGTTTCCCTAAACTCACCTAGGGCTTTCTTGTAAAAATATAATCTACCACTTCCAGGCCTCCACCAAACATATTTACACTCTACAGAGGCTCCCCTAACATTTCCCAAGGTCCCATGATGATTTCATGGTAGGTTTTCATGTGGGAGCCATTTCTTTACAACTCAGTCTTGGATAGGCCAATGACTGACTAGATTAAAAAACTAAAAAAATGATATGAAAGAAACTTATAATATATGAAAAATTAAAGTACATAGTCCCAATTACAATAATCCACTATGAAGTGACTAGATTCAATCCATTAAAAGTAACTTGTATTGAAAATGGTTCAAACTATCCAGAAAACCAAAAATATAGTGCAAATTAATTAACTTCAAAAGACTTGTAAATTTCTCCAACCTTGGAATTTGGGCTCCTTAGGGATTATATAACCCCTCCTCTAAGGTGAATTTGGTTGAGATACTGACCATTCCATAAAACTCATTATTTTTCTTGGTTAGGACAATATTGTCTTGCAATTTTGCAAAATTGGAAAAGTTGTCATGACAACATTTTGACAATATTAGCAACTTTAATTCTAACCTAATCAAATGAACTCCAATCTTCATGAAATGATGGAATGACATAATAGAATCAATTTTATGCTAAATTTAACTCTTTCCTAACCTATTTATGTCTTTTGGCCCAAATTCCAATGTCAAGCCTCAAAAAGAGACTAAAGACAGTATTGGAATTAATGGGAAGTAGTACTGAGAGGGGAGGGGTGATCAGTACCTCTAAAATTTTTAACACCATTATTTATTCATCATTAGTAATAATTCATTTCTGAATTACCAGCCATTAGTATTTTTCTTTCTTATTCATGTATTATTATTTCATAATCTTTGATTGTTTGTAACATTCATGAAAATGATAAACACATAACACAAGATATGGTATCACAGAAAACTCATGTTAGGAAGTAAAAACTGCGGTGGGGGTGGCACCCACAAAACTTCACTATCTGCAGAATAGAAAGGAGCCAATAAAGGCTTACAATTTATCACTTCTAATGATCTACCCTGTTAGGAGTATTAAGGTGGAGACTAATTAAGATCTACTCTGTTAAGATCTTTAGCAACACTGGTTCAAGTGTGCACTTAGTTATGAGATTTACAATAGGACGGTTAAGCCCACCTTTCTTGAAAGGATTTATTATGCATACTATGCTTGTTAGAATGAGTAAAAATATTGACCTAACTCTATGAAATCTACTATTGCTGATTACAGATCCATTAAAGCTCTAAGAATAATAATATCACCTTAAGTGATTGATGAATACCTTTTATCTGCTCGTCAGTAGCCTGTGTTCTTGTTCTTTAAACTAATTTCATTCTATTTCTATCCTTCTGCATGAATTCTCTTGTCTGGTCTCTAGATGATCTCCGTGGCTACAATCTTCATTGAATAATAATAGTTTACAATGGATTGAGCACCTATTTATACAAGTATTTGACCTATATTGGAATTACGCATCACAATGTTAACTCTTAGATCCAAGGTTTACAACTTGACCTTGATCTTTAGTTTGCATGTTTTAAATCACTAAAACTAATTAAAACAATATTAAATACATTGCTTCCTTCGCACATAATGGATTTAAAAGTAAATCAAGAAGCTATAAATACAACTTCAGTGATTTATCTGATGTGGAAAGTCAGTTCCACTTTCTCCAGGATGTAACTGACTATCAGTTCTTGGTCGTCAGGTTGAACTAAAAGTCTGTCGGTGTTGCTTTGTTGAACTATTTTTTGGGTTCCCTTTGTCTATCATGTTCCTTTCTTCTATGTTCCATCAGGTTGCACTGTTGTTACTCGTCAGGTTCCATTTACCTTTTTTTCATCGGATAACACTTAATTACAGTGTTGGTAACCTTGGCGTTAGGTAGTGTTGTGCCTTGTCTATCGGTGTAGTGTAAATTGATGATGCAGATCATGTTTTTCCTTATGTGTACTAATGGAAAAATATAATGCCTTCAATCTCCCCCTTTGATATTAGTATCAAAAACTGATATGTGCATAAAATTAAAGTGTTTAGTATGTACACCATGTTTATATCCTTGTCATTTTATGACTCCCCCTAACTGTATGCATTGGTATAGTGTAAGTATATGTACATGTATACTATACATTCTCTGTTCTTCACTCTGTATGTACATATTATTTCCCCTTTCTTTTACTATACATATGATTCCCTCCTTTTAACTGAGGTGAGTGAACATATCAATTTCCCCCTCTGTTTGATACTTATGACAAAAATGTACAACTTATAATATGCCAAAATTATGAAAAAAATGTGTAATTTACAATGTGTCAAGTATATGGGAATGGGTTGTCTTGATATCTTCAAGCATTTTCTCCTATTTTTCTTTCAGCTGTTCTAGTGCCATGTGTTGTAGCTCTAGCCTTGCATGCATATCATAAATGTTGTCTAGGACAGACATTTCAGGGGTGGCAATTAATGTATTTTCCTCTGTCACATGTTGTAGGAGTGAAAGTGTCAGTAAGAGATGAGCTTGGAGCTCATTTACCTCATCTCTGTACTTTGTCTCTACAATTTGTATGTCTTGTCTTAGTTTTTGAGCCTATTTGATTTGCTCATTATGCAATTTAATTGCTTCTTCATTATTGGTGAGACTTTGTGCACTTGACTTAAGATCAACATCAATTTGTGCTATCTGGTCGATATACTCCTAAGTGAGTTGATGTAGTGTACACAATTTTTGTATTAAGGTAATAGCTTCTGAGATAATTGGGTCTATTGTTCTCACTAATTCATAAAGCTTTACCTTTTTCAATGCCACTTCCTAGCTTATCTTCTTGGCTAGCTTGAGCTCATACTTTTGTTCAAGTCTCTCTTCCATAACCTTCTCAGCATCAATGTTCTGAGATGTTATTGTATCTGTGAGTATCACCAGTTGATCAAGTATTGGAGATTTTTTTATCAATATCTACATTAGGTACAATCTGTTGAAGTATACCTCTTGCCACTTCTAGTACCTTTGCCTCCTTTGCAGCTCTCTTTAGTTTTTCTTGTATTGCTTTTCTCTCACAGAGTCTTGCATACTTTGTCAATGCAGTTAGATCCAATGTCCTTGGATCACAAACTGGAATCTCACTGATTTCATCCAGAGTTACTAGATTCTTATGCTTTCTTTTCTTCTTCTTTCATACTTACGGGGATGTAGATATATAAACTACCATTGCTATTTCATTTGTCCTCTCTGAATTGCTTGGTGAAGGATTTGTAGAAGATGCTTCTTGTTTCTTCTACTCAGGGTGTACCTATCGGTTTGGTGAAGACATCTCTCCATCAACCTTGGGCGTCTTTGTAGATTGTGCTTCTCATTTCTTATTCAGCTCATCCTTCTTTTCCTCTTCACTTATATCTTTCTTCTTTTCCTCCTCTACCTTTTGTGTTTCTTTTTCCTTTTGATCAGTAGATTCATCTTTCTGATCATTGGTTGTAGCTTGATTTGCAGTTGTATCTTTTTTAGTATTTGTGGTTTCTTTTGCTTCTCCATCACCCTTGTCCTCAGGTGTGCTTGTATCCTCTGCAGTAGATCCATCATTTCCCTCTAGTATATTTATTGCCTTCATTAAGATAGGCATATTACTTTGAGTAGTAGCTTGGGCTATGTCTATTGTGGTGTCCTTCTCATTAGTTTGAGTCATTTTAGCAGTAACATCCTCATATTTTTGTATCTCCTTTGTAGGGTCTATTTCAGTCAAGTCCATGACTGATGTGTCTTGCCATGTGTCATCAGAAACATTCATATCTTAATCATATGAAGTCTTTAAATCTTATTTTTTTTAATCATTGAGTGTAATGAATATTACATCATCATTCTTCTTTGGATCTTTGTCAGAGTCATAATGTGTGATGTCTTGAATGTCAAGATCATCCATCACCTTGTCCAAATCAATTGGATCCATTTCTTCACTATTGTCCAAATAAATGTGCTGAGGACTTTCCTTTTCTTTCTCCTCCTCTCTATGAGGTGTGTTAGTGAGAAGTAACTGATTCTCACCACTTGTTGACTCTTCTGATAGATCCAGGAGTTGTCTCCATTTATCTTTAGTCATTGTATCTATTTCTATATACTTGTTTTCTAGAACTTTGTATGCTCTTATCTTGGCTACACATTTTCCTGAGTGCTTCTTGAGTATTTCTTTGATTTCTTGAACTTTAGATTTGGGAGGCATTAATTTTACAAGTACACTCTCCCTTGATTCTCTCTCTATTTGCAGAGCATATGACCATTGTTGGTATATCCTTTTACCTAGTTCTTTAGGTATTTGATTTACAAATTTTGTCAGTGCATATTTGTACTTGATCATTGACTTTATAAATGCCTCTTGTATCTTATTCTGGTCCTCTAGTTTTAGTGTATCCCATTGTCTAATTTTCTTATCAGACATGGTGCTAGATGTAGCAATAGACTTAGCAGGTTCATCAATAGTTTGATTCCTGAAATTTTTTGTTACTACATCAGGCTCATCATCTTTTGATTCTTCTAAGTCAGCCTTTGTCCTAACCAATCTTTTCCTTTTCTTTGGAGGTGTAGATTTCACAGTTTGTTGCTTTGTTTGTTTTGCTGGTTGCTTCCTCCTATAGGTCCTTACTTAACCTTTCTTAAGAGGGGTAGTATCAGTTTGAGCAGTTTGACTCCTTTTCCTTTTCTTCTTTGTAGGAGGTGGAGGTGTATCAGATTGAGTGGCCTCAAAATCTAATTTTTGTTCTTCTTGTCCCTCACCGATGGTGCCCTGTTCATCGGTCTCCTCTGGTTGCTCTTGTTCCTCCTTTGTTACCGATATAATCTTCTTGAGATTCTTAACTATTTTATCCTTTTTGTTGATAGTCTTTTGTATTTTTAAGCCTCTTTTTATCTTTGATTTGGCCTCTTCATAGGTTCCAAACCTAGCTTGTTTGTTTTCAATAGGCTCATTGATCAATGCATCAATAGCATTAGTTGCCTAATCTATATTGATTTCATAATCTAGTGGGTCTAACCAAGTTGTTCTTGGTACAACTGGTTTGATGCGGGTGAAATCTGTGTCCACCATGAAACATATTTCATCCTTATGTTGTTCTATCAGTTGCTCAAGGATCATAGTCCTTTCCATCATCTTTTCCTTGAACTCAAGGAAGTATGCAGACATAACATATTCAAAATTGTCCCCTAGTGACTTAATTATTTCACTAACCTGTCGTGTTACCAGTTTTGTAGTGTCCCATTTTACTTTTCCTATTGAAGGAAAGAATTCTTGAAAATAGAAAAAGATACACATGATAAGTGATCCAAACTTACATGTGTTGGTCTTTGCAGACCTGATTGTGTGTATATTCTCATCAAGTTGTTTGAGAAGGATCTCACATAGATCAATCTGGATGCCTCTAGTTACTATCTTGTAGGCAGTACTAACTGATGTTTAAGATATGTTGTTCAATCTACTTGCCTGAAAGATCTTGTAACCAATCACACATGCACCAAATTTTAGTTCTTCATCGGTGATGGTGTTTACCTTGAGAACTATGTTGTCCCATTCATCTTTTGTCAACTTTTCAACATCTGGCCTTGAAGGATGCTTATGTGTCCTAGGCTTGTTAGTTATTGGGTAACCAGTGATAGCATGAAGGACATCCTTGGTGATTTTTTTGGTTTGATCCAACCACAATTTCCTGTCGTGCATTCTTCTAAGAACCAACCTGACACAACCAGTTTTGAAGTCCCTTGGGAAATGTAGGGCATTGGTTAATCCTTTGACTTACAAGTGTTTGTGTTCTTCCTGTAGGTTTCCTTCGGCATCACTGAGCTTCTTATAAGCTTCATCCTTTTCTAGGTCACCAATTTCTATGATCTTGCAGTGGATATAAGACCTAACATCTTCTATGAGAAATACCCTACGTGACATTTTAGAAAACACTCCAGTTTTAGTGGGTTGTGATGCAATTTCTAGACATATCTTGTATTTGGGCTTAATAAAAGTGTTATTCTTGATCAACTTAACCACATTCCTTTTATCATTCTTGATTTTAGTAGTTCTCGAGTTGGTTGCCATCATTTTTCAAGTTTAGGGATTTCTTGAAATTAGGGCTTTCTTGATAAAATAATGACAAAGATCTTTCAGTGCCCTTGGTACTTACTTGGATCCGTGATGGTGGTGAGATATCTATTTGTTGTCCTTAGATCGATTTGAGGACTCTCTACTTTCTGCTCTTCAAACGCTCTTCTTTCTCTTCAAATTGTGGGTGTAAAATGAAGTTGTCCCATCGACTATTTATAGAATTTTTTCCCTAAGTCAGAAATAAATGCTCAATGACTCATCGGGACATGAAGACAGAGGTCATCAAGAAGACATTTTTTTTAAAAAACATCGTTGGTGTTGTCAAGGATGCTCGGGATAACTATTTACCAATCTTTCTTTTACCGATAGAATACTGTATTCTATCATGACAACTTCTGAACTTTGTTTCCTTACTGATGGATGTCGAGTTACATTAGCAACTTAGCCATTCTATGTGTTGACCGACAATTTTTGGTAAGTGTAAACATCTCATCCATTATATTCACTGATGATTTTTGGTATGTATATACTGACAGGGTTTCTTTCTCAGAATTGGAACAAGTAACATAATATGCATCTTTATTATGCAAATTTTGACTATCTATTAATTTGTATAATGGAACTGATGCAAAATATGACTGGGTGTAATGCAGTTCCATACTTACTTTTTCAGCTTAAGTAGGGTTGGTGATGTCACTGGATCCATTGGATGGGGTGTCACCATTTGCATTACTTGGTCTAGATTCATCATTGCTTGAAGCTTTTCTCCACATTTTATCTCTAGCCCTCTGGATATCTTCAATGGTATTTCCTTTGGGATATGTGCTTGTCTCTGTCAATCAATCTTTGTAATATTTCTTGAGATGACCAACTTTACGATAGTGTAAGCATGCCATTCTGGGGTTTGACTAGCCTCTAGACCTTTTGGTCCATGCTCTCATGAAGTTTTCATCTATGTGACCATATCTACCACATGTTGTATAGTTTGTCCAAGTATTGTAATCCCATACATATTGATTACCGATTCTCTTTGGTTGATAAGGGATTTCTTGACCTTTAGGCTTCCATGCTTGCCTTTTCTTTTTCCAGCATTCTACAGATGTGTGCCCATTCATTTT
>MU221699.1:12940-23307 GCA_018584345.1 Thuja plicata
TCAACTACCATCTTATGCTCTATGGTGTTCTTTACCATCATTGCTTCCTCTAAGAGATTTGTCTCCTTTGCATCTACAGTCTCCATAAAATTGGCTAGTCTAGGCTCCAGCATAGCCTTCTCTGCACAAGCCTCCACCAACTGAGCTACCAATGCCACTTTCTTGGCCTCCCCTGCCTCCAGTATGGTCATCCTCTCTTCTTCCCATGTGTCCAATTCATGGACCATCTCCACTCTGTGGTGAGCCAACTCTCCTTGTACCGCCTACAACTGAGTAGCCAAATCCACCTGGGCAGCCTCATGTGTAGAAGAGATGTTCTCTGTCCGCCAAAGAGTATAATAACCTTCTTTGAAGGCCTGCACGATTGCCCAGATCAGAGCATCCACCCGACTCTCTCCCACTCTCTCCCGGAGAGCCCAATCCTCCAGCAAAGTCAAGGACTAGATAGTCGGCCATTCCTGAAACTCATAACATGCTGTGAATGCCTAGACACATCCGCCATGGACAAATGCCAACAACCTCTCTAGCTCTTGGGACATGCCCTACTGAGTCTGTGACTGAGCGGAGGCCACAACCCGCCTGGCTCTGGTGACAACCTCCTGTATATACCGCTCCAAGCCACTACCACCAATCTCCCTCAGAGGCTCCCGTATGTGGTCGTGCTCAAAAGTCTCTACGAACTGTCCCACGAGTGAGGTGTCTCTCCCCGACGAGTGCTTCTACTCCAACTCTGTCTCAGGCAAAGTCTCTCTCTCTGACAAGTGCTCCTGCTCCAATGGTACCTCCCTGACAGGTGAGTTCCCCTCCTCGAGATCCACTAGTAACGCTTGTCGTGGAGAAGTAAGGGTTATCTCAACCGGTGGTATCAATGTCATATGATACTCGCTGAGCCAGGAGTTCACTATCGTTTCCTCCTCCTTCATCATAGCACTACTCCCCCCTATTAGTGTCCTTCCTGGCAATTCACTAGGCAGCTCTAGTCTCTCAGACTTTGTTCTAACTATCTTTGTCTCCGTTTGTGGCTCTATCTCCACACTCTGCAACTCTCTGCCAAGAAACTGCATGCCCATGGACTCTGCTCTAGTCTCCACTACCTTTGCTACTGCTAGAGGTCCCTCGGCCAACCCCACTAAAGGTGGTGCAACTCCCTCCACTATTGCTGGTATCATTTGCACAAGTATCCTCATCTGGCCGAACACAGGGATGGTTGTTGTGGTCCCAAAACCCACTGTAGCCAGTGGAGTAAAATGTGTTGTTGTCGACAAGAGAGACGGAGCAAATAGAACTAGTGTAGTCGTTGTTGGCTCCACGACTGCAAAATCTACGACATCATCCTCCGCCACCTAAATGCCACCACCTAAGAGGCATCTGAAGTCTCAAAGGTAGCCTCTCTGCCACTGTCTACATCCTCAGACTCAAACTCCAAAACTACCTGGTGCCTCCTCTTTTGTCCTGTTGGTGCAGTCCCTATATCCAAATTCCTCCAATACAGTATGGGCGGTTTTCCAAGTGTCAAGGTACCCTCTGGCTTCACCTTCAGCTCTCCCTGTGAAATCTATCCTCGCATGGCCTCCAGAACAATCCAATAGCGTAATGCGGCATGTAGAATATCCTATGTTGTAAGGACATAAACTCAAATATGCGCTCTGCCAAGAGTGACGCCCAATCGTATACATGATCGTGCTTGAGACCTTACATCAGGAGGATCCATGGAAGGGCTATGTTTGAGGTGCAATTAAACCCTATCAACTGACTCTTCACCACATCCATAATGCATCTCCATGACCCTTCTGTAATGAAGGACTTCTTCATTCCTCGACCCTTAGAAGCTTTTGCCACCGAATCCATCTCTGCAAGTGTTAGAGTTCATGACACTATTTTGATGCAATATTCTTTCTCATCCCTCATCATATTCTTTTCTTTTAGATCAATCTTTTTTCCATTTCTGCCAAGTATGCCAAATACTCTCGTGAATTCTATGGTCATGAAGAAAACCTTCAAATCATGCGCTAAATACTCAAACGTGCTCAAGTGTGACAACCTATCAAATATCTCGATCATCACCCATTGAGGACCCTCATAGTCACGCATGCAAAATACTGGCATCGTGATGGCCCATTGCACTTTCGCTTTCCTCAGGATTTGCTTTATCAAATCTGTGTTGGGATTATCTTGCCACCATTTTCAACACTCTAATCCGTTCAGCCCTTCAAACACCATAGTCTGAGGTGTGACCGCATCTTTTTGGGCAGCCATTTGTACCTTCGACCTTAGCTTTTTCTTTTTACCAGAATCTGTGTCCAGCCTCCCTGCAATCTTCATGCAAAAAGGTAGTGTTCTCATATCCCTATTCATTCTAAAAGAACTACTCGAGGCCGCTTGTAACTTTTTCCTCCAATTCCTTGGCCCTGCTGAATCCATCAATAACCGTCTCATACTGTGTCATTTTGTACACAATCGAATCAGTTATTAAAATCGGTGATGAGTCCTTTTGCCAGATGCTCCAACCATACAGATTTCTCCGTGGCTTTCTGTATGTGTCACAGCCTGTATTCGGCTTCCTCTGTATGGTGCTATCTTATTCCAATGTAGCTATGTGGCACCATACGACACACACGTCCGCACTCCTCTTATGGCCACCAAATTGTCTGTAAGCATCGCAATATGTATCCTCTCGTTTGCCTTCACCTATACTCAGCGGCATTTATATTCTTTACTTCAAGTCTTTATTTGTTTTATGCCTATACAGGCTTATGGTTTTATTACCACAGGTGGACACCGTGGTGTGACCACAACACAGTGGTCCCACTATCTGATGTTACCATAGTTCGGTGGTTCCACCGACGGTGTTACCACTGTTCGGTGGTCCCACTGTACGACATGTTCTCTTTTTGGTTTTTTTTTAAAGTGTCAAAGTGCGGCGCCTTCAGGCTCAAGTCGCCCTACCTGTTGCTTAATTCTTTCCTGGTAGGGCTTCATCTTGGACCCATTCACCGCATATGAGATCTCCTGTCCATGCAAAGTCCACAATTTGATAGCTCCATTCTCGCCAACCTCCAAGACCTGATATGGACCCAACTTCTTTACTTTGAACTTTCTTGGCTTGTTCTCATCCTTCCCATTGTATTTTAATACCAATTTCCCTAGTGTGAACTGAACCCATCTGAGATGCTTATCATCCCATGCCTTCCGCCAATGTTGCGCCACCTCCATCGCCCATTGCGCCATCACCTTACGCTCATCCAACTTGTTCAAGTTATACAGCCTTTTACGCAAGCTCTCTATGTTGCCTAATCTGTTTTCGATAACTATCCTCAGACTTGGAACTATGAACACGACAGGAACAATCGCTTCCTGTCCAAACAACAATTGGAACGGTGTTTGTCCGGTTGTTACCTTGTATGTTGTGTGGTATGCCTAGAGTACCGATGGTAATTTGTCCTCCCAGTTTGCTTGCTCTACTCCTCAAGACTTGTATATCACCGACACCAAGATTTTGTTCGTACCTTCTGCTTGGCCATTGGCTGGGGGGTAATATAGGCTTGATAAAGAGTGAAAAATCTTGAAATTTTTTGTAAGGGTCAGGATAACATGGTTCATGAAGTGACCTCCTCTATCACTGGTCAACTGGATGGGGATGTCGTACCTTGTAATGATTTGCTCATTTATGAAGTTCGTCGTACTCATTGCTGAGTTGTCCAGTACAGCCCATGCCTCCACCCACTTTGTGAGGTATTCTATCGCCACCACAATATATCTGCACCTTTTAGCCCTACCTGCCTTCAAAGGTCCAACAAAATCCAAGCCCCAATGCTCAAAAAGTTCTTGTATAGCACAAACAGTTGCGTGCCTATGGTGACTTGTTGCGCCATTAGTGTCACAAGGGGTTTGATTCCCTGTTGGTCTGCACCCAGTAAATTGAAAGTCAGGGGCCACAGGGTTGGTTTCTCTAGTTTCTTCCACGTCTCTTCCAAAAGTACATTTACCACAAACCCACCATCCACGATGGTATTCGTCAGAATATTTCTGAGGATGCCCATTTCCACAATTGAAGGATGTCGGTCATTATTTACTGCTAGCAACATTGGATCCACTACAGACCCCGAAGCATCTGTAAGTTGTGTGGTGCTTGGTTGTATGGAGAAGGTGCTTAACAATGTTGTCCACAATTGAGGCATGGTGTAAAGGAGGTCTTGGACTTTGACTAGTACCTCCATGTGTAACATTTTCCTTAGTGTATTTTGTTTCCCCTTCCGTCCCACTAGAAGTGCCAGCCATCTCATGTGTTTCCTTCCGTGCCCTCATTGCATTTTCAAATTCCTCTCAAGCCTCCCGTACCCTATGCTTCTCAATATGAGGGTCGGGGTATGTGACCTATTTTGTTTGTGCACGAGTGATGGCCAAGACTTCTTTTTCACCCATGCTTCCTTCAATGTTTAGAAAGTTGATACCAGGTTTCGAGCAGTTGGCATCTTCATGGTCTCCACAGCTGCACTATCGACACAACTTTTGTGGTGTATCCCCCTTTTGACAGTCTCGGGCAAAATGACCCCATTGGTTGCACACCCGACACTGGATCATCGGTCGTCCCTTGGCATCATATTATATTCGGCTTCTATTACTGTTGTTACTATTCATTCCCTCTCCCTCCTCGCCAGTTGTTCTGGAACCCACCAGATGATGCATTATTGTTTGTCTTCTGAGAGGTGTTTGCTGCCCCGAACGTGGATAGTTGCTCTTGTGTGAAGAGCACTTGTTGGCTCTTTGTTTTCATGTTGTATGGGCATTCCTTGGTGGAATGACCCATAACTTGGAAAATGTTACAAAATGCTTTTCTTAGATAGGAGCCCTTCGTGTGCCCATTCCACTTGCAATCAGTAGACCACAACTCCCCCTCATCACTTCTGCCTCCCATTTCTTATTTTGAATTCTTTCATCATTCTTTATATATCTTTCTAGGGAGCATGTACCTTCTTATTTGGCTCCTCGTTGTCGTTGCTCTCCTTCGATGAGTCGTCACTCCCCGATGATGACTTGCTCCTCTTCTTCTTGGAGGTTTTATCCTCGCTTTCAAGATCCATGGCCCTGTCGTAGGTGTTAGCGTACGACATGGGGGTACTATTTTCATCTTTTTCTTCAGGGGAGGCTTCAATCCTTCAACGAACCATCTCTTCTTCAAACCATCGACTGGATGGTTGTCCATCTTCCCCAGCAGTTCTTTTAGTCTCCTATTGTACGTCCTCACTGTCTCCTTTCCTTGCTTTGTACTATAGATTTCTGCTACTATTTCATTGTCATCCCAAACCAAGCGGAATTAAATCTGAAATTCTTTTCTCAGATTGTCCTAGGTATTCGCCTTTGTTTTGTCCATATCAGAGTATCAATCAATGGTGACTCCGCACAGGATTGCTGAGAACTATTGGACCCATTCATCCTTGTCTGCTACTCTGTTTGCTGACCAAATTGTTTCACAAGTAGGACAGTGTCTGACAGGATCCTCCTTCTCGTCACCTGTGAATTTTGGTAGTTTTGCTTCTGTGATGACATGGTTATATTTCTCTTACTCCTAGTTGGTTGAGTTCCCAAACTAGGTGGGTTAGAGCCTGACGAGTTGTGCTGATTACCATGCCCCTGTGTCCCTCTGACACTCATGGCTGCACCGATATCCTCAACTTCCCTGTCCCTGACCTCTCCCTCTTCGTTCCTTCTGGCTTCCCTTGCCTCTAAACACGGTGTAAGGGATAAGTTCCTTAACCAATGTCGTGTCTCTTCAATTAAGTCTAGCCTTTGTCGGGTCTCTTCAATCAACTCCTCACTACTTCTTTCCCTACGGTGTTCTTGTGTACCATAGCATTCTCCTTTGGCTTCATTCTCCTTTTGCCTCAGCCTCCATCTTCATTCAACTTGTTCAAGTATCAAAGCCCGCTGCGCTACTTCACACTGCTTTACATACTCCTTCCAATTTATATCTTTGTTAGGATTGTTTGGCATTAATTAGTTTTTTCCCAGGGGTTCAAAATGTGTTGTCTTCTCCTTGTCTCGTATCGTTCCTCCACTCCCCGCCGACTATTCTCCTCATAATTTAGGAGGATTTGTTGGCGTCTTCTCTCGCAGTTAACTTCTTCACGATGGTTCTGGAGAGAAATGAATGTCTGTGCCAACAATCGAGGGAGACAACTCATCAACCAGTCGACCGCAGGGCTCACTTCGAGGGCACTCCACACCGCACTCTCAGGAACTTCCTGTCTTACTCCCTTCGGACGTGGGTCTCAATTGACACTTGTAAGAGGGCTATGAAATCTGTTGTCAATGCTTGTTCTCCCTCAAACAACTCTTCAAACCTCTCCTCGCTATTGCTTGCACCATCGTCTACTGGTTGAACCATTATCTTTTGTACGCCATCAATACTCCATCACTTCCTGAGTTTGTATCGGCAACGGCGCCAAATGTTTACCACTTCGGGTAAAGTGAGTTAATACATAATACAGATAACCAAAAATGTAAGAAAATACAATATTAGAGAATTGTCAACATTTTCATTAATGCCAAAAACATTTACATGTAGTATTCAGACTCCACAAGACACTATTTCTCCATATACATCATGCCCTATTCCATCCGAGAGAGGACAAATATAGACTCGAAGGTGTACGAGGTGAACCATCACAACCCATAATTGCCTACCCGTTGGTTACTCTAACAACATAACAATACCTAACCAAATTATCATTATTTCTCGACAATAGATAGAATTCCTTGGATGATACAAGAGGGATTACAATGCAAGGGAAGCTAGCTTTGCATTCCAAGAAGATTTATGAGAGAGAAAATTCTGAAGGAGAAACATAATGGCAACTTGCAGCGTATTTTGGGCAAAACAAGACACTAGCTTAGACTTTGCACTTGGTGTATGAAGAACTCAGAAGGGGCATGATTCAATCTTTGTGGTAGTTGATAGGCTCTCTAAGATGGCTTATCTTATCCTATGTACAAAGACAAGTGATGCCACTAACATTTCCAATTTTTTCTTCAAGGAGAGAGTTGAACTACATGGACTTTCCAAGAGCATTGTCTCTAAGAGACACTAAATTTGTCACACTTTTGGAGGACTTAATGGAAGAGATTGGGCACTAAAGTTTCAGTTCAGCTTACCATCCTTAGACTGATGGTCACACAAAAGTAATCAATAGGAGCCTTGAAAATATCTTGATAAGTTTGGTGAGTATGCATCCAAATTAGTGGGATTTGGTGCTTGCACAAGCAAATTTGCATACATTGACTCACCTAATAGAAGTATAAGAATGAGTCCTCTTCAAATCATATATGGTATGCATCCTAAAGGAGTGTATAAGCTAAGGAATTTGGGTAAGATGGAGACAAGAAATGTTAATGGTGAAAAATTTGCAAGTGCAATGCAAGACTTGCATGAACAAGTGAAAAAGAAGCTTGAAGAGAACACCATCAAGTACAAGAAGAGAACTGATCAAAAGAGGAAAGAGGTCAGTTTTAATGCTGATGATCTTGTTCTTTCTCATCTCATAAAAGAAAGGTTTCCAAAGGGTGAGTATGACAAGTTGAAAGTTAAGAAACTTGGTCCTTGTAAGGTTCTAAGGAGGTTTTCTAGCAATGCATATGAGATAGAACTTCCAAAAGGCATTGGAATTTGTCCTATCTTTAATGTTGCAGATCTATACCCTTCGAAGAAAAGTGAAGAAAAAACTATCCAAGTTCTTGAAACAGGTGAAGATCATATCGTTGAGTGGGAGCAGCAATTGCCCAAAGAGCACCAAAGGAACCTGAGGCAATTTTGGACAAGAAAGTAATCAAGAAAAGAGTACTTTCAATATTTGATCAAATGGAGGAATCAATCAGCTGAAAGAGTACTTTCAATATTTGATCAAATGGAGGAATCAATGAGCTGAAGATTTAACATGGATGACTGTAAGTAACATTATCAAATTGGGCACAAGCATGGAAAAATTAAGGCACAACAACAACAAATAATGGAAGTTCTTTTTTCTCCTTGGTAGTATAATGCAAGAGCATCATTACTAGCTAGGAGATAGATAATGATATTTTGATAAAGATTAGGTTCCTAGTTATGTTCTAAGTTTGTTTTCAATCAATTTGTATGCAGTTTGAATTTCGAATTTGTGTGAATGTCATGGAGGAGGTAAATAAGGCCTTGTAAACAAGTTGTGGAAGTCAAGTTTGAGTGGTTAAAAACTAAGGCCATAAATCCTTGTCATCATGTAAATGAGGTGAAAGGGAGTTACATAGGCATGTGACAGTGATAGTTAGCTAATTTTCTCCCTTTCTCTGGCATGTTGTTGAGCTTCTTTAGGGTTAGTTGAGTGACTTTAGGAGAGGATTTTGATGAGCTAAACATAGAAAAACCACAATTTCTTTATGAATATATGAGAATTATGTACATACAAATGTTGTATGACAAGAATAAAGCATGTAAAGTTCGGAGTGATTTTATTGATTTGAGCAACAGCAATATAAAGCAATCCCTTCACCTCTATGAAGGTCTAGACAATTCAACAAGGACAAAAATAAGGCAAACAAAATTTATGAGGTCTTAACACCCAATTTTTAGGCCTAATTATGTGTTTTTTGGCCTCAAACTAGGGCAAGGGCTTACTTAAAGATTCCAATAGCCAACATTCTTGAAATTTTGGATTTTTAATGGTTAAAGAAGTACAATAAATTATGTCAAGTTTTGTACTTCATGGCAGCAGATTGTATTTTTTGAAATTTATTGTGTTATGGTCACTTGTTATGTGAGTGACCAATACAAGGTGATTGTTTAGACATACTAAAAATGTCTATTTAAACCTTCCTTATCAATCTTAGGGACTGATCTATCCATTTATCCTTCGCTGTTCTAAAAAATTCCTAAAAACAAGCCTAATTTGACTGTAAACAACAAGTTTTGACCCATTCCGTGAAAACAACCCCATCTAATTTTCATATATGTTTAATAAGGGCCAAATGAGTATCCCAATCAGCCAGATCTTCATTATCAAGTGTATGCCTTGAGACATTTTCCACTGTGCAAGGACTTCATCCCTTCGTAACCTGTTGTACTACTCCTGGAACTGCAAATCCTCACCCACAAATTTCAATTCACAAAAGTGTTCATGAGATCTATTTATTTTCATACAAGTGATCATTTTGTAGTCTATACTATCGTGCCCTTCCCAAGAAAACAATGTCAATTTTCATTTCATTCCTTATATTTTTTTTTGTTATTATGTTGATCTCAACCAACCCTTAGAACAGTGGTGTAATTAGCTCTTGTTGCACAACTCTGCTTAATTTGCAAGTTTGAACTAGGAATTGTTTTTGCCTTTAGTTTGAACTGAGGTATCTCAACAACAAAACCAAGATTTGGATCATAAATCAATAAGTCTATATATATGTAAATGCTACAAATGATCAATGAGTGAACATTCAATTTTGATTGGTTGTTTGCTAATCACATTGCTGAATGTAATATATATGATGAATTGATAATCGATTGATATTCAATATTTGATGACCGATTGTTATTGATACTTATGATTGACGATTGATTTATCAATTGATCGGTGTTTGTTGATTGAATGATGCATAATGACAAATTGTCGGTGGATTGATAGTTTTCTTAACTAAGATTTGGAGCAATCAATATTTCAATAAGTTGCCCAGATGACTTTAAGCCAGCATGAATTGTTTGATTGATGACTTGAATAGGAATTATTGATGATTGAAAGATGAATGTATGGTTGATCTACAAAGCATGAATTGTTTGAGTGTCTTATTTTGCTACAGTTGATGATTTATTCAACTCTTTATTTGATGAATGACTGTATACTTGAATGAATTGATACATGGTGATCTTTTAAAATTAGATGCTCTCCCTTTTTATAACTTCCAGTGTGGGGGAGTCACAATTCTTTATAATTAGGTACTCTGCATGAGTTACAACCTTCCATAGTTAATCGCTACCATTGGGAAATTATATTTTATTTTAATAAACTTACCAAATTCTTTGGATATGCTTCATGCGGAGGGTGGTAGAACACTACATCCAAACAAACAAGTAACCTTTTTAACAATCACCACTAACAACATTTACCATCTGACTCGTATTAATAGCCTCATACTAATAAAATGATATTTTCAGCACACTTCTTTACAAGTATCAAATGCCTTTTTAACTCTCCAAATGTCTTTTTAATTCTTCCTATACTCCTAAAGAGATGCCTCTCTTTTGGGAGAGATGCATCCTCTTAAGGCGACATAACTCTTGTTAACAAACCAACCTCATCTTGTCTACAACTAACTCGTCAACAAACTCATTCTAATCAAACTTCATC
>MU221703.1:36229-47727 GCA_018584345.1 Thuja plicata
GTTGATTGCATCTAAGTCATCTAATAAACTACTGTAATTATTCAGAGAAGTATTTGAACCAGAAGAAATGGAGAAGAGTTCAGTGGTACTGGTAGGTCACATACTTGTAGTGCTTTCCTTGGTCCCTGTGGGAATCAGTTGGGACAAATGGAGTATAATCAATCCCATACTGCAAATCAGATCCACTGGAAAACTGCAATACAGTCTGAAGAACTACTGTGAGAGTTGGAGGATGAATGTGGAGCTCAATAACATCAGAGATTTTGAAAGCGCAAGTCGTGTTCAAATTAAATGCATTTCTTATTTTCATACCCTCGCCCGCCTGCTTGCCTGCTCCCACCCACGCCCAAAATGAAAGAAGAAGTCGTGTTCAAATGAAATGCATTTCTTTTTTTTTCACTTTTATGCCCCGTGTTGGTCAAAATTTTGACCAACATATAGTTGGTCAAAATTTTGACCAACACATAGTTGGTCGAAATTTCGACCAACACGGGATGTGTTGGTCGCAATTTCGACCAACACGGGCATAGAAGGAAAAAAAAAAGAAAATTTTAAAACCATTTTGCACTTTGGTCAAAAATTTTGGTCAAAATTTGGGTTCAAATCTACTAGTGTACTCCATTCTATCCTCTAAGAGTTATGACTATCATAGATCCACTTCCCAAATGAGGTGGAGGACTTGCCCCCAGCTAGGTGATGGACTGACTTATTACGGATGAAAAAGGACACAACAAGACTAGGATGAAGAACATGACAAAAAGATCAAGCTATGATGGGGTTTTATTATGGGTAGATACAATGGATGGTGTATGAACTGGCCATTTTATTAAGTTATCTACATGGCAGAAATGGTGATTAACTAGCAATTTTATTGTGGATATATACAATGAATGGACACACTAGAGAATCCTAATAGATAGAGGAGATAAATCATCACACATAGCGCCTGTTTCCAAGTTTTCACCACATGCTTTTATTACAATTTTGATTTTTTGATTTTTTTGTATTTGTGAGAGATTTTTCAATTTTTTTTTTATATACATACTATATACATTCTCCTTGCATTGGGATTTTAAGGATAGATATTCTTGAGGTGTATGCTATTAAGAGGCTCATCCAAGGGATCTCCCTCAGGTGTGGACAATTGATAAGTCCCAGAGACATAGAGTGCTGTAATTACAAAAGGACCTAACCAATTGGGTTCGAACTTGCCCTTCTTCTCACGATGTTGTTGATTCTTTGGATTCTCTCGAAGGACTAGGTCACCCACCTGAAAGTCTCTAATTTTCACCTTGCTATTATACTGACAAGACATCCATTGCTGATAGACTTTCAAATGATCATAAGCTCTTTGACGGCGTTCATCCAACAATTCTAGTTCAGTTAGTCGTGCAACTCTATACTCTTCATCTAGAATTAAATCTTTGAGAGTGACACAAAGAGAAGGCAACTCAACCTCGAGGGGCAAGACAAATTTAGATCCATAGACAAGGGAATATGGGGTGGCTCAAGTTGGAGTACAGATGGAGGTGCAGTAAGCCCATAAGGCTGGATTCAGTTGGATGTGCTAGTCACGGCCAACGTCATTGATAGTCTTTTGTAGGATTTTGACAATGGTTTTGTTAGACGCCTCAGCTTGGCCATTACCTAGGGGATAGTATATGGAGGAATAGTTATGGGTGATGTGGAATTTTATGCATAGTTCATCCATGTCTTGATTTTGGAACTATTTCCCATGATCAGTAATGAGATACATAGGTATACCATATCTGAAAATGATATAGTTTAAGATAAACATGGATATTTTTTTTCCTATGGCGGTAATTAATGGAATGGACTTAATCCATTTAGTAAAATACTCTATGGCAGTGATAATCCATTTGTGGCTATTGGAAGATAGAGGATTGATTGCACCCACAAGGTCGAGTCCCCACCGACTGAATGACAAGGTAGTTGTAAAAGTATGTAACTCTTGTGCTGGAGCATGAATAAGGTTTCCATGTATCTGACATTTCTTGCACGCCCTAGCAAAATGAAAGGAATCTATTTCCATGGTAGGCCAATAATAACCCATACGCATGAGTTTTTTTTAGCCAAAGAGGGACTACTCAAATGTGTCCCACAAATACCCTCATGTACATCTCACAAGGCAGTTTGAGCTTCATCATGGTCGAGACATCATAGGAGAGTACCATCAAGACCTCACTGATAAAGGGTTCAGATATTAGGACACAGCGAGAGGCTTGGTAGAGAAAAGTTTTCTTTTGATTCTGAGATAAGTCAAGGGGTAGGATGCCTTTTTTCAGATAAGAATAGATTTTTCCATAAACAGGGGATTTGTGTCCAATAAGATGACATATAATACTTGTATCAGGGTCATCATATGCAGGACAAGTCAAGGATTCCACCAAAAACTCAAAACGGGCCTTGGTATCCTCTGCATCAAACAGAGAAGCAATCGTAGCCATCACATCGGCAACCTTGCTATCATGTCAGGGAATCTTCTCAAAAGTGATGAATGAGAAATATTGTTTGACGTCATCAACCATATGTTTATATGGTAATAACTTATCATCTTTAGTCTGATAATCATCACTAACTTGGTTTATAATCAACTGAGAATCCCCGTAGACATTCATTTCAACTACTTTCCATTGTAAATCCATCTTTAGCCCAATCATCAAAGCTTCATATTCTGCTACATTATTGGTACAAGGAAAGAGAAACTTGTAAGATTTCATAATTGTGTATCCTTGTGGCATGACAAAGAGAATACCAGCTCCTGAACCCTATTGAGTACATGATCCATCAAAGTATAGTTTCCATGTTTGTGTAGACAAGGCTAAGATGTGTGCATCAAGAAACTCTCTGTGTATAGGTCGGTCATCCGTTAATGGGGCATCAGCTAGTTGATTTTCTATCACTTGGCCTTTGATAGCCTTCCTGTCCACATACTCAATGTCAAATTCACTAAGAAACATGACCCACTTAGCCAATCTACCTATTAAGGTTGTCTTGCTTAATAGCTACTTTAAAGGATCAATCTTTGCAATGGGCTTGATTGAATGTGACAACATGTAATGTCGCCACTTTTGTGAAGCAAAGACAAGAGCCAGAAATGCTCTTTCTATTGGAGAATAGTTTAGCTCATATCCCACTAGGGTGCGACTGATATAGTATCTGGCTTTTTCTTTTCCTTCATGGTCTTGTTGAGCCAGAAGAGCACCTAATGAGACTATTGTAGCTGAAATGTAGAGCAAGAGTAGCTTGCCCAGAATTGGTGACATAAGAGTTGGAGGATTTGCCAGATATTTCTTGATTTGATTGAAAGTTTCCTCACACTTATCATCCCATTTGAGTAAGATATTTTTATGCAACAAATGCTGAAAGGGATGACTTCGATCTGCTAGTTGAGAAACAAATCTTCAAATGGATTGGAGACGTCCGTGCAAAGATCTTAACTGACTAATGTTAGTGGGGGAAGCCATCTCCATTATTGCTTTAACCTTTTCTGAATCTACCTCGATCCTTTTGGCTGAGACAATGTACCCTAACAGTTTACTAGATGTGACCCTGAATGCACATTTATTTGGATTGAGTCGAATCTGATACTTTTCCATTCGGGTGAATATTCTATCTAACACTCTCAAATGACCAGCTCTATATTTGGATTTTGGTAAAATGTCATCAACATAATCTTCCATAATGGTATGCATCATGTCATGAAAGATTGTGGTCATAGCTCTTTGGTAAGTCGCTCCAATATTTTTGAGCCCAAATGGCATCACATTCCAATAGTATGTACCCCATAGATAAGTAAAAGAAGTCTTTTCCTGGTCTTTCGACACAATCTTGATCTGGTTATAGCTAGAAAAACTATCCATTAATGATAACATCTCATGCCCAGTTGTCAGATCAACAATAATGTCAATATTTGGCAGAGGAAAATCATCTTTTAGACAAGCTTTATTGAGATCTCGAAAGTCTATACAAATCTAGATAGACTTGTTTGGTTTTGAGATGGGGACAATATTTAAAATCCACTAAGCATAATCAATAGCATGAATGGATCCAAAATCTAAGAGCTTCTTCAATTCTTCTTTAACCATTAATGCAATATGTAGGTGCATCTTGCGGAGCTTCTGCTTTACTGGTTTAACACCTAGTGCAATAGATAAATGATGCATAATGAGATTAGGGTCCAACCTAGGCATATCAGCATAGGACCAAGCAAAGCTGATTTGTCTCTCTTTGAAAAAAAATTCAAAAGATTCTTTCTCTGATTCTGTCAAGGATGCTGCTACTTTGAGAATGCGCGAAGACTCCTCTGTTCCAATGTTAAGAGGTACTATTGGTTCAATAAGGATGGCAAATTTCTCTCAATACAAATAATTGGGAAGAGTGTCAATCCTTCCATCGTCAAGCACCTCAGAGAGGTTTTCACCATCAGATGCATCTTTTCTTTTTACTATTTTTGGATCTAATACTGCCACTGAGTGGTTTTCACCATTAGATCTGTTGATTTTTTTTATATTTTTATGACTAAAAGGATTGGAACTCTCTCCAAAGTAAGCCATGTCAATGAGTTCTACCAGAAATCCTAACTTGTGATCCCCTGGTGGTAAATGATCCTTGATTTTGAGATAGTCAATGATTGCATCATCATTATGGAAGAGATCAAGTTCTGGATGATCGGGAGAATCCCAATCGATAAGTTCAGGATGTACAAGGGGCATTGGATCGTTTGGGTCAATTTCAAAGGCATAAATGGTATTGATGGAAAATTTGTCAAGTTTTATGATGGTATCAGTGAGGTCTATTTCCATACTCTCATCCAAATCATCTATCGCAAGATAAAGCTCACTTTCCTCACAATTGACAAGAGTAGTATCACGTGGAACTAATCTGAGTGAGTCAGTCCTTGAACTCTCTCACTCATGGTAATTGTTACTATAGTGATGGACAACATCAACTCCTATTTCTTCAATACAATCAAATAATGAATCCCATTCATAATCATTAGAGTCAGAATCATCATTATTCCCAAGTCTATCAATGATTCCCTGTGTTATCCTTTGTTTCTCTGGATCTACATACATACCATGTTTTGAGAACTGTAAGGTAGGAGCTTTAGATGTATCATGAAAAGGTGTGATCTTTTATTTTCCTTTTGGTTCTTTTGGTCCTTCTCCTTTATATCCTAATCTTGAAGTATCTCTTTGATAATTTGGATTTTGCAAAATTGGCTTTATAACACCCTCTCTTTGTAACCCTATAGGTCCAGCACCTTGATATCCCATCTTTTGTAGCAAATTATACCCTTTACCATAGACATCAGGTGATATATATTCATGTTTGATATCCTCTCTATTCTGTTGTGACTTAAGAAAATGATTAGCATTATGCTCAGCTGCCTCCTTTGATATAGTGCCCACACTTATAAATCTGTCATAAATAAGTGTTGAAGGGGGTTTTGATTGTTGTTTAGTGATCAAAGACCTACCATATGATCAAGGAGATAAAGAAAACTTTGTGATGCAAAGAGCTTGACCTAAATTGTACTCTCCCATACTTCTTTCCTTTATGTCTATCTTGATCTCATTAGATTTAGAAGTTGATGCTATATTACTAGGATCAATGGGTGTAGTTTTAGAAGATCCAGTATGATTATAAGGTACCAAAGAATCAGATGTCTTCACAGTGCTACAATATTGGAAAGGATTAGTATCTCCTTTGATAGTGATCTCTTGACCATTGTGAGGGAATTTCAAACATTGATGATAAGTTGATGGCACAACTTCCATGGAATGAATGCATGGTCTTCCCAAGAGGATGTTATAAGCGAGATCCATGTCAAGAACTTGGCAAGGTACATCTTTGATGATAGGACCAACTCTTATAGGAAGAACAATAGATCCCTTGGATGACCTCTCTTCTTCATCATAAGTTTTTATTGTGATTTTCTTTTTTGGATCTACAACATTTTCAAAAAATCCCAATGCAAGGACTAATTTCAACATGCATATATTCAAACCATCTCCTCCATCTATTAGTACTCTCTTGGTTTTGTGACTCTATACAAGGAATTTGATATGTAGGGGAGCATTATGAGGTTGGGTAATAGCCAAATCATCATTTTTAGTGAAGGATAGATAATGTGGGGTTGTTAAATGTCCCACCATAGCTTGAAATTGATCATGATCTAGAGTCGTGGGGACCTGGGTTTCTAAAAGAGCTTTCTCAAGGATATCTTTACGAGATGGGGATAGACGCAAAAGCTCTAAGATGGATATCTGGGCTGGTGTTTTCTTGAGTTGTTCCAAAAGATTGTACTGGTTGGAAATATTTGGTGTAGACTTTGGGACATAAACATACTTGTTTTGAGAGGTGCTTGGTTTATACGGGACTCCTTTGAGAGTAACCTTGGATTGAGCACGAGTAGTAACATGGACTGGTTGACTCTTGAATTTTTGCTTTATGGTAATGACATTGGCATATTACTTAGAAGAATGAAATTTAGAAATGTTACCAACATATCTATAAGGCATAGTATTATAATTGGCTTGGTTGTCACCTTTAGTGTTGGAAGAACCTCCTTTCTCATGCTGAGGAAGTGGATCTTTGAAAGCCATATGTGATTCATTCGAGGTGTGTCCGTCAACACTAATTTCACCACTTTCAATTAAGTCTTGAATTGCATTTTTGAGCCTTTGGAAATCATTGGTTTTATGTCCTTTTCCTTTGTGAAATTCACAATAATCATTCCCATTCCACCAAGAAGGTTTCACTCTAGGTTAAAAATCTTTAGTTTCAGGAAGCGTAATGAGTTTCTTTGTGATTAACTTATGTAATGTTGATTCGAGAGATTCCCCTAAAGGAGTAAAATTTCTTCGAGGTGACATAAAAGGAAATCTTGGTTTAGATGAATCTTTTTTGGTGTTTGGATTTGCTGATTGATTGTCATAGGTAGCTTAAGTAGCGTTGGCCTTACTTGTGAGATTTAATAGGGGTTGTGTTGGTTTGACATTACGATTATCAACAATCCCATCATTGACAATGTTTTTGTTTTTATTCCAGAATTTAGATTTGTCATTATTATAGTTGTTGGGATTGGAATTTGAAGACCCAGCATTGTCCTTGGAATAAAGTTTTATCTCACCTTTTATGACCATGGCTTCCTCAATTTTGATACTATTTTCTATGAGCTTATTGAAGTTTGGTGACATTGCAATTGTAACCTATAACTCATTTATTGTGTAAGGTTATGCACAAAGATATCCATCTTTTCTTGTTCAGGAATCATTTGTGGATATTTGGAAAACAATTGACGCCATCTTTGCAAAAAGTAAGGAAGGGTTCTCCATTCTTTTGATGTGCATTGCAAAGATCAAGCATAGTGACTTCATGTTTGATGTTATATGAATAATGAGTCACAAATTTTTCAATAAGCTCATTGAAAGATTTGATGCATGGGGGTAGTTTGGAGAACCATTCCATGGCTTTCCCTCCTAAACTTCGTGGAAATAGTCACATAAGATAAGTGTCATTGTGAGCGACTTCAATACAAGCAGCACAAATCTCATGAATGTGGTCTTGTGGATCCAAATTCCCTTTGTAGTTGTCAAATTTTGGTACCTCAAAATGAGGAGGGAATGGAATCATTGCTAAATTCTTATCAAAAGGATAAGGACATATATCATCCAAGGAATACTTCTTAGTTGATGATCCAGTTTGGATGTCACGGATTTTTTGTTGAAGCATCCAGATTTTTTGTAGACAGGATCCAAAGACAATGTGTTTCATTGAGTGTTTTAAGAAACATTATGTTGTTGAGTATCCTGAGAAGCATTGGATTGCTGATTGTTTTGTTGGTTGTTTTGAGAAGCATTGGATTGCTGATTAGTTTCCTTTGCTCCATGAGTATCTTGAGAACTATTAGGGATTTCTTGATTGTTTGTGTTAGGTGGTTGTCTAAGATGGGAAACATCAAAATCACTTAGTAGTTTGGCTCCTTGTTGAGTAAGCATTAGGAAATACATCTCTCTATCCATATCTAGAAGTCTTTCCATGACATTATAAAATCTAGGATCTTGTGTAGCATCCCTAAGTTCTTGATCAGTAGGTTCCTCATCTGATGTAAAAAGTGAAGTCTTCTTAGGAAGTCCTTTTGACCAAGGGTTCTCTTCATTGTTGGTATTTCCTTCCATCTTGTCTAGGGATTTTGGATCAATGGTTTGTTTAAGTTTCTGAGATCAAGTTTGAACCATAAAAATGGGAAAGTTGATTGTGGGATGAAAGATTTTTTATGAAAAGATATGGAAAGTGTTTGACAGAAAAAGATATGAAAAGGATTGAAAAGTGTTGAAAATGGATGAAACAACTTGATAAAATCTAAGTCAATAAGAGGTATAGATCTCAGTATGATAAGACAAAGGAAAATCAAGAGATAGTAACCTAAGAAAGTTTGATTGAGGATGATAGATCCTGATATGATAAACTCACAAAGATCAAAATCTGATAGATAAGGTGATGTTCAACACTAAATTTGGAATTGTAAAGATTGGAGGAAATGATTTGATGACTCTTGATGAAGGAATGATGATGAAAATTGATGAAAATGATCAAACTAAAGATCAGAGATCTGTGTAAATTGACTATTTTTATAGAATCTTACTGAAGATGAAAATGGGTATCTGAAAAGGTAATTTTGAAATTTCAAAAGTCTGTAGGAATGCTCTTTGTTGTATATGGACAACAACCAATGCGCAGGACATTTCAATGTATGTGCAGCACGATGTAAAAAATGCATGGCAATTTCTAACAGATTCGAACAGGCAAAATCAAAAGTGCATACAGTATTGACATATGCGCAGCAGGACTGATCAAATGCACAGCAGGATGTGACAGATGCATAGGGTCTAAAATTTTTATGATTTTGAACTGAAAAATTGGTTTTTTTTGGTTTTCAGATGGATTTGGTTTTTGGAAAAAATAAAATGCATAGACACACACATGCAAGATAGAAATGATTTTAATCTAATTTAATCTAGAATGAATGCACAAACATGCTTACAATCCTAAGTTTGGCAAGGACAATATCTGTTGAATCCCCACTAGGATAATAAAATCCAACCACACAAATCCACAGCGGACAGCCTAGGAACTTGGAGGCACGGGCTCCTCCTTATAGTGCACTCACTTCTCAAGCACACCAAGTTTTGAATTCAATGGGTCATTACTTCCCAAAGAACTGCTATCTCTACTATGAATTGTGAGTAATGTGGGGTGTCTTCACAAGCTTGGGTGACCCCTTGAGCCAGCAAATAGAAGGTTTTTGGCTACTATACAAAAAAATTTAGTAAGGACATCCGTTCAGGTGGTTGTGATCAAGTCATTTTTCCAATTAAGGGGGCTCTCCCAATCCTCCAAAGCAAGGCTTTCACCTCTACAATGTAGGACTTTAACACACCACTAAGGTACTGGAGGAGATTTTGGTTGCCACAATGAATTCACACCTGTCTAATGTGAGACTAATTACATTAGCATTTTTTATATACCAGTTTGGAAGGGCTTGGCATTAGCCTGTTACCGGTTGGGTTGTTCCTTGGGGTGAGTACCTCTTTTCCCACCAAAGACCGCCCTCTAAAAATTATAACAATTTCGCTTACACCCAAGGTCCACGAATGGCGAGGGGAGAGGATACGTTGTTATAATTTTGGGATTTACAAATATGCCTAGAAAGAAAAGACACAATAGACAGTTAATCTATGCTAAAGAAGACACACAAAAGTCAAAAACATGTCTTTTTTTTGAAGCCCAAACAAAATTATGGTTTATTTTGAAAACCCCTTAAAAATATGCAAACAAACTTGTTAGAAATTTTGGCAATGGGGTATTCAAAATAACGTCCTATAAAATAGCATAAAATACTACCAAAACGAAAATAAATTTGTTAAAAGGTTAGCTAAAATTAAAACAACTAAAAAACTGAATTTATCTAATGCAAATAACAAATGCGTAGAAATAGTAAGCAAATGCGCAGCAAAATAGAAAAGATGCGTCAATATGATGGATGCGCAACAATAAGCAACTAATGCGCAGTGCGATGGTGTAAATGTGTAGAAAGTACAAATGCGCAGCTAGAAGTGATGAAAGCATAGAATAGTGAGGTAAATGTGCAGTTCTGTGCTAGGAAGTTGAAAGAACATAAATAAAATGATGACAGTGTTAACATGACTGAATGCACAGCACATAGTGATGGATGCGCAAGAATCGTGGATATATGCGCAGGAAGAGTCTAGAAATGTCTGCACACAAAAAACTACAATTAAAATGTTAAAAACATGGGGAGGCCCCACGGTGGGTGCCAAAAATGTATACAAATTAGATGTCTAATATTAGAAATGATAAATTAACTATTTAGAAGCTAATCAATCTATCTAATGCAACACAATGAAGGATGCAAAGTAATCACAAATGATGAAACTAAATCAATTACCTTCACCTACCATGCAGCTTGTCTCCATTCTCCTCCTAGCCTTGATTTCTTGGATGGTTGAGCTCTCAGATTTCCAATTTAAAGCTCCTTGCCCAAGATCTCACCAAAGTGTGGAGATTAAATGAATGAGTGCAAAATAGCTCAAAGCTTGATTATGCAACTAATGGGTGGAATGCAAATGGAATGATGATGATGATAGTGTGGATGCTTGATTGCTCTTGGAATGTTTGATTGCTTGAATCCTTGAGTGCTTGAATGCTTGATTACAAAAATGCCTATTAGCTATCAAAGGGAAAATGAGGCCTCCTTTTATATATTTTTGGAGGATCTAAGCCTAGGTGGCACAATCCTATGGTGGAGAATGAAAGGTGTAAGATCCTAGGGCTAGGATTGACTTTGTTGAAGGAGTTGAGAGAAAGGGGGATGTAGTTGGAATGTGAGGGAGAGAATAGGGATGATGTTCCTCTCACATTGACATGGAAGAGAATAAGGTGGAAGGGAAAGACACATGTCAAGTGTCTCACAAAGACCAAAGAGAGGAAGAGGGAGAGACATTTTCCTCAATAGGACTCTTGGTACAAGTGTCCCATGAGTCACCTTTGACCCTTAGAGGTGGCTTGAGAAACCCCTTAGGAATAGGAAATGTCTCTTGACTTGGTTTGAGAGAAGACGTGTGGTCATGATACCAAGTCCTATGAGGCCACATAGCCCTTAAAAATAGGACATGTGTGAGTGAGGATAATTATCAATAAATAATTAATAATAATTATTTATTTTAGCCAAAGTGATGTGTCAGGTGACTAGGTAGGTGAGGTGGACTAGGGGACTTAGTCATATTTAGGTGATTGTGTATTTAATTAAATCACTTTAATAGACTAATTAGAAGACTTAGGATAGAGGATTAGACCATAGTGAATTTACTAAATAAATTGAATAATCTATTTAATAAATAGAAGAAAAGAATATTAATTAAATAATAAATATTTAATTAATTCATCAA
>MU221712.1:4157-15545 GCA_018584345.1 Thuja plicata
TAAACTCTTGTTTTGGGATTTCACTTGAATATGCTAACCCTTATTTGAATCTTGTTATTTTGATGACTAATCCTAATGTTTGCATGTTTTAGTGTTGTCTCTTGCAGGTAGGTTTCTATCACATACACCCCTAAGAAGGTGAAAACCTAGTAAATAGGTGCCTCTTGTTCCACATTGCTATATCTATCGCAACACCACTTGGCTTTATGCATTTGTTTTCCTACTTTGCTTCTTTCCCGCTTTCATACTTGCATTTGTTTTCCGCGTGCTTTCAGTTCCCGTCAAGACACCAACTTGCATGGATTGAAACTGGTCATACTCTAGGGAAAACCCTTCTGTTCTAGGGGGCACTATCCTATTACCTTTTGAGAATCTCCCTAACATCAGTCACCAGTGGTTCTCACTACGTCTGCCTACTGATGTCTAGCTAGTACTACGATATCTTCACTCAAGCTCTTGCGCGTCAGTCACCAGTGGTTCTCACTACGTCTGTCTATTGTCGCCATACTTTTGAGATTTCTTTCATTTGTTACAGTTGGAATTATACTCAAACGCTATACTCAAACGCTCTATCTATTGATACTCGTTCTTGACATTTCTTTGCTTTAGCTTGTAGATAGCTTTTAGTCACTTTTTTTACACTTTGGTTCTTTTGCGAACCCTACTGACTTAACATTGGTTCAGCGCCATACGCCTGGGGGAAACCAAATCTAGTTTTTCCTAGCAACATACGTCAAATCAGTCATTGTTACTTGGGGGTATGGGTCCCCCATTTGATCACATCTTTGGTTTACACCCGAGTCAGTAATCTTGTCACTTTTACAGGACAACTCGCTACTGACACAAATTGGTGTTTTCAACACCACCATAAATAGTGTTTTTTAACACTATCTCTGGACACATCTGTCTTTTTCAACACACATTAGATATCTCAAATTTAAACATCTATCGATAACAATCAAACACAATGCACTCACAAGCACAACGGTGTTTTGCAACACCTCATACACATACATATGTGAAAACTTTGAAACTGGCTGAGCTATGGTTGAATATTTCTTTGTATGTTGTCTATTCTCATGGATTTCATTGATATTTTCTTTGTCTACTGCTTGTTGTTGTAGTCCCGATGATCCGGCAACGTCAAATAAATAGGGTGTATGAGATAAGAGCTCCTGCATTAAGGTGGAACAACCTCACATCCCTCGATCTTGTTTATTTGCACGCCATGGTGAGGTCGGTACTATCTCCTTGCCTGTTATTGCTCTATTTATTTACGCACAATGACACTCATGGTTATCTTGGATTTGAATGCCTTGATACTGGTGTACTCTTGCAACATTAACTGAAAATAATGTTCACATCATCTTGGCTTTTGTGTTCTGGTGCTTACATTCATTTCCTACATTTTATCTGATGCAAGTCATATTCATATCCTTATGGTTGCATTGTGGCACCAGTAAGGGTTGTATCGACTTCGTTGTTCCAAAAAAATGCTCAATGATGATGATTTTACAATGGGTCTCACAACCATGTCCTAGAATTGCACTTTCATATTGCATCTAGCATAGGATTGCATTTTCATTCTAGACTTGCATTGTGGAAGCGATTCGGTGTTCTCTTCATTGCGTTCTTCTAGGTTCATACATTGGGGAGTTCTTCACTTTCCTGGTTTCATCACGACTGCACAAGTGTTTGATCCTCGCTCTCTATCCTCAGCTATTTGACCGCTCTGAATCCATTTTCGTGATCGAAATCAAAATCTGACACTTATATATCGCTCAAAATTGCATTTTAAAATTTGTGGGACCGACGCGATTGAACACTTGCGCAGTCGACTTTCTAACATCGCTTTCTTGTCAGATTAATATCTTATCATCATTTTCTCAAATCTTTGACTTTTTTCCTCAAAAGTCAACTATGGTCAACTCTAGTCAACTCTAGTCAACCCTAGTCAAACTTGGTCAACTAGACCTCGAAATTAATTCTGGATCTTCCAGATTCTTCCATAATCTATTCTGAGTTCTTCTTAACCTCTGATTCAACATCTATCTGCGATTTTTCGCTCTCCATCATCATTATGACGTGTCATCTTTCCATTTCGCTCCTGAGGGGGTGGGATGATTACATCATTGAATCTATTCCAATCAATCTTATCTGATTTTCAAAAAGTCCTCATTGCTAGGGGCACCTCATCACTTGGGGCATGTTCATTTTTTCGTAGCTCACAGTCAAAACTAGATACTCCACAATCAATATGGGCATCTATGTTCCCTACATCTCGTCATCTTTTAAGTATCTGAACAATCTAACTCAGATTCTTAAGGATCAAGCTTCGTTCTAGAGATGATTCTTGAAAACTCGTCTATTGGGCATTGGAGCAATCTAACCCTGACTCCTAAGGATCAAGCTTTGTTCAGGAGATGATTCTCTAAAACTTGATCTGACTAGTGTCTGGGCAATCTAACCTAGATATTGGAGGACTAAGCTCCGTTCTGGAGAGTCTTAAAAACCTCTATTTACTATCTTTTGAGACAGGTATCGGGGCAATCTAACCCTGACTCCTGAAGGTTAAGCCTCGTTCTGGGGATAGCCTTGTGAAAGATGTCAATCTAACTAGTGTCTGGGAAATCTAACCTAGATATTGTGGGACTAAGCTTTGTTCTGGAGATAGTCCTAAAACCTCTATTGACCATCTTTTTAGACAGGTATTGGGGCAATCTAACCTTGACTCCTAAAGGTTCAGTCTCATTCTGGGGACAACCTTGTGAAATATATCAATCTATTTAGGTATCAGGGCATTCTAACCCGGATCCCTGAGGTTCAAGCTTCGTTTTGGAGATGATTCTCGAAATCTTAATCTATTAGGTATCAGGGCAACCTAACCTGGATCGCTGAGGATCAAGCTTCATTCTGGAGATGACCCTTGAAAACTCTACTTGACCGATGTCTCAGAAACCTAACCTAGACTTTGGAGAGTCAAGCTCTGTCCTAGAGATGGCTCTGAAATCCTCATCAATCGATCTTTGCATCATCAATGTTCAAATCTATTCTTCTGTGCTTCAAGCATCAGACTATTTTTTGAATCAATGTGCTGCTCGCATATCAATTCAAAGCGGGGCAAAATGTAACACCCCAAAATTGGCATCTTACAACCCTAACCAATTTTGTTGCATTTGTCACTCTTTCAGATCATCAAAGTTCTATTGTACTAGGCAATTCTGAGTTTTAACTGACTCTACTCGACCTGAGTGTCAAATATAGAAAATCCTAAATCTGCATTAATCATACATTATGTTTAATTCCTAAATATCTATTGGCTAAACAAACTCTATGATTGAATTAATTTAATTATAAAGTCCTAGTACTTTAATTAAATTAAATTCACCCCTTTTAGCTAAAACAAATGAAAAAGGAATTAAATAATATTTCATTATTAAATAAATATCCTCATTTTCAATAATTGAATTTAATTATTCAGATAATTGAGAAAAAGCAATTATGAGGTCATATTTATTTAATTAATTAAATATTCTCTCAAAAATCTTATCTTCAGTTTAGAAATGGAAGTTTTGAATTAACTGTGCTTTAAAGAGAAAGAAAATAGTTAAATCAAATAAAATAGTTAAAATCAAAGAAAGAAAACAGTTAAAGCAAAGGGAATAATAATTTATTGTTTTCTTGTAAAGAAAGCTTTCTAATTTAAACTAGTTTTTCTATCTGTTTTATTTCAAGAAGGAAAGTTTCTATTCTGAACAACCTCTGAGTCTATAAAAGAACTCCCATTTCTCATTCAAACCCTTCCTGAATTTCTAATCATATGCATTGTTAGAATATTGAATTGTTGCTACATTCTTAGTTCATAATCTCATATAGCATAATATCATTTTGCAATAGATTAATTTCAATTTCTAGAATAATTGCATTGAAATCATGGCATAGTTTTTATCTCATTTCTTGTTTAAATGGATCATTTAGATTAATCTTGCATATTTCATTTCTAGATTAATCATTGCATTGCATTCATGGAAGCATAAATCCTTCGTTCTAGATTGGTCTATGGTTGTGAGACTCTCATTCTAAGAGCTATTTCGAAACCCCGTCTGGATAGAAGGCAACAGGTCGAATCATACAGACAGGCAAGATGAATAATCTCATATTCATTTTTGTGTGTATCTGATGAATAAGGACTATGTTGAAGTGTATGGTTGATTAACAAGGCCAAATTGACCACATACCGTAGATTCCCTAGAGGAAGAGGTAGATCCCATGGTGAAAACAACAGATCTGAACCAGACAAGTCAATTCTAGACACATCTCAAGATAAAGGAAAGACTGAATGGAAAGATGGAAATTCATACGGAGGAAGAGGAAATTACTCCAGAGGTAGACATAGTAGAAGGGGATTCCAAGTTACTTGTTACAATTGTGGTGAAGGATATAAATCTTTTGAATGTACACATGCAAGCAAGAAAGGCGGTAGTAGCAGAAATGCATTGGTACAAGAGGAGTCACCAAATGAAGCTGAAAAGGAAGGAAATTTCATGATCTGAAGGATACTATGGAGTGAGAAGGATAAGCAAGATCTGATCAGGAAAAGTTTGTTCAAAACCAAATGTAGAGTTGCAGACAAAGTTTGGAAAGTGATTGTTGACAATGGAAGCTCAGAAAATCTAGCATATGAGGAAATGGTTGCAAATTTGCAGTTGGAGAGGATGAAACATCCAAAGCCCTATCAAATCTCATGGATCAAGGATGATTATACATTAATGGTGAGTGAACAATGCTTTGTGAATCTCAAAATTGGGAAGTATTATGATAAGGTGTTGTGTGATATTATGCCTATGGATTGTTGTCATATTTTGTTGGGTAGACCTTGGCAATATGATAGACATGCTATGCATGATGGAAGGTTGAATAGATATTCTATTTGGGTTGATGGTAAGAAGCAAATTTTTTTTACCTTTGATTGAAGAATCTGTTGGTGAGATATGTACATCTGTGAAAGTTTGTCTGACGAAAGATAGATAGTTTGTTAAAGATTTGAAAAGAAATGATATCTATTATGCTTTGATTCCTAACAAACTAAGTATGAATAGAGAAGATGACATTCTTGCAAAAGTTGGGAAGTTTCTCACTGAGTACAAGGACATAATTTTAGATAATGTACCTGACGGTTTGTCACCAATGAGAGATATAAGTCACTGGATGGATCTGATTCCTTGAGCTAGTTCACCAAAAAAAGCACTACATCGGTTAACACCGACCGAGAATGAAGAACTTAACCGACAAGTTCATGAATTGTTGAACAAAGGCTTGATCCGAGAAAGTTTGAGTCCATGTGCAGTACCTGTTGTATTGGCACCTAAGAAGAATGGAGAATGGAGAATGTGCACTGATTCTAGATCCATCAATAAGATCACAATGAAGTATAGGTTTCCTATACCGAGAATGGATGACATAATGGATTGTTTGAGTGGAGCAAGAAATTTAATAAAAATTGATTTGAAAAGTGGATATCATCATATCAGAATCAGAGAAGGTGATGAATGGAAGACTTCTTTCTAGACAAAGGAAGGTTTGTATGAGTGGTTGATTATGCCTTTTGGTTTAACTAATGCACCCAGTACGTTTATAAGGTTAATGAATGAATTTTTGAAGAAATTCCTGAACAAGTGTGTGATTGTATATTTGGATGACATTCTGATATTCAGTAAGACTAGAGAAGAGCATTTGATGCATATAAGACAAGTGTTACAGAGATTGAAAGAGGAAAAGTTGCTGATAAATTTGAAGAAATGTTCCTTCATGAAAGAAGAGCTTGTGTATTTGGGTTTTGTGATTTCAGCTGATGGTTTGAAGATTGATCCAGACAAGGTTGAAGCTATACTGAACTGACCTACACCTGAAAATGTCACTGGGGTAAGATCATTTCATGGATTGACAAGTTTTTACAGGAAGTATCAAAAATTTCAGTTCTATTTGTAATGCTATGACTGAAACAATGAGAGGAGACAAAAGAGAATTCAAATGGACAAATGGAGCTGATAAGAGTTTTGAAGTTTTGAAGCTTTGAAGCTAAAGGTTGTTGAATTACCTGTGTTAGCATTACCTGATTTCAATAAGGTATTTCAAGTTGAATGTGATGCAAGTGGAAGTGAAATTGGAGCTGTGTTGACTCAAGAAGGTAAACATGTTGCTTTCTTTAGTGAAAATTTGAATGATGCCAAAAGGAAATATTTTGTCTATGATCAGGAGTTCTATGCTGTTGTGCAAGCTATGAAGAAATGGAGACATTATTTGATGCCAAATGAATTTGTGTTGTATACTGATCATAAGGCTTTATAGTATTTGGGTAGTCAGAATAAGCTAAATTAGCGACATATGAAATGGGTAGAGTATTTGCAGAGCTTTACATTTGTGATTGAGCATAAGAGTGGAGTTTCTAACAGAGTTGCTAATGCATTGAGTAGAAGAAGGTCATTATTGATTGAAATGAGAATTGAAGTTCTTGGTTTTGATGGCATGAAGAATTTGTATGAAAGTGATCCTAATTTCTTAATTATACCTAATTCAAATCAATCAAGTAAGTATGAAGATTACTTCATTCAAGAAGATATGTTGTTCAAAGGTATTCAGTTGTGTATACCAAGAGGATCAATGAGAACTAATTTGATTAAGGAGAAGCATAGTAGTGGATTGGATGGACATTTTGGTATAGATAAAACATTAAGTTTGCTGAAGGTGAGGTATTTTTTGCCTCAGTTGTATAAGGATGTTCAGAAATTTGTGAAAAGTTGTGGAGTTTGTCAAGTTGCAAAAGGAGGGAGTTAGAATACTAGTTTGTATACACCTATTATTGTTCCTGAGAAACCTTGGAGTGATATCAGCATGGATTTTGCTCTTGGCTTACCTAGGACAACAAGAGGTAATGATTCCATATTTGTTGTTGTGGATAGATTTTCTAAAATGACACATTTTATACCATGTAAGAAAACATCAGATGTAGTACATATAGCAGATCTTTTCTTTACAAAAATTGTCAGATTGCATGGATTACCGAAGAGTATCATCTCTGACCGAGATAGTAAGTTTGTTAGCTATTTTTGGAGAACACTTTGGAAGAAGTTGGATACTGAGTTGAAGTTTAGTTCTATATTTCATCCATAGACTGATGGACAAACATAGGTTGTAAACCAAAGTTTGGGTAATTTGTTGATATGCTTAGTTGGAGACACACCAGGCAATTGGGATTTGAAGTTGGCACAAAAAGAATTTGCATATAACAGTTCAGTGAATAAAAGTACTGAAAAGACACCTTTTGAGATTGTTCATGACACACAACCAAGAGGTATATCATATTTGAGAGATATTGTTGGAGAAGAGAGAAGAAGTACTGAAGCAGAGGAATTTGCAGAATTTATGAAGACATTGCATGAAGATGTAAAACAGAAGCAAGAGAAAAGTAATCAGAAATACAAAGACGGTGGTAACAGATCAAGAAGACATAAAACATTTGAAGTTGGTGATGCAGTGATGGTTCATCTGAAGAAAGGAAGATTTCCTATTGGAACATATGGTAAACTGAAGATGAAAAAATTTGGTCCTTGCAAAATACTGAGAAGATTTGACAATGGAAATACTTATGAAGTTGACTTACCTGATGACATGGATATATCACCCATATTCAATATTTTAGACTTGTATGAATATCATGAACCTAATGAAGAAGTGACTGTACTAATTGATTATCCTAAGAAGCAGATAGAGGAAGTTGAAAAGATTCTGAAATAGAGAATTGGAAGAAGCACAAAAGGAAAAGAATACATGGAATATCTGGTGAATTGGAAGAACAGACCGATGGAGGACTCATCATGGATTTCTCAATCCAAGTTGGATTCATTTAAGATTGGACCTGACAAATGATTCGGAGAATCATTTCTTGTAATCCCAGGTGTCTGATGCAGGAGCATCTTGGGTCATTGGAAATCTTATACAAGCAAAAAGATGTTTTGCTTTCAGTTATTTAATTTGTTCTCTGTCGCTCAGGTTCTGTTGCTCGGGCATGCTTTTCTTTGTTTCTCTGGCATGCTTACCGATGGATTTTGATAATGTCCTTACCGATGGATTTTGGTAATGTCCTTACCGACGAGGTTTCTGATGCTCGGTTATGCTTTACCGACGATTGATGATTTTCGGTGTTCCCCCGCCCGAAATGCTTATTTTGGGAGTAGGATCTTTGGCTGACTTCATTTAATTTCGATGGCTTAATTTATTTGGGGTCTCTAATTGGGATCTATGTGGACCTAAATCTGGGTCTCTCTTATGGATTTGAGCGCCGACCTCATGTGGTGGACTCTTGTATATATTTGGTTGTATGTTCTTAGTTTAGATATCATTCTTAGAGAAAGAAAGCAAATGTTTAGATATTGATATCGAAGGTCTGTGATCTCTGTTGTATGAAGATCTTATTGTAATTCATTGAATATATGGTTGAAACTGGGAAGGCCTTACAGCCCGGCATGTAATGATTTTGATCAGTTAATATAAAGGATCTTTGTGTTTTCTTCTCTCACTCTGTTGTTTGGCTTCCGCATTGTGTCTGTAAGTTGGTTTGGTAGCTGGGAGTCCCCTTGGCCCCTCCTACTAACCCTCCTTGCATCAACACACACACACACACACAATATCTCTAAATCATTATTATATTAATTTCTCATAATATTATTTTAGATATATATTTATATATATTATATCTCACATTATATATATATATATAGACACACACACACAATATCTCTAAATCATTATTATATTAATTTCTCATAACATTATTTTAGATATATATTTATATATATTATATGTCACATTATATATATATACACACACATATGTGTGTGTGTGTGTATACATATATATAGACATATACATATGTATATATACATGTAGGGTATGTGCAAGATCATGAGGGGCCAAACTATGCCCTTAAGTGGCAATGAAAAATCAGAAAATCAGGGTTAGTAAACTTGACGTGAAAATTTGAACTAGCTATCAACCTAATATCAAAAAGTTGTAAGAATAGAATCTGTAGGAAATTGAATGTAGTTTCTAAACTACTAGGCCTTTTCTGAAAAAAAAAAGTTAATATGATTGGTGAAAAGTATAGATTTTAATGCAACAGTACAAAAATTTCAGGGAAAAAATAAGAAGTAGGTGTATGTCTGACCCCCTTAATCATAATCAAATGATAATATTTTTTTAAAAATTTTATATATAAGTAGTAGACTCATACCCGGATGTGACGCATATTTTTGTGTAATTTTATTCCAAAAAAATAATTAATTATGAATTATCTGCTACAACGTTTTCAGAATAAAAAACTCCCGTGTCTGACCACCTTAACTCATTGAAAACTTTACAAAATTCCAAAAAACAAATTTTTTCCTTATAGTAGGCGAAGCATAGAATGTGACGCATTTTTTTGATTTCAAAAATGTTATACCGTTTGAAAGTTAGTCATTTTTCAATCAGTATATAAATCAGCACTTTAGAGGTAATTCAATTGGAAAATAACTAATAATTACTTACCGAATTCAAAATTTGACAGCAATTATATCGATAGAAAGTTGATAATCTCCTTAAGATACCCTTTTTTGTTTCATCAAATTCGGGTGAAAAAAAATTCGTCAGCTACATGGTCGAAGTCTGGAACTCAGAGAAACATGGGAAAAACACGTTTTTAAGACATTTGAAGAGTTGACCATGTAGGTATGGTGCACAAAGCAATACCGAGCCTAATCAGGTACCCGATATTTTCAGGTACCCAAAAATCCCGGCAGAATTTTGAATTTTAAATTTTCCCTCCCCTTTCTCCCTCCCATTTCTCCATACTAGATTATATATCAAAAATTATATATTAGATTATATATTATATATATTAAATATCATATAATATCTTTTATATATTAAATATTATATAATATATATTAATATTAAATATTACATTATATATCATATATTATATATTATTTTATATGTATTATATATTAATATGTATTTTACAATATATCACATAATATCGTCATATTTAAATTGTATGTAATATATATATATATATATATATATATAAAATATGTATATTCAATATGATATGTATTATATATTATATATTATATATATAATATTGTTGTATATATAATAAAATCAAGTATAGTATATATATATAATATAGGACATATTAATATATAGGTTAATTACACTAGTATAAGTCATCGAAAAGGTTTCCAAAGGGGTTAGAGGGTTCCTAGGGGTCCTAACGCTTGAGAAAGTGTACTAGGGCCCCTTAGGTCCCTCTGTAACCCCCGGAAATAAATTAGAACAGTCCAGTGTGTCCCAAGGAGCCGTACGACCCCTTGGGACACACTTTAATGTTCTAATGTGTCGAAAGGGGTCATGGGGACTTCCTAGAGGTCCTAACGCATAAGAAGGTGTACTAGGGCCCCTTAGGTCCCTCTGTGAGCCCCAAGGACACAATTGAGTATTCCAATGTGTTCTCAGGGGCCACAGAGAGACTTAAGGGGCCCTAGTACACATTATCACGCGTTAGGACCCCTAGGATTTGCAAGGCCTGATGTATGAAGAAGTTTTGTAGACATGTCTGCAGGAAGGTCTGTCATGCAACTTCCCATGACCCCTTTTGACACATTTCAACATTCAAGTGTGTCCCAAGGGGTCGTATGACCCCTTATGACACATTTGAGTGTTCTAATGTGTCAAAAGGGGTCATGGAGACTTTCTAGGGGTCTTAGTCTGTCTTATCATGCGTAAGGACCCCTAAGAAGTCCCCATGACCCCTTTTGACACATTTAAATACTCAAGTGTGACCCAAAGGGTCGTAGGACCCCTGAGGACACACTTGAATGTTCTAATGTGTCAACATGGGTCATGGGGACTTCCTAGGGGTCCTAGTATGTCTTATCATGTGTTAGGACCACTATGAAGTCCCCGTGACCCCTTTGGACAGATTAGAACACTCAAGTGTGTCCCAAGGGGTCATAGGATCCTTGAGGACACACTTGAGTATTCTAATGTGTCAAAAGGGGTCATGGAGACTTCCTAGGGGTCATAGTATGCCTTATCATGCGTTAGGACCCCTAGGAAGTCCCCATGAGCCCTTCTAACACATTTAAACACTCAAGTGTGTTCTAAGAGGTCGTAGGACCCTTAAGGACACACTTGAGTGTTCTAATGTGTCAAAAGGGGTCATGGGGACTTCCTAGGGGTCCTAGTACGTCTTATCATACGTTAGGGCCCCTAAGAAATTCTCGTGACCCCTTTTGACACATTTAAACACTCAAGTGTGTCCTAAAAGGTCGTAGGACCCCTGAGGTC
>MU221722.1:12481-22618 GCA_018584345.1 Thuja plicata
CTTACTGATTCTCCTATGGCTTAAATAATTAAATCCAGATATAAAAGAGTGTTCCTTTTGATGATATGAAGATATTTTTCTTGAGATAAGTTCTGAAAGTGCCATTTCAATTTTTATGCAGGAGCCCACAATATTCAGAAAAAAGACTTATTTCACTACTAACCAGTCTGGGTAAGCCATCTCTTCAATCTTCAGTTTTTTATATTCCTAATTAAATTAAAGCTATGTATTCAGCTTTAGATTTTTTTGAATTATCTAATTTATAACTATGATTAATATGCTTCACATTAATATGTTTCGTTGGTAAAAATTTCAGCTGTTATGCCATGTCTAAAATGAAGTTTGATGAGTACTGGTTCCCTAAGATGTCTGCATGAACTCATGATATTTTGTTGTCCTCACTTACCACATAAGAAAGTACCACTCAAGCCTTGAATGAATTAAGGACCTGTTAGACTGCAATATTCTGAAAGGTAATACAATAACACTTCTCAGACCATTGATTGAGTGAAGAGTTAAATGAGTCTGGATCCTCTAAGATGTCTATTTTCGGGATGTCCTGGGGATGGGAGGATGCATTAGGGATGTCCCCAAGCCATCCCTATATTTTTCCAAAATGTTGGATACGTCCTAAAAACTCGGGGATGACAGTGCACTGTGGATGAAATGACTAGTTTTCCTAAGGACCATTTGAGGATGCCACGGACATATGCTGACCATCCTATAGACAGCTGGCCAATCCCCTTTGCCCAATGCGATTTACAAAAAAACACTCAAAACACTTTAAAAAAACTGTAAAGGAGATAATTTTAAACAAATGATAAAGATAACTTTATAGATAGGTGAAATAATTTCAAATAAATATATCAGTTTGACTTTTCAATTAGCAGAGTTGCATTGGCAGCCACAAACTAAAGTAAAATGTATTGTCATACATTCTTTGGGTTTGTTGTGTTATGCTAGCTCAACTTGTTGAGTGTTCTTTCAAGAGCTTCCCTTGACTCCGGGATTTCTAGATCATCCCGAAACCATTTTGCACTTCTGTCTTGTTTTTGTGTCTTCTATGATCTATATTGTTTGTTGAATTTCCATGCAATGTTTTCTGAGTGTCTTGAAGTTTCTTACTTAATTCAATTTGAGTAGAAGATTGAGATTAGTTTCTTGGTAAGCTAAACTTACTGACTGTCTTGATCTAGCTTTGATGAGTATGGCTCTAAATGCATAAATTTAACATGCAACCTATTAACCCTAAAAAGATTATGCATAATTTGATTAAGGATGGACTATGGCACTAAGTCATGCATTTATTATCCAGGGCGGTTTCCCTTTATTGGATACCAATGAAATTCTTACAAACAGTGATATATGCAAGCATATTTATTTACATACAAAGATTATTCTTAAAATACCTCAATATGAAGTCATAGTAAATGAATTAACACTATTTAGTGAAATAAAGAACAGAGTTTCCCAGTACAATGTAGTAAAATGTAAAGTATCCTCCCAGAATAGTGGAGGGTTCCAAATAGAGATTGATTTATTTCATTGACCAACAAATGCAGTATAATTATAGGCAAGAAATTCTAAAATGAATTTTGTGCTCAGTTTTTACCTATAATTCCTACCTCATTTATGTAGCTTCAGCATTGCATTTGTTAGTAACTTAGTACCAGATCTTCTGTTATGTTGAATTAACTATATCTTGTTAGTTATATTGAGTTGGGTTGAATAATTGAACTGACTATAGGTGAATTTCCTTGCAAAGAATTACATATTGGCCCATAGCTTTCTACAATTTGAGCAGCTAGTTTGCCACGTATCTTCTATGTTGCTTAGCTCATTAAATCATGATTGTTTATGTTCATCATGCAACTTTCTCCATGTATTGATTGCTTATCATTGACTTGATTTTAATTTTTCTATAAAGTTGGTATGCAAGAGATTTTGACCCGGCTTTCGGGTAATATTCAGAATTCTATTTGGAACTCATTCTTGTTGCTTTTATTTGCAGATATGCTGTTGGTTTGACCATGGTTTTGCGTGGTGTAAATGCAAATGATCATTGTGGTTGGTGCCACTACTTAAGTTGTGTGCCAACAAGCAAGTGGAGTTGCAAGGAGAAACCAGTTTAATGTTTGGTAATTAAATTTCTCAAAGTTCTCTTAAGAGCCTAATATTGTCTTTATGCATATTTAAAGTTCAAAATTTTGAATATATTTCACATAGAACATCATCTGTTTATTAACTACTATAGTAGTTGATATGCTTACTTTTAATGATGCTTTCTTATAGTCTTCACAAAGTTAGAATGGATTGACTTTAACGTGCAAAAATGGTGGCAAAACAAAGATATTTCCATTTGGTAATGTTTCTGATGATAGAATAAGAGATCTTTGTACACAAATCTGTGCCTAACTTGGCAGTGCCTCATTTTACTTCCCATTGATGAGATATTATTTGCAGACAATAATAGTCCCAGAGCTGATAGATGATCATAAATCTACCGGTATTCTTTGTGTATATTTTGTAGATCACATTCATGAAATAACTGTAGATCTCTCTTGTATACCATTTTGACATTTTTGAGAATTCATTAGTATCTGCTTCTCTACTTCTGAAAGGTTTCATTGCCAGCAAAAATGCACATCTTTTATGTCTGTTGTTTTTCCTTTTTCTACTCTACATCTTGCCTTAAGGTTCTTGTGGGCAAAATTTTCCATGGGAAGGATTGGATAATGTATGATATTTATATGTCACAAATTTTGGATTTGGCTACTGTACCATAATCCGTTGGAAATTGGTGACAACCTTTGGAATTGTTCTCGAATATTTGTCAATATGATGCCCCATGGATCTCATACCAGTTTCATATTCATATGTACTACACAAATTATTTGATTCTAGGACAGTTGAAATGGTGCAGACATCATTCAACATCCACAAAAGATGATAAGAAAAAAGTGAAAAATAAATTGATTTAATGTGGTTTTATTCAGAAGGTATCATACTGAATTCATGTGTGATGTGTGTCTAAATGATTGGCTTCTTTAAGAATAGTATTTTGTATTATGAACCCGTACACATTTCCTTTATTATCTATCCACCCCTGTTTATCCCTTTGCCTTTTTGGTCGAACAAATTTTGTAGCAAGATAAAATGATGCCATGATAAATGAAAGGTAGATTGAACTATTTTCCTTTTCCTTGTGAAAAATTCTGTTAACCAGTTGGGAGTACCCTTTTAAGCATTTGTGATTCCTTTCTTATAAGTTGATCCTTGTTGGCCAAAACTCGTATTTGCTGATTGAGTTGGGGTAGATTGCAGTGATGGAGAAAACAATGGAGTAGGATGAGGTGAAGAGGGAAAGAAGCAACATGATAAAGGGGACAATGAGATCAAGTATAGACAAGTTATCGGGTCCTTAGGATGACTCAATGTATAAGTTACTCTCATGCATCATAACTTATTCATTAGTACATTCTAGGAGTTGGGTAGCCATTTCTAGGTGGATGTGTAGAAGGTGGTACATGCGAATAAGATGGTATAAGTGGTTGAGATGATAGAAATGATGGCCAAATAGGTGTTAGTTATTTGGAAATGAATACAAGGGATGGTAGTTTGATTGTTTCACCATAAATGGTGGCATTAGAAATGAAAGGTTTTGTTACTTGGCGATTTGAGAATCCAATTTTATTGGAGGAGGATATTCCACATTTTCCTTGAAATGGTTTTGAACTTCTTTGATTGAACTTCTAAGAGGAACCTATTATGATACAAAATAATGGCTAGCAATCAGCTCATGCTACCTTCTATGGCGGCAGCGATGCTTCTGGCACTATGGGTAACTTTTTTACCTACTGTACCTATCTTGTTGTTGTGATATACTATTTGGATCTATCAGCCTATGTCACTAATAGATCCAAACAGTATATTGACATAGGCTGATAGATCCAAACAGTATATCACAACAAAACTCAAAGTAATCAATAAGATTTTGTTTGTGTTTTTATCACTTGTCTTTTCCATTGGCTCTCTAAGTGGCGTAGGCTTACTCAAAAACAACTGGATATGTACTGTTGTTTTCTAATCATTGTGTATATTGACATAGAACTTCATAGAACTAGCTACATTTTGTATCTGATTAATGCAGGGAGCCATGACAGGATTTGCTTGATTAACAAACAACTATCATGCAAGCCTTGTAAAGAAAGTTGCAATGCTTAGTCCTGTTGCTTAACTAGATCATGTTACCTCTCCTTTATCAAGAACTGCAACACCAATAAACCTTGATTAGGTACTTTATGCAATTGTTTGTTAACTACATTTCTATACTTTTATTCACATATCTATTGTTTGCTCTCTATTTATGCTGACATGTATACTTGGCTCTAGGCATCTATGAATACAATACATCAACGTAAGTTGTAGAATTATCTATTGATTTTTAAATATTTAATTACTGGTTAGAGTATCTATTTATCTTCACTTATTAATTAGATCATGTTGATTTAATTATTAAGTTGTCTATGTACTCTTTTTTCACTTAAGCTATCTCTTAGGTGCATATAATTAATATTTTATATTAATTATATTGTGCAACCTAGATTTTACCTTTTTAGGGTTTTGTTCACCTTTAAGGTTGAACTTTTGTAATTATTGTTTCAGTACTTTGGAAATACATTTTTGCTCTCACTCCACTGAGATTTTCCAAGGTTGTACTTCTGTCTCTGTGGTTTCCATTCAGCATCAGGTTATTTGCATGTAGGTGTTCTTGGTGAACTGTGAAGTTGGATTTCTCAACTTCTACATGGTATTAGAGCCACCCTGTCACTGCCTGGTTTGAAGGTTTTTTGAAGCCGCATTTTGAAGATGACAGCCACAGCTTCTCTGGGGTTTTTTTGTCATTTTGAAGGAGGCACTAGTTTTTGGATTACTTTAAGCCAAAACAGACTCCACCATCACGCTCAGAAGGCTCGGGAGAGTTGAAATACATATAAAGTTTGACAGTTTTGGTCACAGTGACCTCTGGAAAAAATTTTAGCCTCCCAGGCTGTACGACACGCATTTCAAAAAAAAGTTTAAAAAACAATTTTTTAAATTGTTTTAGGGCTGCCGAAGCGTGCCTCCCCCACGCCACCCCAGCGCCACTGCGGCCCAGCCTGGCTTGGCCCACACCTGGCCCCCCGCCGACGGGTCGCCCCACGACCACCGTAGCCGCCCCCGGCGGTGCTGCACCCGGGAGCTATCCGGGAGCCGCCCAGCCTCCACCGGTGCCAACGGCGAGCCACTAGCCCGCCACCACAGCCTACGGGTGATGGTGGTGATGTCACCCTTACGTCATCAGCCAAATTTTTTTTTCCAGCGGTTTCCAAAATTTTTTGGCCAAATCTCATTTTTCTGGCGACCGGCCTGATGACCATCAAATTTTTCCTCGGCAGCTGTGATGGTCATTTGGACGTCAAATTTTTTGATGTCTCTGTGTTTTTTCAGAGAGTTGTTTTTCAGAGGCATCGTTGGTTTGTTGGCCATATCTTGGGCATACGGTGTCCATTTTTAGAAAATGAAATATCACCGAAAAGGTGTTTCTGAGCCAGTCGTGATGATGCTGGTCTTGTTCGCTGATTCAGCTATTTGAGCTCTCTTTTTTGGCATTTAAATAGAGACTTTTGTTTCCTTCATCTCTGCATCTGGCGTCCACATTTTCTTCTCATTTTTTATGCTTTCAATAATTGTTTCTTTGCTGTACGGGGGATAGAATCATATATTATGGGGGGTGATTTTTCTTTCTATCATTTAATTTCAGAAAATGACCCTTCTACTTCCGTCTTTTTCTTCTCTTAGTGTCGGACCCCTCTGTGGCCCGGCTGATACCGCACAATTACCACACCTAGAAAGCACACATGACCAGGCTACTCATGTCACGTGGCTTATGGTCATGTCTAGATGAAAATCAACCTGTCTTGTAGCATCCTTTTGAGGTTCTTCAACACAGAAATAAAATGGATGAAGCCATGGGCTTGATTGCATTGAACATCTCTAACAGTCTCCTTTTTCACCTGAATGGTTTGACAACTCCTAGGACCATTTGGGGTAAGTTTTTAGATTTTTTTGGCACAGTGAATGAGTTCTAGGCACTACAGCTTGATGTAGACCTGACCACTTTGACTCCTACCAGCTTTCCCACTATGGAGGACTTCTTGATGAAGTTCAAATCTCTGTGCTCAGTTTTGCAGGGATGTGGGAGAAACAAGACAGATGATGAGTGTATCTTCCTAATACTCTCAAAGTTGAGAGGACAATATTAGATCTTTTCTTCTACTTTCTACTCCACCATGGATGCTTTGGGTACTAGACACACCATGCCTTCATTCAATACATTCTGTGATCGGTTGACACGGGAACAGGAAAAGATCCAATAGATGGATGCTTCTGGCTCTTCTAGCCAAGCATTGGTTGCTTAGTCTTCACAGGGGAAATGAAAACAGATTGCCAAACTAAAGAAAGATTCAGTAGGCAATGAGTATTACTCCAAACTTGCACAAAAAAATGATTCAAAACCTCCAGCTAACCCTTCCAAGGGTAAATCTTCTTCAAAGTCTACTGAGTCTACCTCCAAGACTAAGAAGAAATCTTGAGACCTGTAGTTTTTGTGGAAAGGATGTACATCCTGTTTCTAGGTGCTGGAAATGTTTGGAGGCTTTAGAGGAAGCCATGCTTGAGCATCACATTTAAGCTCCTTAGTCCACATCCTCCCTTGCAGGGAAAGGTCATGCTCTTACTGCACAAGCTATGACTTCTGGATCCACCTGGATTCTTGATTCTGGTACCTCTCACCACATGAATCACACTCAGTAGTTGGTCACCTCACTTGCTCCTTGTGCTACTTCACAGATTTCTATTGTGAACTCATCTCATCTTTCTGTTTTGGGTTTTGGTTTTGTTGCATTAGCTGGGGGTTCTCTTTAGGATGTTCTTTTTGTCCCTGACATTTTGACAAACCTATTGTCTATCTATCAGATTTGCCACTCTGGCTCTAGTAAGACAGTTGAGTTCTCACCACATGATGTGGTTATTCGGGACTTACATGATTCTAATATGATTGTGGCTACTGGGAGTGTTGATACTACATCTTGACTATACAAATTTGATGGATTTGAGTCTTCTGCTGGCACAGGTTCCTGTCTTATAGCACATGTAGATTTAGTGAGAAGACTTTGGTATGAGTGTTTGGGCCATGTTAATTACATATATCTTCAGCAGATGAGCACACAGGCACTTGTTCTTGGGCTTCCACAGATTACTTGCACTGATGGGGTTTTTCAGGGCTGTGTTCTTGGCAAACAACATAGGGACCCTTTTCCTCACAGACGGGCTACTCATGCTTTGGCACCATTGGAGTTGATTCATAGTGACCTCATGTCATTTCCCACTCCTTCTTTTTCTGGTGCCAGATATGTGCTTACTTTCATTGATGACTTCTCTAGGCACACATGGGTGTACTTTTTGAAGTACAAGTCTGATGTCTTTGATTCATTTTGAGTCTTTAAGACATTTGTGGAGAAGCAATCTGGTCTTTCTATTCGCCGGATACACACAGATAATGGGGGGGAGTATGTGAACCAAGCTTTCAGGGATTTTTTCTTTGAACATGGTTTTCAACATCAAATTTCAGTGCCCTACACCCCTCCGCAGAATGGTGTGGCAAAGAGAAAGAACATAACACTTTGGGAGATGGCTAATTGTATGATACAGTCCAGGTCCATGGATTCATCTTTTTGGGCAGAGGCAGTCAATTGTGCCAACTATATTCAGAATCAGATGCCCCACAAGGTAGTTTGACATATGATTCCTGAGGAGGCTTGGTCTCATGTCAAGCCTGATGTATCTTCATTCTGAGTTTTTGGTAGTGAAGCATGGGCATTTGTGCCTGACGCTCAGAGGAGAGCGCTAGAGTAGAAGAGCTGACACCTCATTTTTTTTGGCTACTGCGAGGATGTTAAGGCATACAGGTTGTTTGATCCTAATTCCAGAGAGGTCCTGTTTTGATGGGATGTCCAGTTTGATGAGGGCCTTCCTACAGTAGATACCCTGCTTCCAGAGTCTACTTCACTTACCACTACTCCCTCATCTCTTCCATCTTTGTTTCAGGATGATGAGGATGATGATCTTGGTGATCCCCATTTACCTCCACCACGGGATCCTGCACCGATGCCTAGATGGGATTGTGTTACAGTTGGTGCAGTAGGATCTCTGGCTAGTGACCCTTCCACTTCCTGTCGCACCCGGTCTCATATTGCGGGTTCTAGTCTTCTGAGTCATGCTATTTATGGTGATCCTCAGAGATTTGCGGCAGTGACAGGACATACTGAGTGGGATAGTGCTATGGAGGAGGAGTATTCTTCTTTGATGAAGAATCACACTTGGGATCTTTGTTCTCTTCCTAAGGGAAGAAAGTTAGTGCAATGGAAGTGGTTGTATCATACTAAGTTTGCTGCTGATGGTTCTATTGATAAGTACAAGGTATGTCTTGTTGAAAAGGGGTTTTCACAGGTTGAGGGTATTGATTACACTAAGACATTTGCCTCTATCCCTAAGATGAACTCTATTCACCTTGTCTTATCCCTCGAAACTTCTTAGGAATGGCCCATTTTTTAGATGGATGTGAAGAGTGCATTCTTGCATGGTGATCTTACTAAGGAGATTTACATGGAGTAGCCTCAGGGATATGTGTAGGACTCCTCCTTGGTTTGCAGACTTCGGTGTTCTTTGTATGGTCTCAAACAGGCTCCTCTGGCTTGGTATGAGAAGATGGACTCCTTTCTGCTTTCTATAGGATTCACACGCTGTCATTCTGATCCTATAGTCTACATTCAGTGTCTTGAGGATGAGGTTTTGATCCTTATGCTATATGTCGATGATCTTCTCATCACAGGTATCTCATCTTCTATGACTCAGGATGTTCAGCGCGCATTGATGGAGCAGTTTGAGATGACAGACCTTGGTCTATTACACTTCTTTCTGGGTCTGCATATTGTTCAGTCACCTGCTAGGATCTTTGTTTACCAGTAGAAGTATGCTCTTGACATGCTTTGGCACTTTGATATGCTTGATTGCAAGCCTACTCCCACACCTTTTTAGTCAGATGTTACTTTTTCTACCTCTTGCACTTTGCCTTCAGTGGATTCTACATTGTACTGGTAGTTGGTTGGCAGTTTGTTATACCTGACACACACTCGTCCTGATCTCTCGTTTGTAGTTGGTCTTGTCTCTCGATTCTCACATGAGCCTCATGAGAGTCATTGGCAAGCTGCCAAGCATATTTTGAGATACATTCAGGGCACACTTATGTATGGCATTCATTACACATCAGGGGCTCCTCACATTGTTGGCTACACTGACTCAGATTGGGCTGGTGATGTTGATGATCGGAATTCTACTTCTGGCTTTGTTTTTTGTCTTGGCTCTAGTCCTATCACATGGTCATGCAAGAAGAAGAATGCTCACGCACTTTCATTTATATAGGCTAAGTATAGAGTAGCAGTGCTTGCTAGTCAGGAGATTCTCTAGCTTGGATTGAGTTTGGCTTTCCTCCTGATCGTCCCACTGTTCTGTGGTGCGATAATCAGAGTGCTATTCACATTTCCCGCAACCCAGTGGAGCATCAACACACTAAACACATTGAGCTTCATATGCACTTCATCCGTCAGCAGATTTAGGATGGTGTTCTCACTTTGGAGTACATTCCCACCGACGCGCAAGTTGCTGACATCTTCACCAAACCTTTTGCATCTCCGTGCTATCTTCAGTTGTGTTCTATTCTTGGGGTGATGGAAGTTGTCCTTGGGGGGTCTTGTTGAGTCCTTTCTTCCTTCATGTTTTTTTCAGCATGTTTGTTTATCTCTTTTTGGAGAGGGGTTTTTCCCACTGGGTTTTCTCCTTTATCTCCGGTTCGTAGAGATTTCCTTGTATTGGGTACCTGATCAGGCCTTGTTGTTGGGACCCTCTTTTCCTGCTTTCATAGCTGTGCTAGGTTAGCTTACCTCCTGAGCTTCACTTAAGGGGGGGTGTTAGAGTATCTATTTATCTTCACTTATTAATTAGATCATGTTGATTTAATTATTAAGTTGTCTATGTACT
>MU221723.1:18544-42030 GCA_018584345.1 Thuja plicata
CTAGGGGTCCTAACTTATGCCTTATCACGTACTAGAACCCCTAGGAAGACCCCATGACCCCTTTCGGCCCATTTGAATGCCCAAATGTGTCCCAAGGGGTCGTATGACTAATTGATGTATTCTAATTTTTATATGACTAAGCCAATAGGCTTTTCCTGTGGAGCAGATCGTACATAGAATTAATTGCCTCACTCTCAAAACCTGTCCCACGCCTAAACTATCAGTTTTTTTTTGGATTTCTCTAGCGTGATTTTTAATCTATCTGACACGGTTTTTGTCTGACGTGGCAGCTAAACAACAATTTCATTCCGGCAAACAACTTTCAGGTCAAAGAAAACAACTTTCACATAAAAAATAATTGTTCGCCATTTTACAGAACACACTGGAAACTTTTGGGAATTGAGCCACCGCAGGCAAGAAAAATTGCATCACTGGCTACTTCCTTTAGCTAGATTCGATGCAGCAAAACAAGAGGCAAATCTGGGAAAGAAATTGAAGACCAGTTGGCATCCCATTTTTTAGCCTTCTATGCACATTACAATTTTTGCCCATTGGATGAGTGACCAATTTAAAATGTAAAATTATTATTTTTATCAAAAAAAGCAAAATAATCAAACATTTATCCCTAAATTAAAAATCTTAACTATTTTTTACCAGATCATCATTGGGATCTGTAACTATATACATCAAATTTCATAGTCCATAGACAAAATTCAAGACCATAATTTGACTATTACAGTTAACCAAACTGATTGGTTAAACAATTATATTTCTTAATTAAAAAAGCATATCAGACCAGAATTATTTTATCTTCACATTTTCTTTGTTGAATCCTCCGGGTGGTATAAGGATACACAAACCTAAACATCTCTTGTTGTTCATTTTCCATCTTAATTATGTCTTTCAACCTTGGTGTAAAATGAACATATGTCCAAAGGTGAAAAGTGGAAAAACGTGAAAACTGGAAATATAAATACTTGTGATGATTTAAAAGCATCAAATAAAAGTTCAAGTCAGACAATAAAATTAGAATTAGAAAAATAAATTATTACACATTTTCTTCAATCATATTTTCACTCTGTGTTTTATAATGGTAATTTTTTTACAATAATTTTATTTCAATATTTATTCCTCAAAATCTGCCTTGATTTGATTTAGAAATAATATAATAATTAAGAATACTAAAATTAAAATTATATTGATTATTTTAATTGCAAAGTGTACTTTTTACAAAGAACATCTTTATTTCTTATTATTTATATTATTGCTAGGTGTATGTGCATTGTCCTTTTGGATAAGTGCATGCATAAAGTAGAGGATAAAATATAATTTTTTAATATGTTTCTTTCTACTTATTTTTGTAATTTATTATTTTTGTGTTTGAAATCTTTTATTTATATAATAAAAAAAAAATCTAATAATAATCAAAGTAAAATATAACAAAAATATTAGATGAGAAAAAAAAGTTAATATACTGATTTATTAATTTTATATAAAATTTTATGTATAATATAAGAAGAATTTTATATATTAACAATTAATTCAATATATTACTATATAATTGGGTGTAGAGGCTTTTAAGTTGTATAATATAATTAGAATAACAACTTTGTAAAATATAAAAAAAATTATTAATTTTTTGATAATATTGAAAATTGAAATGATTTAAATTTTATTTGTCATAAAAATTGATTTAAAAATTTAGAAAAATATTTTATTACAACATATAGATTAACATCATTTATAAGATTGATTCAATTAGACAAAAATTACATTTTAATTTTAATTTAAATATTATAATTAAAAATAATTAGATTTTAAGGAAAAATGCTTTTAGATAAGAATAGATATATGGTTTTATTGTAGATAGAGAATTTAACAATAAACATTAGTGAAGGCTAATTAAGGATACACCATAATAAACACAATATAATCAAATAAAAGAGAAAATATCAAGAAGATATCATTTAAGAACAAAAAAAATCAATAATAAAAAGAAAGCAAAAAAACCAACTAAAAAATCAAAAAAGAAAGAAAAGTAAACTTAAAAGAGAAAAATAATTAGGAAAGACAAAGTACTAAAATAAAAACTAAAGTACTAAATAAGAGGTCAATAAAAAAATAAAAGTGTAAAACAAACAACAAACAAGATTAAATCTAAGTAACAAATGATTAAAACGAATAAATAAATAAACCAACCATATAATGAGTAAAGATTACATAATTAAAAAAAGAAAAAAATACAAAGATGAAAAAATAACAAAAAATAAATAAAGATAAAAACAATCAAAAGATTAAAGTTTAATTTAAAAGAAACAAAGATGTAAAATAGGACTAACCAAAGAACTCAAATGGGAGGTTAAGCTAAGGAAAAACTAAGGAAGAATTATAAATATATTATCAAAAGGGTAATTTAGAATTATAAATAAACACCCATAATTATTACCTACTAGCAATTGCACCTTAGGGCGCAATGGGTATGCGGAGGAATGTTTTAGTAATGTAAAACTTGAGGGAGGATCTTTAGGTGGAATCTTATTTGTACAATATAGATTCTTATAACCCTTTTTTTTCATGCACATATGATTTCTTCTCTTAAAACTTCTCATATCATGGATCTTATAAGAGCTATTCAAGAATACATTTTTACATATATATACTTAGAGAAAAAAATATAAACCATTTTTTTGCCTCTTAATCAAGACATTTATTATAACAAGTAGATGATATGCTCATTTCACGTGTTAATCCAATATTACAGGTCACTCATGCTTATGGTGTACAATACAAATAATGTGGTCACATAATCACCTTCCCCCAAGATATAAAAGAAATTGCAAACTCTTTGCCACATAGGATTCAAGAATTGGATGTAGTCATAATTCATAGACTTAATACACATGGGAATGCTTATGATTATTATGTTTCTAGAAGTCATGTTCAAAACACACTAGCATACAAGATCAAGTATGACCCTTACTATAAGGATGTTCTAATTGATGATCCTGCATTATCACTACTACTTGATTCTACTACAAACATCTCAAGAATTCTACGTACACTTCAAAATGACAATGTAGAAGCAACATCAACAAACATTGAGCCTGAAAACATAAATAGTGAACTTGAAAGTGACCCGGAATATTCTACATCATTTATCGTAGGACTACCAAACAAACGTCGTGAGCTACACCAGTAATATTTAGGAGGACCACAATATCCCTTTGCAATTGCATAAAACTGCAAATCAATTTTTTCATAGGAACAAGATGTGTCAACAACATATTCATCCCTAATAAATGTGTACAACCAAAACCACATGTTAGCACCTCAATAACAACTAGCACTTTCTCTCATTATAGACCACTCCAAAGCTAATTGCTCAATTGAACCTTTATACATGCTTGTACAAGGAACAACAGGAACTAGAAAATCGTATCTATTAAGTTGCATAATAACTGCACTTCAGTGCTGTAGACCACAAGGATTGGATCCACTTCTTGTTCTCGCACCAACATGAACCACATCATTTAATATACATGCATCAACCATACATGTAACCCTCAAGATTCCAATAACATAAATAAAACCACTACAAGGCCAAACATTGACAACATTCCAAGAAGATATGAAAAGTATTAAATACATTATCATCAATGAGATGAGTTTCATAGGCCCAAAACTACTGTTGAAAATTGATGGCAGGTTATGTGAAGCAATACCCCATCGACAACACATTTCTTTTGGTGGTCTCTCTATAATTCTAATTCAACATTCAAACCTTTGAACCTTGAACTTTGAATCTTGAACTTTCGTAAAGGTTCAAGTTCAATGGTTCAACACTTTACTCCTTGCAGATTTGAATGCTAAACATTTGAACATTGAACCTAGGCAATCTAGACTTCTAAAATCTTGGTTTTGAACTTGCACCTTTGAACCTATTGAACCTTGAACTTTGAACAAATAATAGGAACGATGGTTCAAGTTCAATGTCTGCTAACCTTAACCTTAGAACCATAATTCTAAACTATTGAACTTTCTGAACTTTGAACCTTGAACTTTCGTAAAGGTCCAAGTTCACTGTTTCAACACTTCACTCCTTGCAAATTTGAATGTTGAACATTTGAACTTTGAACCTAGGCAATCTGGACTTTTGAACTCTTGGTCTTGAACCTTCACCTTCAAACCTGTTGAACCTTGAACTTTGAACCAAAAATAGGTACGATGGTTCAATTTCAATATCTTCTAACCTGAACCTTTGAACCATGATTCTAAACTATTGAGATTTTTGAACTTTGAACCTTGAACTTTCGTAAAGGTTCAAGTTCAATGGTTCAACACTTTACTCCTTGCAAATTTGAATGCTGGACATTTGAACTCTTAACCTAGGCAATCTGAACTTCTAAACTCTTGGTGTTGAACCTACAGCTTCAAACATGTTGAACCTCAAACTTTGAAGAAAAAATAGGTACGATGGTTCAAGTTCAATATCTTCTAACCTGAACCTTTGAACCATGATTCCGAACTATTGAACTTTTGAAACTTTTTATATCTTGAACTCTCCTAAAGGTTCAAGTTCAATGGTTCAACACTTTACTCCTTGCATATTTGAATGTTGAACATTTAAAATTTGAACTTTGAACCAAGGCAATCTGGACTTCTGAACTCTTGGTGTTGAACCTCCGCCTTCGAACCTGTTGAACCTTAAAATTTGAACCAAAAATAGGTATGATGGTTCAAGTTCAATGTCTGCTAACCTGAACCTTTGAACCATGACTCTAAAACTATTGAACTTTCTGAACCAGCTGAACTGGTTTAACATTATTTCAACTACCACATCTTATAAACATCATCTTCAAAAAAGGTTATGAGAGAAATCATTAAGGGAGGACACAAGTTTTAGTTTTGGTGGTCATAAATAGGGGAAGAACTTAATTTCAAAAATTTAAATTTGGGGGACCATAGGTGAGCCAACAAGGTATACCTCAATGTTATCTTTGAAATCTCCAACATAAATAAATATTCTAATCTTCTTTTATTATTGTTATGCTTATGATATTTGTAAATCTACACTATTATACACTACTTTATATAATGTAAAACTTCATTTACAGTTTCCACTAAAATACCTATCGACGATTCCCTTGCACCTCCATTGGGTGCAAGTACTAGTAATAAGACAACAAGCTAGTTGTAAAAGATTTTTGGATTCAATCCTGTCTAATTTTTAGGGACTGCAAATTTGATGAGCTTTGAAATGTTTAGCATAAATAATATACAATATGTATTCTTAAGAGGAGCTAAATGAATAGTAGATTGTATGAGCTATTTGTCATCTAGAGGTGAGTATCTGTTTCTTGTTTTGTACTAGAAGTATTTATTAATGATATTAGATTTCAAGTCTATTATCAACATTATGTAAAGTATTTTATTTATTGTCCAAGACATGTGCATTATATGCAAAGTATTTTATTTATTGTGCGAGACATGTGCATTATTTGTTTATTAGTTGATAAATGGGATGGAATGAAGGTGTGATTTATTGGTAGGTCGGTAATAGTTTGAGATCAATTGACTATTGCAAGTCAAATCTATCATGATGCATTGGTCAACTAAAGATTATAATTGTTAGGATTGAATTTCAAAGATTGATTCACAATAATATTGGTGAATGAAAGATTATAATTCTTACGGTGGAATTTCAACATTGAATCATATTAAGCACGAGCACAGTTGAAGTCAAGTGTATTTGTAAAATAAAAATAAATTATAAGAATTCAAATTTGCAATCAATATGGATTGTGGAGATCTGATAGCATTAATTGATCTATATATTTTAAGTTGGATAATTAGATCTCTAGAAATGTATTTGAAGTTGGGTTTGTGGTAAGAATATTGGGAATAGGCTTTGGAATAGAAACATTAGATAAATAAAATATGAGAATCATAAGATTTAAGAAAACATTATACCTATCATTCAAATTTTAGTTATTTTTTTTCATATTATCTTGATTGTTAATTTGTTTTAGTTATTGAGTAGATTTAACTATAATTTTTATTCTAATCTCGATTCCAACTCTTAATAGTAATCATAATATTTTTAAGATTATAATAACTAATAATATTTAATCATAATCATAATCATAATTCAATTAATAGCTATAAAATTAAGACAATAATTAATTATTTTAATTATAATGATTCTATTGAATAATTATTTGATGTAAAAACTGTAATAAAATTTTTAATTAATCAGTGAAAAGTCCAAGAGTAACATAAGAAAGTTTGAGAGGAAACCTAGTCAACTCTCAAACTTAACATTTTGAAAAAAAGGGCCAAGCCCTAAACCAGATTGTCATATCGGCATTGCCCATAAACTACCAAATAGAAATAATAAAAAGAGAAGCCCTCAATCAGCCAAAGCAGTGGCAGAGGAAGGTGGAGAGTGTTGCTTATCATTCATGTCTCCCCAGTTGGAAATCTGAGAAGGCTCGGGGTCTGGAAGAGTCCAGCCATCTACATTTTCTTCATCCTCATCCTTCTCATCTATGCGTGGTGAAATAGTCAAAGAGATTCGAGGGAAACCTTTCGCCGAGGTGCAACCTGTGGTTCCATCCATTGGTCAACTAGAAGTGGTTGTTGGTGGCCAAGTAGGTGTTGGTCGAAGTCCCCAAACAGAAGGGGAATCTCGACGACGAGCTGAAGTTTGCGAGAGATGGGGAGAGCGACGACATGGAGGGGTTTGTTGGATTGGGGGTCGAGATCAAGAATCTCTCCTCCGACTGGAGCCACTATGACGTTGACGCCGCCCACAAGAGTGGGAAGGAATGCCAGAAGTAGACACATCTCGTGGAACTTTGGCCACCATACAGGGGCATTGCCCTAGTGTCTAAGAAGCTCCTACAAATGAGAAACCTCAAGAGCAACCTTATCTGCTTGGACTTGAATATGAAGAATAACATTATTACAAATGCATGCTTTAGCAAATAAGGATACATTAGTATCAATAATAGTATTTGAGAAAAGAGTTGAATTTCTTTCTTTCCAAATTGTGAATAAAATTCCCATTCTAAAAGTGTGCCAAATTTGTAGGGTAGGAAATGGAAGAGTTGTGTGATCACCAAAAAGAATGAGAGGCCAAGAAAAAATGAAAGGGTAGAATGATGAAAAAAACTATGAATCCAGACCCAATAGTTTTGTAACCACCAACAGAACTAGAAAAGGTGGAGAAAGCATTCAAGCTGATGCCAAAAAGGGCAACGGGGATCCGGAATACCCAAATAGTGAAGTCGAGAACCTAAAGGTAACCCTTGAAACAAAAGACACCAATTGAAATGTGCAATTTTAGGTTCTGTTATAGTGGACCAAGTAGTATTAAAACGCAATCTCTGAGTATAATGAGAAGATTGGATATGCCATCTCTGATTCAAAACCTCCACCATAGGCAACTGGCGAGAAAGCCAAAGGTAGCATTGTCGAGGTTGATATCTTTTAAAAGCCGTGTCTGGGTACCAACACCAGTACTTCCACCATGGAGTGCAACTGGTAATGGCAATCTTGTGCAAAAGTTCTGGTGGCAGAAGAGAAACCAAAAGCTCAAAAGTCTCTTTGTCAAGGTTGGAAAGACCAAAATGTGCACGAGCATCCTCCTATCGTTGAATGGACATTATTTCTCGATTGAAGAGGCCTTGAGGAGTGCACAAACCATTGCGATGGAGACGCAAAGCATGGAGACCTGGAACTTTGGCCAAAGGGAGACCTTGCATCCAAATTAAAGGCGACCACCAGAGATTTTGTAGGTTAAAAGAGAGGTTGTCGTGGAAACCAGAGCCATGCCATCGTAACCAGAGCACGGTAGGCTCCCATGCATGCCAAATGCTTTTGGCCACAAAGGAACCCAGAAGTAGAATTTTAAACAAATTATAAACTAAAAATTTTTGCCATAAATTATAAACTAGAAAAATATGAATTACCCACAATTTGACGCTCTTTTCATTCACCTACTTTTGACAAATAGTTTTAAAAAAATAGTCATGTGTATGGAACAAGTCATATACAATACAATGATTAACGTATAATGGCAGGGAAACGTCTAAACAACAAACTAAAACGTATTCCTTACGAAGGGGACACTTAATTTTTTTTTCATCATTCTCTTTATAAAACATACGTATTTTAGTTGGTTGTTTATAAAACATATGTTTTAGTTGGTTGTTTAGTCGCGAGTCACTGGCAGAGCCTCGAAGGATTTGGAAAGTTGTGCGGGTGCACTTTACATTGGACACAACTAAGCTCCAGACAAAATGCACCATTGACCAAATTTGAAAAATCCAAAAATACCCCAAATTTTCGCAAATTTTTCAGCATTTGTTCTTCATGATCTACATATTTTGTGGTCAAAAACCACAAAAAAATTACCAAAAACTTACTGTGTTTTCACAAATTTAAAAAAAAAGACAAAAAATTTGATATTTTTTTACCTTTAGTACATTCTGTATGAAACTTAGTCAGCACAATGTAAGCACCTTTTACATTGATACTAAAGTTACCTAAAACATTGGAGCTCATTCACATAACATCATGAGCTCTCAGATCTCGAGGAAGCCGTTAGCGGCGTTCATTCACAGAATTGGGTTCGCATTTCCAAATTAAATTATCATTATGGTTATGTAGAGCACGTCAACATCATTAATATTACGACGATTTGATATATGCGGTTGCGGTAACCGTTTTCCTGCCCGAGATCAACATCTTCCAAGAAAAAAATATCGAATTATGAGAACATAATGAATTTGATGCAATAAAATAGATCAAAGTTGATGGTATATAATGGAAATTCGATGGGAATGGAAGGAAATGCATAACAAGAGTGGCCAAATGACCAGACCAATTATGAATTAGAAAGGGAAGGAGAGTTGCGAAGTACGCTCATACCCGTTCATTGCATTGAACACCGCCTTAAATTCCCTTGCACACTTCTCCGCTTTCAGGAAACTTGTTCAAGACGTTTTGTTAGTAGTTTTGGCCCATTACAGCCTGACAATCCAGAACAAAGTTGAACAGTCTGGTGTTGCAGAGATGGAGTCGGACAAGACGCTGTTGTGGTCGATGATGGGTCTCATATCCCTCCAATCCAGAACGCTCCCCGACCTCCTTAACCAAATTTACAATCTATGGAAGAAGTATGGACAAAATTCAAGTGCATACTCTTTCATAGAAATCCCTGAATCCGATGAAGCCCTACGCAGAGTGCACTATCCCAATGAAATATACCGTTCTGTGCAAATGTATTTGAGCACCCTCGATGCAACCGCCAACGCCCCCACTGTCTCCATCACGCGCCCCAACCGAAACTCCAAGCCGGTATTCAACCTGCCCTCTCAACACACAGTAAATGACGAATTCCAAGGAGCCCAAATGCAGTGGACGCACATTATCAAGACCGAGGATAAGCGTGAGAGCCAAACCGAGGGAATAACCCAAGGAAAATATGTCCTCAAAATTTCCAAGAAGGACAGAGCTAGGGTTTTATCATCCTACATCGACCACTTTTCTGAGATTGCAGACGACCTGGAGAGGCGCAGTCGGGACAGGAAGCTCTTCAGCAATGCCAGTAAACGGTGCTATGGAAGTTGGAGCTCTGTGGCGTTCAGGCACCCTTCAACCTTTCAAACCCTAGCCCTCGAACCCTCGCTTAAACACAAGATTAAGCACGATCTCGACTGTTTTCTCCAGAGCAGGGACTTTTACTGCAGGACAGGGCGGGCGTGGAAGCGGGGTTATCTTCTGTACGGGCCTCCTGGTACGGGCAAGTCGAGTCTCATCGCCGCCATTGCCAATTACATGAACTACGACGTTTATGATCTGGAGCTCACCATGGTGTCGGATAATTCGACTCTCCGTGAGCTTTTGCTTGCAACTTCAAGCAAATCTGTTGTCGTGATCGAGGACATTGATTGTGCTGTTACGATGCCCACCACTGCACTGTCCAGGATGCCCTCCGAGTCTCACAAGGCCAAGCCCAAAGGCACTCGACGAGGTAGGTCTGCCATTACTCTGTCTGGTTTGCTTAATTTTGCTGATGGGCTCTGGTCCAGCTGTGGGGAAGAGAGAATCATGATTTTTACGACTAATCACAAGGACCGGCTCGATCCGGCCTTGCTGAGAAGTGGTCGAATGGATATGCACATACATCTGTCTTACTGTGGATTTGAGGCCTTTAAACAACTGGTTTTTAATTACTTGGGTCTGGAGGATCACTTGCTGTTCACGACTGTAGAACAGAAGATGAAATCCGGAGGGTGCCTGACTCCTGCAGACATATGTGAAATTTTTGTTCAGAATAAATCTGATCCTGATGTTGCAATCAGGGCTGTTATTGATGCTCTAGATGCAGGATTTCCGGGTGCAAATGAGAATGTAATTGAGTCTTCTGAAGATGAAGATGAGGAAGAATCGCCATTGTCTTGTCATGAGGGGAATAATTACATCGGAGGAATAATTCCAGGAGGCCTAGATAGAGAGCTTTTGATGAAATTACCAGGAGGCCTAGATGGAGAGCTTATGAGGAATTTTCCAGGAGGCGTAGATAAAGATCAGCTTTTCGGCGGTTTTTGCTGAAACTGGGTCAGGTATTTTGTGTGGGAAGTTGAGGTTATTTGGCCATTAGTTTAAAATAGTTTAATGGAAGAACATTACAGGAGCATTTCCATTTTGGAAAGGAAAACAAACAGTCGCATAGAAGACGTATGGCAGCTAATGCTACATCTTGGTCTGTATTTTGTTTTTTTAATTTTTTGGCTAGCTTCTTGGTCAGGGCTAGTAGTATTTTGTTTTTTAAATACTAAACTTGTGAAGCAAGAAATTGTTGTTGACAGACAGACAACTTCTGAATTTTGTTGATTAGATAAAATGGTCGTCTATGTATCGAATGTTATCATATAAGATCAATATAAATCTGGATAGAGCATCTAAACAATATGAGTGATGTTCATAAATAAAGCTGATGAAATTTATTGTTCGATGCCATGGTGGAAGTGCAAAATGATAACTTACATCTGAGGTAGTATCATCTTGTAAAAGCCGTGATAAATTAACTATTATAAATTGAAGTGTGTAGGATAAATGGTACAATATGGGTTTTTGTTTTTCAATTCTTGAAATTGTAGTGATTTGTATGACGAGTTTCGAGGTGGGTATTTGTTTGTAATGAGAAGTATCTGTTGTTGATTCACAGGCAGATTAAGAATTTGCTTAGTTGATAGATAAATTGACATGGATAAAATGAAATGTTCTATCACTTCAACTCCCTCGTCCCAGTTAATAAACACAATATTCTACTCTTCTATATCTGACAATGAGTTTTTATAACGAGTTTAATAAACTCAGTTTCCTATTATATTTCAAGTTTGTCTGGTTTTGACATTTTGATCAACTGATATGAGTTTGTTTTGGGTTGACAGAATTTATTTGTGGGCGCCCAATTTTATTTTATTTTTTAAAATGCTACTATGAAATCCATATTGTGCGAATTACTTTATTATAGACAAGTGTTTGGCTGTTATATTGATTTCTAATTCATAACAGGTTCGTTGCTTTAGAAAAATGAAGTATTAAATCTTTTCCCCATTTTACAAGATATATTTTGGCTCTTCTTGTAGACATAAATACTGTTGGGATATTAATTTATCCCACTTTGCAGGAGAGTCGCGCGAGGAGATCTTTTATGTGCAGTTTTTACATATAACAACAGTCCTGTCTGAAGACAAAAAGTAGACTGTTTAACCTACAGTTTTGCATCTTTTATCTTTTAAATGATCTTCAAATCATTCAAGACCTCTATATATTATAGTAATTATAAGTATTACTTATTGTTACATTATTTATCTCTGATCTTTTAATTAACTGATCTTTGATCATATGATTAAGAAGTTTATGTAATCTCTTGAATGAAAAAGAGATTAATTTGATGCATAGCAGTTTATGTTGTCTATTTTATTTTCTTCCTAAACAAATGTCTAGATAGAATTTTTACAATTAATTAGTTTACTGCCTTAATTTTCTTTTCATTTTTTGCCTGCCCTAAAACTGTATGACTTTCATGGGCATCAGTTCTCCAGTGATATTCTATTGCCACCCAATTATTCAGATGTTTATTTTAACCGCTCTTCAAATCATTCAAGACCTCTACATATTAAAGTAATTATAAGCAGTAATTATGGTTGCATTATTTATCTCTGATCTTTTGATAAACTGATATTTGATCATATTATTAAGAAGTTTATGTAATCTCTTGAATGAAAAGAGAGATTAATTTGCTGTGTAGCAATTTATGTTGTTTTGTTTTCTTTCTAAACAATGTCTAAGTAGAATTTTTAGATTTAATTTGTTTATTGTCTTAATTTTTCTTTTCATTTTTTCTTATGCCCTAAAACTGTATTACTTCCATGCGCATGAGTTCTCGAGTGATACTCTATTGGCACCCAGCATTCCAGATGTTTAGATCAAGATTACCGTTTGGTTTCCCTTTCAACGAAACCACTTCATTTCATCCTTTGTTATAACTTGTATTGTAGAAACATTGCCAATTTCATAAGTATAATTTCATTTGGTCCTTAAACTATAGGACAGGAAGATTCCTTGGGTAGGTTACAACAAATGCTTCTTGAGGCTATTCATAAATACAGGAGAAGAATGAGCAGAGGAGTTATTGCTATTTGCTGATAAATTATGCATTAAGGAAATTTAATTTTTTTATTTGAAAGTATTACAAATTTAATCTTCCTGTTGGAAGTGGCGTCATTTATTTCCCATTAAATATCATCTCACTTAAATAGTATCTCTACAGTGCAAAACAAGGATTGAAAGATGCGAGTGTACTGGACCAATCGAAGTACTTCACATATAATAAAAGCTTTACCGTAGGAATTTGGGAATCTGACACTCCTTTGTTCGAGTAGTTCATGCCTTCAATCATTGATATCCAGAATTCAGAGTATCGCATTCTCCTTGAAGATTGCATCGATTTTACATTCAACTGTCATATTTGATTTTTCTAAAAAAAATTGAGTTTATATACAACATTGTAGTTGATATTTCTTGCCATCTTATTATATATATTTCGATACAATAGTACTTCTTATTATCTTAAAAACATTTGCATTATAAATTTAGTGTCTAATTTTCAAACTTTTTTTTTCTGATTCGCCAAAATATACTAATTTTTTTTGGCAAATTTTTTGTGGTTTTCCATAAAAAACAAATGCTAAACTCTTTTATGAAAATCTATTGTGTTTTCTGTTTTTTAAAGATTTGGTCAATGTGCATTTTACATGGAAAATAACAGCCTCCAAATAAAATAAGTTGTATATGATACAAGAAATACCGGGCAATGATCATATTCTTTGAGACGACCTACACTTACACATCCTCAGAGGATTTGGGAAGCTGTGCAGGTACATTTTACATTAATAATACAAAAGTTACTTAAAGCAGCTCATTCACATTAATATCAGCTCTCAGATCGCCGTCGCCACCATTGCAGAGGCTGAGATCTCAGAAAAGCCACTAGTGGCGTATCTTTACATAGGGGAGAGGACCCCAGTACTTGAACGCGTTCTAATAGTTGTGATAGTTATTGTTAATTAAATACCCACACTTGTTGATTTAATATCCAATATTTTTAACAACATTGTACCAATAGTTATGAATTTAAAGTTGCTTTTGCTAATGATGACTACCCATAATTGAATGAAATGTGTCCCTTTTTCTAAAAAGCAACCAATAGTGTGATGCCACATCAGTTGTACAAGTTTGGGGGTCCCTAATGCACTACGATTGATCTCACTTTTTTTTGGGCTGTTTTGGACACCTTGGCAAAAAGCATGCTGATGTGCATCGTATTTGATGATGTGGCCCTGAAACCTTTCATGCTCTTCCAAATTTCATACTACAATGGAAGATGTCAAACAAGGTATAAAGAGATTAACAAGTAATATAGAAAAATACATTTATGGTCTACATGTTGAATTCTCAAAGTGGGGACTGGATTTGCTTCCCCTCATATTCATTTTTTTTAATAGAGTCACTCAAAGTGGTTTTTCAACAGAATGGTCTACTAGCATGGTTATACCTCTACATAAGAGTGGTGATCTTAATAATCCTTCTAACTATTGTACTATTATGGTCAACCCACTTCTTTGTAAGTTTTTCGGAGCATGGTAGAGTGCAAAATCAACAATTGTGCAGAAAAGGAAGAAACAAGAGTGAAAGGGTAGGCTTGGTTTAGATCGAGACACTCTACCATTAACCATTGCATCATTCTTACACACCTTATTGAGAAATTTTGGGACCTACAAGGTAGAGAGGCCTTGTTATTTTGTAGATTTCAAAAAAGCCTTTGACACTATGTCTAGAGACAAGCTTTGGAAAAGAATGGAGGAACTTAAGATCCTCAATGAGCTTAGAGCGCCAGTGCATAGACTTAATGAGAAAGTTAGTGCTAAAATCACAACTAAAGAAGGTATATCAGAATGCTTTGGCAGCGATATTTAGGTAAAACAAGCACGCCCCCATTCTATTTGGTTTATATATTGATAAAATTAAAGCATGTTTTAAAAAACTACATATGAGGGTGTCCAGCTTGCAAAGTATGTGATGAAGTTGCTCCTATATGTCGATGATCTCATTTTAATTACACGAACAACCCATTCTTTGAGAGAGGAATTGAAATGTTTAGAGAGTTTCTCTCAGGAGGTTGGGATGCAGGTGAACACTAGCAAGACTAAGATCATGATTTCCCTCTAAAGATGAAAAAGTAGGACATTAACTTCATCTTTGATAGAAATTTGTTAGAGATTATGGAAGAATACAAGTGCTTGGGAATTGATTTTCATAACAGGCTAAGCTGGGAGACTTGTAGAACAAAACGGATACATGAGGGTTGGAGAGCTTCTTTCTTGCTAAAAAATAGTTGTAGACAAGCGGAGCCATGGAATTGGAAAACAAATAAGACTCTTTTTGGTATGTTGGTTACACATGTTGTCCTCTATGATTGTAAGGTTTGAGGGAGCATCCTTTCAAACCAAAAGTGGAAACAAATTGAAGAAATACAAAAACATCTTATCACTGGAAGCCTAAAATTCAAACCGATGGTTCCATATGAGATTCTCTTAGCTGAAGAAGGCATGTTTCCGATGGAATATTTAGCGGTATCCATTTGTTAAGCTATCTCAATAAAGTGGAAAATATGGATAAACATCGTTGGCCCAAGATGGTTGTTGGGGAGAGGCTAGTTTGTAGAAAGAAGACATGGATGAAACAAAACAAGGAATGGTTGAGTAAATGGGATTTGAGTTTGTAAAAGTGTCTCAATACGATAAAAAGACTTGTGTTAGAAAAAATAGGGTTGTCATATGGACAAAGAAAATGGAGCGAAAAAAACCCATTACGTGAAAGAGCTCAGTCCCACTTGGGATCATGATGAGAAAGACTACTTATGAGTAACAACTAAGGGTAAGGATAGATTTTTAGGGACATAACTCAAAATTGGATCTCGTCATCTAAGGAGCGAGATAGGTGGATGGATGGTTCCCAAAGAGACTTGGGAAGAAAGAACATGTATTTCCTGTAAAAAAGGAGTTGTTGAAACTAAATGGTGCTTCATTTTTTAGTGTGTTGCTTAGAAATATATCCATGGTCAGTACGAGAACAACTTGAAATTGGGATATCTAAACCAACTTTTTGAAGAGGAAAGGCTTCACAAAATTGTTGTCTTCTTCATAATGATTTATATAACCAGAGAGCTGATATTGAGAAGAACATGAAGCTAGCCTAAAATTTGATACTGAGACCCTTAGAATGTTGGTCGAGCATAGAGGTTATTAAAATTCCTTGATTTATTCATTCAACACTCATTGTCGTACAAACGTAGGTTTATAATTGTGCACTATGTTTAAAGCAATTTATTCATTCCCTTCATTGAGCCTCGCCTTAAATTCACCACGCTTTGTTCTAGCTTGTTAGCTCCCTTATGGACCCCGATTTAAAAATTCAGAATTTGGGTCTCCTTCATGTCAATCCATTCTCAGATGAACATTTAATCTATTAAGCATGAGTCTTGAACCCCTTCGAACTAAGTTCAAAATGGTTCAAAGTGGTTCAGTCCAGTACAAAGTGGTTCACAGAGGTTCAAATCAGCTCAATATGGTTCAAGATTTCAAGTAGGTTCAATAATCTCAACTGATTTGCAGAGTTTGATGGATTCAGAGATGCATAAAAATTTCAAGATTATGAAGTCAAGCACTACAAATGCAGTCTCACATATTTGTTTTGGGTAAGAGGCAGAAAGTATCACAAAGTCTTCGGCAAGCTTGACAAATTATGGTGTCTTTCATATTTATTGATAGCAGAATTTAGTTTATATGATGAAAACCTGAATCATTATCTAAAGTGACCATGTACAATACAATTAATAAAAATCATAACTATAATGGGAGTTGTTCTCTTTGATGCTGCAGTTGTTGTCTTCACATAAGGATTTCCAGACTTGCCATCTTTAGAATTCGTAACTGTGAATTTTTTGAACATAGAAAAATCAGTCATATTGCGGGGGGTATAACACATAATTTCACCTTTGGATCCTGGTCAATTTTGCATATGTTTTCAAAAACCCAATTCTCCAAATTCTCACTGGAGAGATCTTCAAAATGTTTCTTGGTTTGAGAGATACAGACGTCTGTGTGCAATACTATCTAAACTGCTCATGAAAGTCATAAAATGATGACAACACTTCATCACCAGCAAGTGCCACATGTCCAAATCTGATTATAAATATCTTTTCAAACTTTAGAATATTATCTTTATAAATCTTTTATTTCTAATGTTTATAAAGATGTGAAGCTTAAAAAGGAAAGTTATCGGGAGGAAAGTGAAAGATGAAAAGAGATTAATTAAAAATCATTTCAAGAATCAGTTATTAAAACTGAAAAGGTCTGTTGTAAGAAAGGAGACCAAATATATGTAAAGAAAAGAGAGAAAAGGGTTAATAATCCTTTTTGGGGCTGGAAACTTATGCTACAGCAGGGAGATTTTTTTTAAACAGTCTTATTGTATAGGAATAGAAGTCTTTGAATTTCTATTGAGGAATGAATGAAATAAAGATGATATTCACGATCATTGTATTGTCTATATTTTTTTTCTAATTACAGCTGGACTTTGGGCCAGTCTGATCACTTATTTATGTTCATTCTGTCATAAAAGATTGTGTATGAATTTATTCCAGAACTTTATTTTTGCAATTTAATCATACAAGAAGAAAGGATTTCTCTGTCTACTTTCAGCCTAGATGATATTCATGAATGTAGATGATTGAACTTTGATTTATTTGTCTGTATCCTTTTCTTTTTAATTGATCTTTTGCATCTATTTCCATGATTATGGGTAGATGTTAATGTACCTTTTCTGCTTTCTGGTAAAAAGCATACCCTAAATTTTATTCAATGCATATCTTTAAAGAGGGAGTTGTACCTATCAAAATTCAGAGGAAAGTTATCAATTCAATGATAACTTCTCCAACTGTTGGTGACATTTTTCCTTCTTTCTGAACATTGTGAGTCATATTATGCATTTATTTGCGAAGAACAAATATGTTCACTAACATAGCTTTAAAGTTCTTTCATATGTTTTATCCAAGTATAACCTAGTAATCCTTGTCGCATAGATGGATTCAGACAAGACACTAGTGTTGTCGATGATGGGTTTCATATCGCTGCAGTCTAGAAGGTTGCCTGACCTCCTCTACCAAATCTACAAGCTATGGAAGAAGTATTCGATACAATTCAAGTGCATACTCCAACATAGAAATCCTTGAACACAAAGGATCCTCCCTCAAATCTGCCAGTGAAATATACCATTCTGTGCAGATGTATTTGAGCAACCCTGATGCAACAATTGGTTTTTAATTTTTTGGATTTGGGAGATCACCTTTTGTTTCTATCTGTAGAAGAGAAGATGAAATCTGTGTGATTCTTGTAGACATATATGAAATTATAATTCAGAATAAAGTTAACCCTTATAATGCAATGAAGGTTTTTATTGATGCTCTTGATGCATGAATTTGCAGTTCAAGTGAGAATGTAATTGGGTCTTCTATAGATAAGGTAAGGAAGAATCGTCATTGTCTTTGTCCTCATCATTATTAGATTTCTAAAGGAAGAGGAGTAAATTTAGAGATTTGTGGGGTGTGTGTTAATGAAAGTGATCCAGGTAAGAGTCTAAGGAGTTGAGGTACTTTTTCCATTGGTTAAAGATAGTTTAGTGAAGAACATCACTAGTATGTTTTAGTTTTTGAAAGGTAATCAGACGGTTGCATACAAGAAGAATGACGGTTCATGCTTACATATTGGTCTAAGTTAAATTATGTATTTTTGGCTAGCTTCTTGGTCCATGTTAAGTGTATAACCAATACTAAACTTGGGAAGCTAAGATAGAAATTATTGTTGACAGACAAGGCAATATCTGCTTTTATGCCGAATAGTTAAAAATGGTCACTTATGTTCAGATGCTATCATATAAAATCAATATAAATGTGGTTTTGTACAAGATAAGCTTGTAAACAACATGACTGATTCGTTGTTGTGATAGAGTAATTCGAACTGTTGTGATAGAGTACTGATTTTACAAAAACAATTGTAACTATTGTTCCTCAGTATAATAATATTTCTTAATCCAGTTTGAAGAAAAATAATGAATGATGTGTTAATATAAAGAGGTAGAGGAAATTCATTATAGAATGTCATAGTTTACGTATAAGGTGGTATCATTTTACAAAAGTAATGAGTAATTTTAATATTTTTTGAATTCAATCATTTGGAGTTTTTATTGATTGGAAATTTGATGAATGATAACTATCTAAAATTGAAATGTGTATGAAAATTAATAAAATAGTATTTTTCAGAAGATAAGTAGTAGTCTATATATTTTTAATTAATTAATAATACATTAATCAATTGAAAAATTAGTGGTTTGTATGACAATTATTTTCTCTAGGTGAGTATTTGTTTTCAGTGTTGAAATTAAACATATGTATTTTAATGATATTAGATTTCCAAATCATAATCAGATATTTGTTAATGGCGTCATTTGTCAATGATATTTGTTATTTAGTTGATAAATGGGATGAAATGACTATTTGATTTAGAGGTAAGTAATAGTTTGAGGTATATATACATGTATACACATGTGTGTATATACATGTGTATGTACACACATGTGTATATACACGTGTGTGTATATACACACACATGTATATACATGTGTGTGTATATACACACATGTATATATGTGTGTATATGTGTATGTGTATATATGTACACAAGTTAAAAATACATATTATTCAAATTAATTAAAAAAATAAAAAATAATACTTATTCCAATTCTACAATATGGGATCCAAACAGAGAATAGCTTATTCCAGCTTTCATTTTTAGAATTAATTAATCCGAGAATAGGCCCTTATTCTGGAATAGGCCTATTCTAGGTAAGTTAATGCCATGCACCAAACGGGCCCTTGGAGTTTTTATTGATTGGAATTTTGATGAATGATAACTATTTAAAATTGAAATGTGTAGGAAAATTAATAAAATAGTATTTTTCAAAAGATAAGTAGTAGTCTATATATTTTTAATTAATTAATAATACATTAATCAATTGAAAAATTAGTGGTTTGTATGACAATTATTTTCTATAGGTGAGTATTTGTTTTCAGTGTTGAAATTAAACATATGTATTTTGATGATATTAGATTTCCAAATCATAATCAGATATTTGTTAATGGCGTCATTTGTCAATGATATTTGTTATTTAGTTGATAAATGGGATGAAATGACTATTTGATTTAGAGGTAAGTAATAGTTTGAGGTTAATAAACTCTTGCAAGTCAAATTTATTACAAGATCATTGGTTGATGAAAGCTTACAGTTGTTTGGATTGACTTTGATTTCAAAATTGATTCATATTAAGTACAATTGTGACTAGCATAGTTAAATTCAACTTTATTGAGTAAAATAAATTAGATTTATAAGCTGATTATAAGTTTGATAGTGATAATTTTAACTACTTATTTGATCATTTGATTTTAAGTTGGATAGCTAGATTTCTAGAAATGTAGTTGAAGTTGGGTTTGTTGTCAGAATATTAGGAATTTAATATGAGAATCACAAATTTGAGCAAAAAAAATGAAAATCATGAGATTAAACATTACACGATATATATTAATCATATTTTAGTGATTTTTATTAATAATATATTGATTGTTGATTTGTTTTAATTATTAAATAGTTTTACCTATAATTTTTATTTTAATCTTGATATGCTTTTAGGATTATAATGACTAGAATCATAATTATAAGTTAATTAACAATTATGAAATTATTAAAATGTCCAATGATATTTAAATAAAGTTTTAAAATTTTAAACAATAGATAAAAATTAACATGGGGTTATATTGATTAAGCCATATATACTTAGAAATTTAAATAAATCTTAAATTACTTAAATATATACTAATTAGTTATAGTTTAATTAAAAATTGTAAAATTTTAACTATAACTTATATCATCATAATTACATGAGTATTAAATTAAATTAGACATATTTTTCAAATTTAAGATTATAAGTATAATTTATTTAAATTTTAAGATCTATAATAAAACTTATTTTAAAATAATTTAAATTTTAAAGTTAAAATTTATTATAATTATTATTCATTTTAATTTTTTAGAATATGAATACTTTAATTCTGGTTGGCTCATTTGGAGTTATTCAACATCACCAGTAGAGAGGATGGTTTTGCACAAGTTAATCAAGCATCCACTTAGCCCGAGTTGTTTGCTAATCCTATCCAAAGTTTGGCTTGAATTATTGTGAGATCTTATGAAATAATGTGAATTCTACAATGAATCTTTATCAGGGTGAACATTCAGCTTTGCAATTAGGTAAATCTATAATTGAAATGTGAATAATATTTACTACAATTAGTTTTCTTACTACTTGGGTCAAGGCTTCATGAATGTTGTCGAACGATTCGGAGCATTGATCATTGATTGACTGGCATACCTCTTATGAATGCTATTGAATATAGTTTCACTTGATTCTCACATCAATCTTTGATCACCTACCTGCGTTCAATAGGATTTATAATAAGTGTTGCAAGCCTTCTCAAAACAATTATAGGTTTACCATTAATAATGCCCATCATGGGAAGCATGAAACCCAAATAACACAAAGTAGTACTCAAAGTTTTAAGGTAAAGAAACTTGCTTTTATTTTTTATTTTTAAATTGCATGTCTTAGGCCCCATTTATTTGGGGAATCGGAATTTGACTCAAAACTTGATTATCTCAAAATTGGGTTTTGAAATTTTGGTTTTGCATCTTCCGGTTATAATTTAGACCATTTGGTTGACCCGGAAGATGGATTAGTCAATCCATCTTCCGTGTTTGGTTGCCAATTTCAAAATTGGAATTGGAACTGACAAATTCCAACTTCCATGTTTGGTTCGACAATTTCAAATTGGAATTGGAATTAGACACTCCATGTTCTATGTTTGGTTCTATATTTTGAATTGTAATTGGAATTCGAAAAAGAATTTATAATTTTTTATTATTATTTAATAATTTTTAATTTAATTTTGCGATTTATTTTGTCCATTTTTTAATTTTTTTAATTTTGTATTTTTTTTAATTGTGATTCTTCATTAATGATATATCGAGGAAATTAAAGATAGTGTTCATATTCAATGGAGTAGTTAAAATAAATATCATATGTGGAAATAACATTAAACATATTGATGTCAAATATTTAGAGCTATTTAATTGATATTTAGATATCAATTACTGCTGCCAAAGAGATGAATGTAATCAGTGAACTAACTAACTAGTTGATTAGTTCTTCAAAATGAATGGTTAGCACAACGATCGTAATCAATAATATACAAACAGCGACTAAGAATTATACAAATAACAAATTAAACATATTGATGTCAAATATTTAGTGCTATTTAGTTGATATTTAGATATCAACTACTGCTGCCAAAGAGATGAATGTAATCAGTGAACTAACTAACTAGTTGATTAGTTCTTCAATGTATGGTTAGCACAATGATCATGATCAGTAATATACAAACAACGACTAAGAATTATACAAATAACAAATCATCATATGGAAAAGTACAATTAGGAGAGGATAATGATGTATCCATTCCTAAGAAAAGATGCAACCATTCAAATAAATCGATGTGTTTCCCTTCATTTTATATGAATGTTAATGGTAAGCATGCCTTGGTACTTAAAAAGAGGATATATGTCATTCCAATCATGATCATTGAACATTTCTTATTTTACTTCATATCCATATTTGGATCAATTATATATTCGCGGATAAAACTTGGAAAGGATAGCTCACTTGTTGCTTGAATTAGTTTTATTATGGATTATTACTATGTGTAGTAACATGCCTACTTTTCTTTTACACAACTATTTTTTCATGCTTATGCTCATAAAAATATATGTTGATCTCCTTTTTACTAATTATTAGATTATATTTTAAATTTATATAGAATATTATATTCAATCTTTCACAAATGACAAATACATCATACTTTGTTTTTCTTTGCACTTAGAATCAAGTTTACTTGATGTCCAAATTTGATGTCCACGATATGATTGTAAAGTTCTATGACATTGAGACTATATCCAAATAAAATTAGGAATGCAGAATGATATTGTAAGGATGGGTTGGAATTGAGACATATAAGTGTTTGCATAAAATTATAAACAAGCATCGCATTGCTCGATATTAAATAAGTCTTGTAGTCCTCATCACAGTATATATATATAGCTATTTCTGTTGAATGGCCCAACAAAGTAGTGTGATTAGAGCACAAACAAAATATCATAGAAACTTGACATCGGCTTTATAGGTAGCCTCCACTTTTGCCATAGCGGTCCCAAGCGCCTTGCAAGACTTGCACTCATCAACCGCAATAGGTATATGTCTAGATGGTGCAGATGATGTAGACAGAGATGGGCCATCGTCGGCCCACCGAAAGTAGCGACATCCACCGCTATCCTACAATATAAATCTAAGAAAGTATTGCTATAATGATTAATATTTATTATTTGTAAACATTAAATATAGTGATATTAAAAACCTTTTTCTTATTTTTGCAAGTCCAAAATTTATGGTTCTGATTATTGTCTGTCAGTGACATCCTCAACATACAGCACACTCCATCACCACAGTGACACATAGGAACATTTGTCATAGACATCACCCCTGCATCAAACAGATTTGTGTTCATTCATACTATTCAAGCAACCAAACTTAGTATTGGAGATAGATAGCAACATTCATATAACAATATGACTATTTTCTATTAGTACAAAATGAGAAAGTTTCATTTATGTTGATATTATGAATTTATACAA
>JAGRRI010102419.1:0-12754 GCA_018584345.1 Thuja plicata
CCAGATTTGAATTAGGTATGCATTTAAGTGTAGTATGAGGTCATACCATAGAAAAAACACTAAAGTAGGCACAAAATGGTCCCAAAATGAGCACAAGTTAGGTTCTTACTTTTTAGGATGATACAATTTCCAATAGTCTACCATAATACAAATGATTTAGTGTTTACGATTGACATTTAATTCATCACTACTACATTTGACCTCATTTTTCTACCAATCATTTCGACCATCAATTAAAAAAATTTAGGTTGGTCAGATTATAGAAGGAAAACTTCTTTTTTTTTTAATCCATGCCCGTGTTAGTCAAAATTTTGACCAATACCATGTAGGTTGCAATTTTGACCAACATGGGCATAAATTTAAAAAGAAAAAAGATTTGGCATCTCATTTCATTGTTTGGTTTTAAGTTGGGAGTGCGAAGGAGTTGGAGCCTAAAAAAGATTTCGCATTTTGGTTTTAAGTTGGGAGCGCGAAGGAGCTGGAGCTTGTGATTGTTTGAAGTTTTATTTGGTGAGAGTAAAAGGAGGACTATCTTCCTACGAGGGTTGCCACTATGGTTTGGTGTAAAAGGAGGACGGCCTACCTGTGAGCTATTTCCATTATGTTGGTGTAAAAGCAGGACCGCCTGTAAGGATTTCCTTACTCTACATTTGTTTGGCATTATTTTAATGGTTACCTTCTTAGGGCCCGTGAGAAATGTGCTAGGACATCATGTATTTAGTATTTTCTGGCACATTTTTAACATTTTTGTTACTGGTATTTGTTTTCTTCCGACTTTGTGTGGATTGGAATGTCAAATCTAACTCCATAGGAAGTCTACCTAGAGTCATAGCTTTCAATTGCAACCAGTCTGAGATCATTTAGTGAAGAAATCCAAAAGAAATTGTGTGGCAGTCATCTATAGACCATTTTTGACATAAAATTGGGGCAGTCGGCTTTCTACAGTCAATTTTCTATGGACTCTTTTAGACCAGGTGTGATTGTATACACACTATAGCTTTAGAAGTACTTAAAGATACCACAAATAACAAAGCAACCATAGACTCCTTACACTCCAAAGACTCCAAACCTTCATTAATCTTTAATAATGTCTAAAAGTGTACAAACCTCAAAGGAATAGGGCTCAGTCCACCGAGAACCCCAAAATCCCCAAATTTAGCACTTTTAAACCCTTAATCCAATTGTTTCTTAAATATCCTACCTCCGATCACTTCTAGGTCCAATAGGTAGTTTACTGAGTCCAATTGAGTGAAAATATTTGACAACCATTGGTGGTTTACTGAGTTCTAATATGCTAGAGTCTTCCTTAGGATTAGTTAGAGCACTAGAGAGACTTTATTTCTTTATTGAAAGTGTATTCAATCAAGGAGAATCCATAATTTTGATGATGTTCATAGTTCAGGTATATTGTGACTTGTTATAAGTTTATTGTTACCATTCTACTCTTGTTTGGAGCTTTTGTTGCAAAATTCAAAGAGATAAAATGAAGGTTCCATAATGTATGAATGAGCTCATGAATTATTGGGTAATTTGATGTTCTTATATGTAGTTTCATGTAGTAATTTAGAAACCATTCTTTATTTTTAGTAGACTTATGCAAGGTTTTTTTCATCAAATAAAGGTTAGATTTGAATATCTCAATTTTCTCATCATTAAACATACTTTCCACGTTTTGGTAATGCTAGCAGAATTGGTTAAATTCTATAATTATATTCAACAACAAACTTATATGTTGAAAAAAAAACCAAACAACAACCAATGAAAGAAAATCTCTAGACAAATTATAATCGTCTTTAAACATTTTAGTTCAACACTTATCAGGGGCTTCATACAAATAATTTAACAAAATATCTCAAAGGGATAAGGTGAAAAATTAGTCTAGGAAACATGGGTGGCATCTTACATGTTATATCTCCAAGAGATGAAAAAAAATATATCACTCTACACACATCCTTACAATTATAATAATCTCCTTTATATAGACCATTATTACTAATAAAATAGACAAGTAATACTAATGAAGGCTTAATCAGTACCTGTTATAGTTAATTACGCAAATTATCTATATAACTTGGTATAATTAGTTCTTAAAGGATGTGTGTCCCTTGTTGGTATTTCCATCCACTTACAATATTATAATATGATATCCCTAGGTACCTTAAATGTGTTTTAAATACCATTGGTATTCTAATAACCGTTGCATTTCAAATTTTTGAATTTGCAACATTACAAATTTGGAGTTTTTGAAACTTTTAAAGATAATGAAGCCTTAAGACTTTGAAATATGACCCAAATGAACTTATTAAGCATTATTAAAATCAAATCTAAACTATTATAAACTTGTAACACCAAATACCATCCTAGGCTCTTATTTTGGTCCTAAGGTCTATTAGGCCTTTTAAGACTTATTACATATTTGCTATTTGCATTGCATGGAATGACGTTATAGGCCAGTATAAGTGCCAATACATTCCAATTGATGTTTTTATAATATTGCATGTATTTCTATAATTGTAACCCAATAAAACATCAATAGAGCATAATGATAGCCCTCTATGTTTTCAAACAATGGTTTGTAAAGAGGAAGTCAAAGAGGCTTAAGGATACAATAAAGGAGCATTCACTAAATGTTAAACAAAGGAGGAGCCATCGAATGACATAATATACAAGTGTCTTAAGAGAAATATTATAGAATTAACATGCATGTGAGGGTTTGAAGAGAACATAGACCTTGAAATAGATATCTTTATCAAATAAACCTTCAAAGTGATCGTAAAAGATTAAGAACATAGATATATTTCCATCAAAATGAGGATTCAAGATCACTATTTTTGTTGTTAACATTGAAGGAATCTATTTTCCTTTTTGTTTTCACAAAGCCTTCAAATAATATTTTTTCATAATACTTTACTTTTCATACAAGGAAAGAATGGATAACAATAAATACAATTCTCTATACCAATTCTATGCCAAGATCACACTTCAAACTATCATTTCAATTCACTGTTTACACTGTACCCGTGGATAGAGAAAGAATTTGTAGAAAATAGTTTTAGTTTTATTGATTGAAAACTTATACATTGCTTGATCTCCCATCACCAACTCTACCTAACTTCTTCATACACTCACCCATCCTTCATTAATCCTTACAAGGCTAGTTACCTCCCTGCCCAACCATAATAGTTAGTTACATTACTCTTACGGGTTAGTTACATTTTCAAATTTGTGAGGATTTGTTGTCTAGTTGACACTAAAGTGTCAACTTCGACAACTTATAACCATTTAGGCCTTCTTAACAATGAATTAAACTTTCTTAAGGTTTATAACCCCATTAAATTCCTAAAAACCCCTTAAATCTCCTACAAGCCTTACTAGGCCTAAATTACCAACATGGGCAACCTACAACTTTGGGCACTCTTAGTGATGCTGACGGGGTTTTGTTGACCGAGCCCGCCAACAGTCATAAGTTGTCACCGGGTACCGGGGTACCGGCCAACTCTACCTACAAAGGTTATCTGGGGAAATGAGACTCCCTGGGCCTCCAAGCACCTGGGTGTTAGGTCTCGATGGTGCGGGGCTCGGTTGGGAGAAGTGACAGTTTTCGAGGGGGATAGCTGGTTTCTTCAACTCATTCTCTTCGGGGATTTAGGAAGGTAAGGTTTCTCCAAGCATTCTACACTTAGCAAAAAAATTGAAAAGGTCCTGCAGGGTTAGAAATGTCTCATCTACTTATAGTTATGTTTAAACATCCCACACATCAATAATGCTCTAATATACTATACTAAATACCGAAGAAATACACAACCATCAGTCATATTTGATTAGTAGCAAGGGAAAGGAGGTCATTAAGATACTTAAATATCAGAGCAGAAGACATGAAGAACATAAAACATAAAATACCATTAACTCATAAGATCGAATGCCAACAACATCATTGTAAGAACTCTCTCTTCTTCATTAATATTTCTTCTAGCAAGCACTGGTGCATGATACAATGGTGGATCCAAGGGAGCATCTAACTACTGAATGCTTAAACAATGGAGCATTGAGCTCTGCAACTGAAATGAAAATACTGCTTCTCTATTACTGTGGACAGCAAAATCATCAATTTTGCCGACCCTTGGAAAAAGGCCAGACTTACTATTTATACACATTTTCATCTAACCCTAACCCTAACCCTAACCCTATTTTACATCACACTGAAATAAAATATAATATCCAGGGGCCAGTACTAGCTGCACCACCCTATAAAAGACCTCGAGATGGAATAGGCCTGACATGTCAGAAGAATAAGACAAGAAGGTAGAGTGGAAGAATCAGCCTCGAGAAGAGAGTCGGGAAAGAGAAGGAAGAAATTTGATCCCCATGGATCGAGGCTACATGCCTCATAAATGGGAAATGTGGCACCCTGTCTCTAATGTGCCAGGTGTACGTCCAAAGCAGCACCTCAAGAAGACCATCTATCACAAAATTGACTGTTGATCTAACGTTCCTTGATGTAGCCAACTACCCTCTGACAGTCTTTATTAACCAATTCTGAAAGTGACTGGTCGGCCTTAGGGACCGAGACATGGATCACTTGAAAGAATACAAAAATTTATGATCTGGGACTTCGGGATCCGGGAACTTACATTCTGAAAGAATAAAGAATACAAAATGTTGGATTTTTCTCCAGCCTCCAAAGAAACTTTATTGTTGCTTGTTGTCATTGAATGTTTGGAGAAGGAAAGAAATTCCATCCTCATCAATTTCTCTGAGGCCGGACCGCCGGTACTTAATCGCTTCAATTTGTTCCCCTAGCTCCGGAATATTATTCTTGAACTCATCAGCCATTTTTTCCACGTCATGGCCACTAAGGATCATGCGAGTTAGCCCTGTCATTTGAGTCCCATCCAGTCCCTCCGGGGATTGATATTTGGACTCCATTAATTCATTGAACTTACCCAAAACATAATCCTCCGCAGTGCATGTATCAGTGCTGAATGGGTCAGCTCCAGAGACCTTTGTAACAAATGCCTTGTACATATTTGAAGAATACTAAAATATGTTGACTTTATCATGTAGAACCCCTACTAGTTGCTTGAGTACCTCCAATGTGAAGTCAAGTCTAGACTATTGGGTTCTCACAAAATCAAATGATTCTTCTCCCAGAATCCCAGACTCAGAGACCATTTCTTCCCCAAGGCTGAGGAGCTCCGCTAGTTCTACCTTCCATGCCTCGTATTTTTCCATATCACCATCCCATATGTTAAGGATGGTTTCCACCTGATGTAGAATGTGTCGAGCCGCATATAAATTCAGGAGGGTAGACACTAGGAAACACTGGGTGTTTCCTACTTGCATAGCGACCCACTCATCGACCGCTTAGGCCTTCATCTTCATTGCTCACAGGGAGTCAATGTCACTCTGGGGTAATGGCATGTTAGATGTGGAGACCTCTGAAGGAATGGCACTAATAGGCCTAGCTAGCTCAGTAAGCAATCCCATAAGGTTTGCTGTCTTTTCCTTTTTTGCTTTGAGCCTTTGGGCCTCTTTTTCATATCGGGCCTCCACGGCTATGGTTGCCTCCTTTAACAAGTTCACTTCACCCTATTTACCTCTTTTTTCCAGTGATATCTCTGTGATATCATAATATTCGGCCTTGGCCATTGCCTCATTAACGTTTGGGGGAGGTGTTGCAATAATAACAACTATTTCTCCTCGTGGCCTGGTTAGAAGAGTATGAACCGTCTGGGATTTCTTGGCCTTTGGTGGGCCCTGGACCTAAGCCATCATTTCGACTAGGGAGAGGTGAGCTCTAGGGGTGGATAGGGCTTCTCTTCTTTCTTTCAACTAACCACTAAAGCAGCAGGGGTGGCTTATTTGCCAAAGTCTGTTCTTTCAGTTCTTCCCTGGTGTCCTGTTGTTGTTCCTCCTTAGTGGTGTTAGTCTCACGCGCCCCTTTCTCTTTATCTTGGGCTTCATCAGGAACATTTCCCCTGGCAACGTTTGTTTCCTCAGCCTTGTCCTCTGTATCTTCAGCTTTGTCTAGACATTCATCAGCTATCCCAGGGGTTTCCTCCTCTTATTGTTCTTGCTCTTTGGCCTCTGTCATCGGGATCTCTTCTTCTTCTAATACATCCTTTGGTAATAGGGGAGGTACCGGGCCAAGATTTAGTGTTTGTGCTACTATTATTACCTGCCCAAAGATCACTCTGGGGAGTGGCACTTGGAACATGGCGGCTGAGGTTACGGTTGCTCCTATAGGTCTGGTTCCCTCATTTGACACCACTTTTTCACTCTGCTTTGGTTGGTCCACCCCCGTATCTTGCATCTCTGGAACCTTGGAAGCGATCTCCTACTCTACCTCCTCTTCTTCCATATATTGCTCTTGCTCTTGTGTAGGTCTTTGTTCCTTAGCTTCCTCTTCTGCTAGGAATTTTGCTTCCATCTGCTAGATGTCCCCCTGTATGTTACCAAACTCATCAATTGCAAAAACATCATCTAACTCATCCTGCGGAGGAGGGTTGGCTAGGACATCGGCAGGCTCTGTTTCATTTTTTAGCTCTGGGGAGTTGGAAGAAAGGATCTCAAATTGTGGAGTTTGGGGCATCCCCAACTTTGGCTCATTCTTAGGCTTCAGGTCAAGCCTCCTCCTTCTTCAGGTAATCAAGGGTGGGCCCACATCTCTTATTGATGCTTGCTTCACTGGATCCACCCCTGTTGCCTTAACCATCAAGGCTGCTAGTGAAGGGGAGGATGGAGGATGAATTGGCCTGGCCATAAGCACTAGGGTAGCCAGCCGTGTGATTAGCTTCTCCTTCATTTGCTAGGAGGCTGCTACTGATTACCTTATTTTCTCTTTAATAGGGACTTCCTATACAGTGGGAGTTGTGTCTACCTTTTTTCCTTTATCTACTCTTTGTGAGGAAGTCCCGACCCCCGGAGTTAACTTTGGTACTGGCTGGGCCACCCGGCGGATGCTTTCAAGGCACACCTTTTTGAAGTAGAGGTGGCTATGTTCAACTATGCTCTGAGTGAACTCTTTAATTGTGGGCCCTTCTTGTGCATCCCAGTTCACTATTGGAAGGGCTAATTTATTGATCCCCTTTTCCTTGTACTGGGGATTGATCGTGGAGCTAGTATCTAAAAAGTCCTCTGAGAATCTCTTGAGCTTCAATCTCTCCATCATCCCTATGGTCATCCTGACAAAATGCCATCCTTGGACATCCACGTCATCCTGGCAATCCTCCCAGAAATCTTCCATATGATATTGGTGGGGCTCTGATGCCCGGGGAAGTGCTGCTACGATCTTGCCATGTGGATCAAAATGTTTTCACGCTAAGTAAAATTCTGCGAGGCCATAGCTCTTAAGCTCATTATCCGCCTCTTTGGCGGTGGCCAAACTACATGAATAATTCCCGCAAGTGATCAGGAATGGAATATTTGTTACCTTCTTCAAGGTGTAGAAGGCGTGCAGCTTCATCATTTGCCTACAATATTCCAGGAGGATTATCTTGTCCCCGCAGTGTTTGGGCAACAAGTAGGGTTTCTCAGAGAAGTTGGTCACCCTTATATTAGTATGCTACTAAAATTGTATATAATAATGTCCGTAACTCTGGACTAAATTCATCGCCTCTAAGGATAGGTGGTATCCTGCATCCTAGGTGGGTGTGAGCAGGTGGTAGTAAACGAAGGCATCATTTACTTGGCAAAAACTGGGGAAGCTAGCCTTCCATTGTATTTGTGGGAAGTTTTCCCAAGGGGCCTTCTATTCCAGGCCGATCCCAAGCATGCCCTCTATAAGTAACCCATTGGTATGGGGCCGTTGTTGTGCCAGGGCCTAGAGGACATAAGAAGTCATATAAAACTTCTTCTTCTTGGCCAATTGGAGGAACTGGAAGTCCACATGGCTAGAGATTATGGTAGCCTAGACAAAATACTCATCGTCCATGTTGATACCTAGCAAAAATTAGTACATCCACCTAGAGAACTCCCATGAATGTTGTTGTCCAAAGACCTGGCATAAGGCTATCATCCGTATTTGGATGCTTTCTTTGAATTCAGCCCTAGGGATTTCTAGCTTCATCCTCCTAGGATCCCTCTTTGGGGTCTTTAGCTAGTGATTATTCATGTATATATGGGTTGCTTCCTCCAACTGAGTGAATTGGGCCAAGGCACCTGACTGGGTGACCACGGCTAATTTGTTAAATCAGGGGATCCCCAAGCCCCTCTAGAAGGTATCAGGATTGATGGACACCAAGGGAGTAGGGTACCCCATTGGCTCCGTGGCTGTGAGCATAACATCCCAGACAGATGTGTTGTAGTGTGTTGAAAGTGTGAGAATAAGCTCTTGTGACTGCACAAAGCATGGGAAACAAGCCACCTTAAAGATCCCAGAGTTTCCAATTTGAATGGCTAAAGGATCTCCGGCCTATCGATGAATGTACATAACTTTGACCAAGGCCTGCATTTCTGGCCATGTTCCGACGCTGGTATCGGTGATGAGCTAGACTTTAGAATCAATCTTTGAGCCTGCAATGACTACATCCTTCATGTATTTTAGGCTCAAAGGCATCTTTTCCAGGGCCTTTTCCAACTTAGATCTGACTGTCGCCTTGGTACTTGTCATGGAAGGTAGTTCTAGACTTCCAGGTGGTGAGGATGCGGAAGCTTCAGACATTTACAAATTTTGTTGCTCTGGAAACCTATGAGGCAAGGAGACCGTTAGATCCCATTAATAGACATATGCTTTGGGGTTCGGAGATCTTACCATCATGGCATTTGCTTCCCCTGAAAAAGTTAGCTTCGTTCAAAAACTCTGGACAACATACATATACATATTGCAAACTTAGGAATTTAATTAACCATCTGGGTTCGGGAATTTTATTAGAATTAGTAAGAAAGACATGGGATGGGTGATGGCAAGAGACCCAGAGCCCGGGAAAGTAACCGTTGGTAGAGGTGTACAAAAAGTGGGCCGTCAAATCCATGTGGGCACCACATGGGTGGGTAATAAATGGGAGTTATGGTGATGATGGCGGAGCCAACTATCTGAATGCACGAAAAGTGAAGGCCACTTGGGTAGATTTAAATGTGTGCATGGGTCAGAAATGAAGGTCAAGCCAGTTTACGAAGGAGAGAGAAAACCACCTATTTGAAACCGGCCGAGAGTCAAGTTTCAAATAGGTGGTATTCTACACAGAATGAGCTCGTAGATGAAAACCAGCAATAGAGGCAGCATAGTGAGCCTACTAGGCCACCCAAAAAGATATACATAGAATATACATCAAAGGTGAAGCGTATATACATGCAAACTGGAGGGATATACAATGTAAATATACACTAAATTTATATATATACACCGCAGAGAAAACACTTACAAGAAACCAGACAACACAAAATATTTAGAACTTCCTACACTATATACAGACTAGATTACACCCGCAGAGAGGGAAGACAACCCTCTGGTAGAGCCGACCCACCAACAGGTGGCAAACCAGAAAGAAACAGAAGACAAACAGACAAAAAGGCAAAAGCAACCCAAGACCCACAAAACTAGAAAGAAAGAATGCCGAAGGGAGAGGAGGCACCAACCTAAAAAGATAGAAAGGAGAGAAAAGAAAACCTCTATGAAAGCTCTTCAATAGCTTCAACTGCCAAACGATCACAACTCGCCACCACAAAGCACTGACAATCGCTCTGAAATGCTTGAAATGATTAGCACTAGATTATCGCTAAATTGCTACAAATCGCTCTGATTGCTTAAGTGTTTAATCATGATTAATGTGAAAATGATAGGTAACTTCTATTTATACCCATGGTAAAAAGAAAGCCACCTTTCCATCTGCAAACTCCGAACAAACAGACCTCCAGATTTCAGGCCGAGGGATTCCATGCGATAATACCATCTTAACGAAAGAAGACATCACGACGAAGAATCTCAGAGTCTAGAATCTGGCTCCTGACAAAGGACGACCAACTCTGGGACCGGGGTCCCAGAGGCACAAGAGACCAAAAAAACAAAAGAAAACCACGGGGAAGAAAACCCTGGAGAAGGAAAATAAGTGAAACAAAGAAAAAGACAAGGCAAGAGCCAAAAAGCAGAAAAAAAAAAGGGGGGGGACCCAATATTTTGCACAAAAAATGTAGGGATGGGGATGCAGGGTATAACAAATGGTGACTATTTGAGACAAATGCCTTGGTGCATTTGAGAACTACAGAATCTCTGGTTAGAAAAAACTAGAACAAGTCATTGCTCAAAGTATCTTACAGGCAAAGGGTAACATGTCTAAGAAAATTCGGCCACATGGGATCCAGTCCATAATCTTTTCATCAGTGATGGAGTGTGTGCTTTGGAAGGAAACTAAGATGATGACCTCTGGGAGGAGTAGAGAAGAGGCACTAATTACTTCAAACCACAAAGTCATTAGATTTTCTCATTTCTCCTAGAGACCAGAGCTTCGTCCCGCTTCCCTTTTCTTGTTATTTTGTTTCTAGGTGGCGGGGCGGTACTTCTTTCACCATTAAGCTTAAGCTTAGCTAATTTTAATGGTGTTACTTCTTTCAACCTTACACCTATTTCATATGTTGAGTAGGGGATAAAACTCTAGACCTGGGAAGAATTCTTTAAAAGTTCAGACTTGGGTCAACCAACTAGTATAACCGATCTACCCTCGGTGTGTCCGATTACTTGTTCCTTATTTTTATTTCACTAATTGCCAGATTTTTAGAAATAAACCTGATGAAGATTGCTCAAAATGTACCACCAAACCTATAAAACAGCTCTAGAGACCAGACCAATTCTACCATGTTAAAGACAAATTCTTAAGTTCACCATGCTACAGACATCATCTTGGAGACCAGAGCTTATGTGAAGCATTCCAATCCTCACAAGAGAGAAAAAAATGCCAGAACCTGAAAAGAAAACCAGAAATGATAACAAAAACCACCAAAAGAGGACTTCCCTGGAGGGAAACCAACAAGGCTATTTACAAGACATGGTACCTCCCAATAAGGCATCGAGAAAGAAATATTTAGAAGCCAAGGGCTCTACATAAAATACAATTTTAGACAAACTTACCCTATTTGAAATAATGTTTAAGAAACTGTCCATTGACGTGCAATGGGACAGGTTCTCCAATCATGGTGTTAAGGCAATAAGTGTTTGCCTCACAGATTTTTGAGATTAAATATGGTCTGAGCCAGAGTCGTTGGAACTTGGTGTGCTTAGCTTTCTTTTCCTAGGCCTTATCCCACAATAGGACCAAGTCTAAAGTCTTAAAAGCCTTGTATTGGGCTCTGTGATCAAACCATCATTTTACCACTGCTTGATGATGTGTGAAATGTTCAAGGGCTGTTTCTCATTGTTCCTCAATTCTCGCCAGATTTAGGAGCCGAACCTCCATGATGTTATCCCGGTTGCTAAATTCCTACATAAACTACAAAATTGGGATCTTTAAATTGATTGGGAACACATGGTTCTGGCCATAAAATAGGTGGAATGGAGACATTCCCAGGGTGGCTTTGATTCAAATGCAATCCACCTAGAGGGAAAATTTTAACTTTCGGTGCCAATCCCAAGGATTTTGTTCTAGCAGGTGTTTGATCACTTCAAGTAGATTTTTATTCATAGATTCAGCAACACCGTTCCCCTGGGGGTAATAGTTGCTGAAAAAATTCAGAGTGATCTTTCTATTGTAGGTCCACTTGAGTAATTGCATTGAAGAAAACACCAGACCATTGTCACATACCAAAGCAAAGGGCATCCCAAACCTTGTGATGATGTTTTCTTCTAGGAATTTGATAACTATGTCTGCTGTGTTATTCTTACAAGGTATAGCCTCAGACCACTAGGTGCAGTAATTAGTCGCAGTAAGAATGCACCAGTGATTGGTAGAAAAGTTGGGGTTGATTTTCCTGATAAAGTCAAATGCCCATTAGGCGAAAGGCCTAGCCTCGAAGATTGGTTGCAAAGGCATCACCGGGTTATGCTCACGATGCATCACAGTTTGGTAAGTGTGGCACCTCTAAATGTGAGTGTAAACATCTTTAAATATACAGGGCCAATAATATCTAGCCCGAAGGATCTAATGGGTGGTGGTGTAAGCTGAGCCATGCCCGGTTCCAAACTACCCGTGAAATTCATCAACCATCTTCGCAGCTTGGTCTCTGTCGATGCACTGGAGGTACACTCCCTCATAGTTCCTATGGTAAAGCGTAGAGTTTTTTATCATAAAGTGAGCACTTTTCATCTGCAAGGCACGACATTTATTGGGAGGTAACCCCTCTAGGCATTTGTTATTCAGTAGCAAATATACTAGATCGGTATACCACGGGTCTCGAGTGATGGACTCCACCGTGTAAGTTTGGCATTCTATACAGGGAGTCTCTTCTTCCATCACTCAACTTAGTCCCTGACCTCAGACTATCTTCATGGGCTACATTTCTAAATCATATTCCTGGAGGATGGCCATCCATTTCCCCCATCTTTTTCCCAACTCGCTCTACATTAGAAGAGACTTCACGGCTTGGTCCGAGATGATAGCATGCACCTTGCTCCAGAGAATGTAATGCCAAAATTTCTTCACAGTGTGAACAAGAGCAAAGGCCTACTTTTCTAGCGATGAATATTGGAATTTGTCATTATTGAAGGGGGAGCTCATGAAAGCTATTGGTCGTTCTTCCCCTTCAACCTTTTGAGTCAACACTACCATGATAGAATGCGGCGAAGCAAAGGAGTAGATATAAAATGGAAGGGAGTAGTCTGGACTAG
>MU221728.1:23020-37495 GCA_018584345.1 Thuja plicata
TGCATAAAAGAAATATTACCATAAACAAGGAGAGAGAAAGCTCCAAGATTCAACACAAGAAGGCAAGATATTTGAAAGGGGAAAGCAAAGAAAACCCCTTGTGACATTATGAATGAGGCATGAAAAGTCTAAGAAGAGGAGAGAGAGAGAGAGCGAATTGCTCATACAATAATTTGAGAAGAGGAAGAAACCTCATTGGTCTGAGGAGAGAAGAAGAGACATCTCTTTAATAGAGATGTGAGAAAGGAGTTGCATGGTAACTCCCATATCTATGTATGCCACATTTCATAAAGTGTGTGCCACTTGTGTTATTTCCTCTTATGGAGGAATCTAAGGGATACCTTGGTTTATCCCAATTAAATAATACAACCAAGGGATAATAAAAGATACATAAAATGAATTATCCTCACAAGAGGACAAAATAGGTGTAGGGATTCCATAGGAATCTCCTACATACATAATGCAAGTAAAGATTAATTTCTAACAATTACTAAGATGAGTCCTAAGGAGATGATGAAGATGTCTAAGAAGCTTAGAGAGAAAGCAAAAAGAGACATATTACAGGGAAAGAAGAAAATGGTTAGAGTAATAAAAGGAGAAAGTAATATAATTAGTAATCTAGTACCTGATGTGGCATCTGAAAAACTAGACAAACATATTGATCAACTGCATATTTTGGTCAAATCCATTTACCTAACTTGGATAATGCACCAATGAAGTTGGCAATTAAAGAGTGTGAGAAGAAATGAACTAATATGTTGAAAGAGATTATATCAGTAGAAAAAGAGTCACTTGCATCTCTAGTGAACAAAGTAAAGGAAACCCAACAAGAGGTAGGACAATTACTTGTAAAAGTGTCCAATTTTACATTGTTTATAAAAGATCGGGAGAAGAAGAGAGAGGAAACTCAAAAGGAGCTTAATGCTTTGGTTGAAAAGTTTGATCCCCTAACAAGTTCACCTTCAGAATATAGTGCTAAGATCAAAATTATTACACACAATTGAAGCAGTTGCAAGCAAAGAAAGATAAAATAATTATAACACTTATGGAGTTACAAGCCTACTTAGCTCCCACCATAGATCTTATGCAACAGAATGTGTGAGATGTGGAAACCACACTCAGTCTACCAGAGATGAATACTTTGAATGATATGGAGGGGTTAACATTGGGAATACATGGGAAACTTCTATCTATGGAGCTCTTACAAGAGTCATGGGAGAATTCATTGGAGTCAAAAGAGACAAACAGGATGTCTTTGATAGAATGTAATTCTGGTATGTACTTGTGATCCTTTGGCATTATTGACAAAAAGGGGGAGATATATGAGAATAAGTAGAGAAAGAGAGAGTAAGAATAGAGTAAGGGGGAGTATCGGTTGAATGAGTCAGAGTTATGCATGGCAAAGTTTTGAGTTTATACAGAGTTTTTGCCATGAATGGCAAAGGGGGAGATTGTTGGCATTATGGTAGTTTTTGGATGAGATCTCAATATAGGTCATAAGAAGATACATAATTAGTTTTTGTTGATGGAAACATGATCAGTTAATATGATTGGAGCAACTGGTAAGATCTATACATGATTGGTAAAGGGACAAATAATTATCTGTGTTGATCGGTGTATAGGAAGAACAATTTCAGTCAGTTAAATTGGTAGTGGTCAAGTTACAGAGAAAATCAGACGATGTGATCTTAGAGGAGATATTCATATGGTATGATAAATCCATGGTTCTAACCAAGATAGATAATTTGATTTGTTGAGTGAATTATGTTTTTGATGTTGAAGACAGTGTACCTATTGGGTCACCAATCATAATTTCATGATAAATCAGTTAAGGCAGTAGATATGAGGTCGACTATTGTTTATGAAAATGGATATTATATTTGGGGACAACGTATTAGGTATGATTGATGTTGATTTCAGGGAGGTTAGTAAATGTTTTGTGCCAACTTTGATGAAAAGGTTTTTAGGTATTAAGCCACTTAAGAACACAATATATAAGGAGATCTAAATCATGTGATTTAGGGTTGCGATTGTATTTTCAAGTGCAGTAATCAAAGGTTGAAAAAGTAGAGATCAGTACAACATTAGAAAGAAAAGAAGAAAAGAAGATTTGATAGGAAAGCAGTTTCATTCTATAGATCATTATTGTTGTTGTTTCCTAACAGTTGTAGTAGGTTAAATCCCTTAACAGGGTAGTGTTGAGTGTTTCTTTTATACAAGTCAATTGCTAGGAATTCAAGATTTAAATTCCCCTCTTTAAAGGATAATGAATATATTCCCAAGGTTCTCCATGGTCATGTTACAACTGCTTGGTAAGCTTGATAGAAGATAAATGTGAATGTTTACAAGGAGGCCTTTGCTGGTATATCTCAACTTTAGGTGCAAAACAAACTTTAGTACTTTTTGTCTTTTCTCAATTTTACCAATGTATGTAATTCCTTAATAATGCAAATCTGACTTTAAAACCTACAATGATTGCCTATTTTAACCAATTTCAAACAAAGATCAAAATATTTGAGTAACAAGAGGTGTAAGAAAATTTACTAAAATGAAATCTAACAGACATAAACCATCGTTGATTCACGCTTGTGAATTAAATGATGAAAATGTTAGAAACCCATGAAACATGAATCAGATAAGATCATGATTCCTTGTTCAGCAGATGAAATATTTCAAAGAAACTTTTACCCAGATGCAATATTTTTCAAAATCTATCAGATCGTGAAGCCACCAGATGCACGCACACATGAAACTTATCTATCGTTAAACCAAAAGAAAAAATATTTCCAATCATTCATCACAATAAGATGAATTAACAACAAACTAATTTAATTGATCACAGATTCATACACAATAAACATAGTTATCTCTCTAAAATGGATAAAGAAGCATTCACATATTCATCAATTTTACATATATAGTAGAACAATCACACCATGAATGAAGCACCAAAAACATATATCTTTATTGCATAAAAAATATGACCCTCATTACATTATTCTGATGAAATATATAGTGGTTTTATTACAAAACTAAGAAACCTGAAACTAGGGTTCTATTTACACTAAAACAACAAAATAAAGCTAAATCTAGAGCTTAGTATAGAAAAACTACTCCTAATTTGGAAGCTAACAATTTTGCATGGATTTTAATCCATATACATTTCATTCATGTGAGAAAATAAATCTAAATCCGCTCAGCAAACAAAAGATCAGAACTAGAGTTCCACCATTCTTGAGCTAGAGTATTCTTCTTGAACTAGAGTTCTTCCTTGGAATCTTCATCTTGGCTCCTTTTTGTGAACACAACTGATTGATATCTTCTAGTTCAACAAAAAAGACCCCAAACATGCATGCAATCTAATCTGGAACAAATTCTCCATGAAAATTACTTCTTTGTCAAAACGGCCCAAACATTTTGGACCCCAACCCTCACTCTGAAAGTGGAAGAGCTGAAAACTGGCTAAGTTTGAATCCCTATGACTCCCAAGATTTCAGAATTTTGAGTCTAAAAGGTCCAAAAACTTGAGTTGGCCAAATGGCTAAGTGTCAAAATCTCCCTTTACAAAATTTGACTAAGTCCAAAACTGAACACTTAGTTAATCTGGGAGGATGTCTGGATGCACCTTGGGGATTATTTATACTATCTCTTACACTTCTTTGAAGTCTGCGACTTGGATAGCATTAAGGCATTGTTATTTCTTCTCCCTAAAGGTGACCAATTCTGAGGCAAACAATTTGATCTCTTCTTCATGTTCTAACATTCTCTGCATGTCCTCCTTAAAATGGAAAAGTTTTTGGAGGTCATCCTTTGTGTTTATACCCGCCAAAACAAATTGTGGATTGTTGCACAATGTTCTTTACCAGGTACAAAATTTGGTTTCCCTCATCTTCGTACAAATCTAGGTCAACACCTTTGAATAATTTCTCTATCTACTCAACCCACATCATGACTTCTTCATTCCTTTTCTTTACCCTTCCTAGGAATTTTTGGTAGACCTTTACTATCTGAGATATGTCCTTAATCCAGGTCTCAAAATTTTCTAGCTCTAACCCTTCATATAGTTTGACCAAAATTTGAAATTGTTGCTTTCTTTTTACCTTTAGGTCCTTAAGAACCTTATGTTATTTCTCAATTTGCGCATCCATTCCTTCCTCTTTTCCCATCATATCCACCAATTTAGTGACTTCATTAAGGATAACTCTAAAGAGCTTCAAAATTTCTCTTATGGTGCTCTCTCCAAATTTCTCAAACTCAATCTTCCAATCTATACAAGCATGAGTGAAAGAATGTGGTAAACCTGTCAGAAATTCAGGCACATTTCTCTTCTCTAAGATAGCATGTAATGAGTCTTCTGGGTAGTCCAGGTCAATGGGACCTACTATTTTAATAATGAAGTTCTTTAATGCTTCATTTTTCTATGTTAATGATTTTATCCTTTCCTCATATTTATCCAAAAATCTAAGGGCATAGTTCAATCCTAGTTTCACCAATGTCTTACTCCCTTATTTGGTAGGTTCACCTAATTCAATCTCTTCAAAAGTATAATCTTCTAGATTAATCTCTGATTCATTTGTGCTTACTATGGGTACTACAACCTATGCCTTCCACCGGCCTCTATGGTCTTGAGTGGCATAAGACATTGTTCTTTCCAGGGTGTTGGATTAACCCATGTGGAAATTTTGTCCTAAGACCGCCATGTATGTATCCTCTTCCTCAGTGTAAACTCTTTTCCTTGGTTGTATTTCCTTGGTGAACTATGTGGACTTGGTGAACGCAATGACTAGCTCATATGGGGAAATATTTAGAATGGAGGTTGATTTTGGGCTTCCATCTCCTTCTCCTTTCTTCTCCAAAGCTTCCCTCATCTCCAAATTATCTTCCTCTTCCAGGCCTTCTTCTTCTTCTTCCTCTAGTTGTTCCCCATAGTGGTATTTTGTTCTTGAGGTGTATCCTCATGAGGAGTACTATCTTCCCTTGTAAAGTCCTTCTCAAATTGTGGCTCTTTGACATCTTCAGATGAAATTATTAATATCTCTTCCCAGAGACCTATTACCTATCTCATCCTTGACTACCAAGATGGTGTTGACCTTTTTGATGAAGGGGATAGGGTAATTGGGATTGAAGAATAAATGGGAGCAAATGGTGGAGGATTAAGTATTTGAATGGAAGGTGGAGGAGTGGGAAAATGAATGAAAGGCAGAGAAGTGGGTGCATGAGTAGGAATGATAAGAGAATGATTTATATGAATAGGAGGTGGAGTGGATGAACTTTGTTCTGCATTTGTATCACCTCCAGTCTCTTTATTCATTGGTATGTCTTGTGTCAACTCTCCTTGTTCTGATTGTGATGCCTAGACATTGGGGAGACCTAGAGAAGTTTACACCTCCACCTCTATAGACTCTATGGTGGATGAAGGCATATGTGTATTCATTCCATTCTCTGAATACTACTCCACCAATGGTTTTTCAACCATAGGGGCAATGAATTGGGATGAATGAGGAGGTAGGCTGACCTGTGAGACCAATGATAGTTGTCCTCCCACATTTATCTCTATAGTTTGATTAGGTTTGTCTTCCATTTGATCCTTGAACCCTGTGAGATTCAGAAAATCAAAAATATAAAACTGATCGGGACCAAGGAAATCCTAGGGATCCACTTTCTCTTCTTGTGCACTTGTATCTACATTGATCGGGACATTCTCTTCTTAATATTTTCTTTTGGTGGTTGTTGTTGCCAATTGTGTTCTCCTTGCTAAGGGTAATTCATCATCATCATCGTCATCATCATCTTCTTCTTCTTCTTGCAAGGTTTCCAACTGTGGGGATACATAATATCTCTTCCTTTTGTATACCTTCCTCTTTTATTCCTGGGTGGTTTGGGGTCCTGTGATTTTTACAGTTGGAGATCAGCTTGAAATAGGAGCTTGTCCTTGTGTGACTAGTGACTGATTAGGAGGTGGAGAGATGCTTCTAGTCATTCTTGTTATTGCCATTTTAGCCTTAGGATTTGAGCCATATGCAACTGGTTGATCATGTTTGTAAATTGTCTTCAATTTTTAAGGAGCTGCCTCTTTGAACTTGGGCATTACTAATTTATCTCCTTGTCCCATGCCTCCTTTGGATGGGGGATCCACTTGAGGATTCATTGGTATGGGATCCATTTTGAATGGTCTTTTAATCCAGTCCTTGGTGGTCTGTATCACATGTCTGGCCTTGAATTCAATATTGTCATTTTCTTCCTTATCTACCTTTGCATTCAAAATGGCCCTTGCATATATTTTATCTTCATTGTATAAAGGATCCAATACATATTTTGTCTCCATGTCTCATACCTTGGGTGAAATGCATAGCTCTAAGGTAGCTTGTGCAAACTCGAGAGACATTCTGCAGTAGTCCCATATTTTGACCTCATAGTCATCTATATATTTTATTCGTTGGTCCTCAATGTCAGGCTTATGGATATAATGCCTACCCATAATATGATTGTAGATTTCAATGGGATCAAACTTGGTTATGGTAAAACTGAATGGTTGCAATGGATAATCATCCCACTCAAAAGCTAGAGACTTGCACACTTTCATATCCTACAAAGAATTGGGGGAAATTGAAACAGGGAAGTCCCAACAATGTTTCTTCTTATGCTTGATGTGATCATAGCCATCAGAATGCTTCCTAGCCATCTCCAAAAGAATTATCTTGTCAAAAGGATATCGGGCAAGCTTCTTTGGTGTAAGAGTGCATCCTTCCACTCTAATGTATGTGAAAGTATTAAACTAAATATAATAGGCACCAATTTCCTGAACCTTAGCAACAACTTCCTCTCCAAGTCTTTTTGCATAATAACCTTCAATTGAATGGATGATTGCAAAGACAAAGGTGTCATTGACAATTCTATACTTTGAGCTATCTTCATTCAACTTCTCTTTTCTAACCAGATGTGGATATAGAGTGAATGGCCATGTAGTGGGTTGACCAAATTCTCCTCTTTTTACTAACCCTAGGTATTCTTCCCCTACCAACTGTTTGTCCAAGTTATCACTTAGGATGGTAGCCCAATCAAATATATCTCTTCTCCCCTTAATCCTTTTAATTAGTAGAATCATCCAGTGGTCAAGTTGGATTAATTGGGGAAGCCCATATAACCTTCTTAGAATGGTGACTGTGGCCTAGATATCATCCTTCAAATATCCCCTTCTCATGTTGATTCTCTCCATTTTATTCTTGGGGAGAGGCTTCATCAAGTGTGAAAGGATGAAAATGCTTGGGAGTGATGAACTATAACTGATTGAATGTTTGAAGATGTTAAGTTGATGATCACCAAGACATAGAAAGTTAATCCAAGACATTAAATTAGTTAATGTATTATATTTTCATTCATGTCAACTTGATATAATCTGTATGGTCATGGACATACTGCCAAAGACTTCAAAGAAATGATGAATCAAAGGCTATGCTATCAGTAATGCATAAAATTTAAGTATTCACAAAGTGACTGTATAGACCAACATAGTGCACATCGACAGACAGAGTAAGAGAGAAAAGTCACAGTGTTACACGATGAGCAAATGCACAGCATTATCGATGAGCAAAGTCATAGTGTTGCCTGACGAGAAAAACACAGTGTAACCCGACGGACAGAATTACAGTGTTGCCCAACAGACGTAGATCCCAAAATCAACTGAATTCACACTGACGGAACAGTCAGTTGTCACCGACAACTAACTGAAGTATTGACCGACAGAGCAAAGAGTTTAGAAATGACAAAATGCTTAGCTGTCAAGAGCTAAAAATAGACTTAACTGATACTTATTATTGTTTTAATCAATAAGATAAAGCCAAAGATAAGTAAAGGATTTAAAGTTGCTTTGTCCAGTTGGCAAGAAGATCTCTACAAGATAAAACTAGAGTTTTTCTTTAAATCTAATTGGTGATAATTGTGGATCATGCCAAGATCAAGAAAGCCAAGAAATGGAGAAATCATGTCTATATGAGAGATAAGCTTATTCATTATGAATAAGGGGAGTGACAAGAGAATATATTCTAAAGAGATTCTGAAGGAGAAGAAAGACATCATTCAGACCTAATCAATCAAGCTAAGGAAAGAGATAAATTCTCCAGACATCGACGAACATTGATACACCATCATGGAGCATTACAGTGTGGAGCAAAGGTATTGAATTGATAACATTGATCAGAAAGGTAATGCACTTACAATAGATCTAAAAATCTGCAATTCAAGTTGTATATATGAATAGATCAATTTACTGTTTTAGTTTAACCATTGAAGCATCAATTCTCTTAACCAAGCAGGACTTAAAAGTCTTTTGTAATTGAGATACATCCCAAGGAGTATCAAAAAGTTTGATCATAGAAAGTAGCATTGGATATTCCTGACACCTATTGATAGGCCAAGTGAGTATTTGATCAAGGATAGTAGCATTAGATGCCAGATACTAAGTGACAAACTATCTATTTAAATCCTCTAACAAGGTCACACCTAATAGTATGTTTGTAACCTTTAACAGGGTTGGCTCTTCACTGAGCTCACTTCAGAAGAGTGAAAATTTGTGGTACCAGTCCTAGTGGTTTTTCCCTTAACATGATTTTGACGTTAAAAATCCATGTGTCATGTGTTTATGAGTCATTACTTTAGTGTTTTGCATTTCACATAAGTAAATCTAGATTGATCGGTATGCTCTAGTTATTTACTATGTTTTGGTAAATAGAAAGACTGCTTATCAATAAACATAAAGTAGAAGGTTTTGCAAATAATTCCAACAAGTAGTTATTTGATATAAGTATTTCAAGGCATTCATATTATAGGACTAAATATAACTATAGGTATAATATTGTGGTACTAAGTTTGAAGTGTTGATTTAAGGATTAATTTTTGAGGCCACTGATTCACCCCCCCCCCCCCCCCTCCCCTCTCAGTTATTACTACCAATTGGTATCAGAGATTTTGTGCTTAGAAAGGGAGTTTAACAACTCAAGATAAATATCACAATATGAATAGATCAGATGTTCCCAAGTTGAACAAAGACAACTTTGCTTCATGGAAAAGTAGAATAAGACTCCACTTATCAGGTATTGGAAATGATGTTACTCAATACTTAGATACTGAATATGTGTTGCCCACAAGAGCACCCACAGTTGAACAAATGAGAGAGAAATATGAGCATAACTGCATGATGATAGAGCTTGCTTCCTCACTCTTTGATTCTAAATTTGAATATTTCAAAGCATGCACAACTACAAAGAAGATTGGGACAAATTGAAGCTTGTACATGGTGGTGATATAAATGTTTTGAGAGCCAAGGCAAAAATTCTTAGAGGAAATTTTGATGATCTCATAATGAAAGAAGGTGAAAACATCACATAGTACAGCACAAGAATCAAAGAGGTAGTCAATGCTATTCGAGGAGTTGGAGGTGTAATAGAAGAAGAGACAGTGGTAAGTAAAATTCTAAGAACCTTACTGCCTACTTATGCTATTAGAGTATCTTCCATACAAGAAATGAGAGCAGTAGAAAATAACAATGTTACTCTAGATAGTTTGATTGGAAGACTGATTTTATTTGAGATGAATAACTTTGATAATAGTGTCTTACCAAACATAGAGTCTACATTCAAATATTCCTTGAGAATAAGTAACTCAAGTCATAAACACACTATGAGAAAAGATAGTGATAGTGAAAGTGAAGAAGAAGATCTTGATAAAATTGAAGCACTTATGGCTAGAAGAATGCAGAGAGGCAAAGGTAAATTACCACTTGTGTGTTTTAATTGTAAAGAAATTGGACACTTTGTTTCAAGATGTCCTAATAGAAGAAAAGATGACAGGAGTAATGAAATGTCATTTGAAAAGAAGTTTGACAGAGGTGATAGCTGAGATTACAGAAGCAATCGACAATCAGAAAGAAGAGATATCCAAGACTACAAGGACAAAGGAAAGAAGGCCAGTTACCTAGCTAAATGCAAAGATGAAAATACTAACACTAAATCTAATGAAGACATCGAGATGGTATTTGTGGCAGTGAAAGATGATTCAAATGATGATGAAGAAAGGTATGTAGAAACTGCACTCATATCTAAAGTTAGTAAAAATGATGTCTGGATCATAGATAGTGGCTACACTCACCATATGACTGGTGAAAAAAAAAATTTGAGACTTTTAAATACTATAATGGTGGTTTAGTAAGAATGGGTAATGATACACCTTGTCCAGTTGAAGGTAAAGGAACCATAATGTTGAATAACCTGGTAAAATGTGAAAATGCTTATTGGGTGAAAGGATTGAATTATAATCTATTTAGTGTTTCTCAGTTGAATAATTTAGGTCACAGAGTATCATTTGAAAATAAGAAGGCAAAGATCTTCAATAAATCAAGAAGTCTAATTGGTACCGGTGAGCAAACAAAAGGTAACTTATTCTATCTGAATGATACTGACACCACTTTGTTAATGGCTAGAAATGAAGACATATGGTTGTGGCATAAAAGATTGTGTCATGTAAACTTTGAAAACATGATAAAGATAAGCAGAAAGAGAAATGTAAGAGGCTTACCGATGATGATTAAGCCAGACAATATCATGTGCAAAAAATGTCAAAAAGGTAAGATGACAAAGTCTAGTTTCAAAAGCAAAACCCATACATCTGATGTCATTCTAGAATTATTCCATACCGATCTATATGGAACCATGAGGAAAAAGAGTTATTATGGTGATAGATATTTTATTCTCTTTGTTGATGGTTACTCTAGAATAATGACAGTTATGTTTCTAAACGATAAATCTGAAGCATTCAAGATATTTAAATGGTACAAAGAAATGATAGAAAAACAAAGTGGTAAGGAATTAAAATGCTTAAGATCAAATGGAGGAGGGGAATTTATTTCAGATGAATTCACTAATTTTTGTAATGAGCATGGAATCAAAAGATGGGTCTCTGCACCAAGAACACCACAGAAAAATGGAATTGTTGAAATAAGGAACATATCCATAGTTGATTGTGCAAGGACACTGATGATAGAGAAAGGCATCACCCAAATCTTCTGGAGGGAAGTTGTCAATATTGTTGTTTACATATTGAACAAAGTACAATTGAAGAAAGACACAAAGAAGACACCCTATGAGCTATGGTACGGTTACACACCCAATGTGAGTTACTTCAAAAAAATTGGTAGTCAATGTTATATCTTAAAAGATGATAGAAATGGAAAGCTTGACTCCAAAAGTGATGAAGGTATCTTTCTAGGGTATTCCACCAAGAGCAAGGCTTATAAGTGTCTAAATAAAGCCTCTAACAAAATTGTTGAAAGTGCAAATGTAAAGAGAGATGAATTTGCAGAAAAGAATGAAAAGGAAAGCACAAAACAACTAGAGGACTACAACAGGTTTGTTTACAATGAAGAACCTGACACTCTACCTGAGAATCATTGTATATCTCTTGAGCAACAGATTATTGCACCCGAGCATCAAGCTGCAAATACTGAAAATTAGGATATTTCTCAAGATGATGCACCAAGTGATGGATTTCAGAATGAAGGACAAAATGATGATCAAGATGAAAGACAAAGAATTGAACTTGTACTTGCCAGATATGATAGAAGGAACCATCCATAGAAATAGATCATAGGAGACAAGAAGGTTGGTATGAGAACTAGAAGTAAGTCTCTAAACACAAGATGTATGATTTGTGATCTTGAACCAAAATCTGTCAATGCTGCACTAGATAATGAAGAATGGATTAGTGCTATGAATGAAGAAATTGAGTAGATAGAGAAAAACAAGACATGGGCACTTGTATTGAGACCAGATGACAAAAATGTCATCGGTAAAAAATGGATATTCAGGAATAAACTAAATGAGAATGGAGAAGTCATCAGAAAAAAAGCAAGACTAGTATGCAAGGGGTATGCACAAGAAGAAGGGATTGACTATGGAGAAACCTTTGCACCTGTTGGTAGGCTGGAAGGAGTGAGAATATTACTTTCTTATGTGGCATGTAAAGGATTCAAGGTATACCAAATGGATGTCAAGTCTGCATTCCTAAATAGAATACTTGAGGAAGAGGTATACATTGAACAACTAGAAGGGTTTGTTGATCCAGAAAAGAGGAACATGGTATGTAGACTACACAAAGCCTTGTATGGATTGAAAAAAGAACCCTGAGCCTGGTATGAAAAACTTCATTCCTATCTCATAAGTATTGGATTTGTAAGAACTAGTGAAAACAGTAATCTTTATTTGAAGGAAGATACTAATGCTAACATCATGATTGCTGAAGTATTTGTTGATGAAATCATAGTTAGAGGAAATTATATGCTATGAAAATCATTTGCAAATGAAATGAGCAAGGATTTTGAGATGTCTATGTTTGGAGAGATCAAGTTCTTTCTTGGTCTACAGATCATGTAACGAGATGAAGGTATTTTCATTACACAATCCAAATACATCAAGGAAGTGCTAAAAATATTAAAGATGGAAGATTCCAAACCAGTTGGAACACCAATGGCAACTGGATGTAAGCTAAAAAAGGAAGACAATTCATCAGAGGTAAATCAAACTTTGTACAGATCTATGATTGGAAAACTCATGTATGTTGTACATACTAGACCAGATATTGCACATGTAGTAGGAATAGTTGCAATATTTTCTACTAAACCCAGGGAATCACATATGAATGGTGTGAAAAGAATCCTAAGATATCTGAAGAATACCAAGGAATATGGCTTATGGTATAGAAGAGAAGGAAAATTTGAACTTAAGGTCTTTACCAACGCTGATTGGGCTGGAAATATTGATGACCGAAAGAGCACAATTGGAGGAGCATTCTTTATGGGTGATAGACTTGTCACATGGATCAGAAAGAAACAAGGATGCATCTCTTAGTCTACTGTAGAAGTAGAGTATGTTGTTGTTTCTGCAAACTGCTCAAATATTTCTTGGATCAAACAATTACTGGAAGCTATGCATATGAAAATTCTTGAACCAGTAATTATCTACTATGACAATACCAATGCAATAAATATTTCCAAGAATCAAGTGATGCATGCTAAGACAAAGCATATTTCTATCAAGTATCATTATTTGAGAGAAAAATTTCAAGCCAAGGAGGTGATAATTGAGTATGTGCAATCAAAGGAACAATTAGCTGATATCTTCACCAAGCCACTGCCCAAGGATGCATTTGAATACTTGAGAAAGAGACTAGGGGTCAGACCCTTGTCTACTATTCAGTAAAATGACTAGAAGGCTGCATCAGCCTACATATTATCAGAATATCATTCATGTTGATGCAAGAAAAGAGATGGACTTCAAAGATACATCTATACACAGCAAGGTATTTATCTACTCCTAGCACCAGAATTGTTGTATTGCTGATGGATTGGGAAATTCAAGGAGTATATTATGGATAGAAAGGATTGCTTGGCATTGTTGTCAAAGGGAGAGATTATATCCATTATCACATCAGGGAGATCACATTAAGGAGAGATTATATCCATCACATTATCCAAAGAGAGAGATCACTAGTACATTTCACCTAGTTTTTCTACCAAATTTTTTGACCATGAAACCAAAATATTTTGGTTGGTTGATTATAGAAGGAAAACTTTAATTTTTTTTAAATCCATGTCCGTGTTAGTCAAAAGTTCGACCAATACCATGTATGTCACAATTGCGACGAACACAGGTATAACTTTTTAACAAAAAATAATTCATTTCTCATTTCATTATCATCACGGCAAAATTTTTCAAGGGGCAGCACTTGAAACCACATGAGCCATTTAAAATTCGGCACTGTGTATAGGGGTTGCAGTCACGACAAAATTTTTCAAGGGGCAGCGCGTGAAACCACATCATCCAGCGCGTGAAACCACATCATCCAGTGAGTGAAACCACATGCCATTTCAAATTCAGCACTATGTATAGGGGCTACAGTTTTTATCTAGACTTGGACCTTTGATCTTCGAGCTTTGTTTTGCCAAAAACTTGGCTTTTCCTCTCCTTATCAAATAGAAGCTCATTGAGGTAGGGATTGTGTTATCTCCTCTACATTTTGAGGGCACATCTTATTGTGATATTCATCACTCCATGCTCTATTTCTATGTTAGTGAACTAGGGCATCATGTTAATGTGTGTTCATTGGATTCTTTGGTTACCCACGAGCTATGGTATCCATTTATATGAGCTAGGGTATATTTAATGTGATTGCATAATATATTAACAGTGATTGGTTAATTATTCTAATAGGATAATATCTTTTTCTATGTGCAATAGAAAACATCTCTTCTACCTTAATATGCTTGGTGCTTTCTTCAAACAATAGCTTTCTTAGTTATATTTGGTTGTGATCTTCCACATTCTCTAATTCTCCTTTGCAATTGCATTGCAAACTTCTGCAAGCAGCTTTGACATCTGTAGCTTTACTTCAAGTGATCTACATCTCGGCTTAACTAGGAACCTCCTA
>MU221728.1:60815-91493 GCA_018584345.1 Thuja plicata
AGAAGAAAATAGCTAAATCAAAGCTTCATAGATTCATATATGCATACTAATTATAGACAAGCAATATATTCAACTAAAAGTAGGAATATATTGAAAATGGTGTCACATTTTTTTTTAAACAAAATTTAGTATTGGTCAAAATTTTGTCCTTTACATAGTACTAAATTCGACCAGGATGCTATACAATCGACGGTCCTTTCGACGAATTTGGGTGGATAATTCGATGAAAAAATGGACTAAATCGACCAGGATGCTATACCTTCAATGCTCAATTTGATGAATTTAGGTGGATAATTTGACGACACAATGGTCTCAATTTTGACATTTACACCAATTGAGCGACGTCTTATTCTTCCAGTTACAAGGGATTGTTGCAGTCGATAATTTGACCAGTTATGGGGTTGAAATTTTGACTATTATTTACCATGTAGAAAATTTGATGAAAAAATATCGATGATAGTTTTAGTCGCTTATTCGACCAATTTTTGTAGAAAATTTGACTAATTCTCATCAAAATTTAAGGTAAAATTTAATAGTGGATGTAACCAGAAAGGCAGAGTACATACAACAGAAAGAGAGAGTACATACAAAGGGAGAGAATTGCTGACAAGAGACATCAAAAGAAAGGAACAGTCAAAGGATGAGAGTTTGACATAGGAAAAGAACACATCACATCAGAAGAAGAAATATTCTACATTTATCCAGTGAATGGATTAAACATAGAGAGAAAGCTGCAAGAATCAAATCTAAGCTCATATAAGCTTACCGAGGACTAGATATTTGTATCGATTATAGTACATAAGATTGGTAGTTTGATGAATTTCAACTGTTACATTTCATATTGTATTAGTGATAATATAGTGTAATAATGTAGTGTGTTTCCATCAATGCCAAAGGGAGAGATTGATAAACTATAACTGATTGAATGTGTTGAAGATGTTAGGTTGATGATCACCAAGACATAGAAAGTTAATGCAAGACATTAAATCAGTTAATGTATTGTATTTTCATTGATGTCAACTTGATATAATTTGTATGATCATGAACATACTACCAAAGACTTCAAAGAACCGATGAATCAAAGGTTATGCTATTAGTAATGCATAAAAGTTAAGTATTCACAAAGTGACTGTATACACCAATGGAGTGCACACTGACAGACAGAGTAAGAGAGAAAAGTTGCAGTGTTACCCGACGAGAAAATGCACAGCATTATCGATCAGCAAAGTCACAATGTTGCCTGATGAGAAAAACACAGTGTAACCCAACAGACAAAATTATAGTGTTTCCCGATGGACGGAGATCCTGAATTCAATTGAAGTCACATAGACGAAACAGTCAGTTGTCACTAACAATTAACTGAATTATTGAGTGATAGAACAGAGAGTTTAGAAATGACAAAATGCTTATCTGTCAAGAGCTAAAAATAGACTTAACTGATACTTATCATTGTTTTAATCGACAAGATAAATCCAAAGATAAGTAAAGGATTTAAAGTTGCTTTGTCTAGTTGGGAAGAAGATCTCTACGAGATAAAACTGGAGTTTTTCTTTAAATCTAATTGGTGAGAATTGTGGATCACACCAAGATCAAGAAAGCCAAGAAATGGTGAAATCATGTCTATATAAGAGATAGGCTTATTCATTATGAATAAGGGGAGTGACAAGAGACTAGATACTGAAGAGATTCTGAAGGAGAAGAAAGTCTTCATTTAGACCTAATCAATCAAGCTAAGGAAAGATCTAAATTCTATAGACACTGATGAATAGTGATACAGCATCATAGAGAAGAAAAGTGTGGAGCAAAGGTATTGAATTGATAACATTGATCATAAAGGAAATTCACTTACAATAGATCTAAAAATCTGCAATTCAAGTTGTATATATTAACAAATCAATTTACTATTTCAGTTTAACCATTGAAGCATCAAGTCTCTTAACTAAGCAGGACTTAAAAGTCTTTTGTAATTGAAATACATCCCAAGGAGTATCAAAAATTTTGATAATAGAAAGTAGCATTGGATATGCTCGATACCTATTGACAGGCCAAGTGAGTTTTTGATCAAGGATGGTAGCATTAGATGTCAGATACTAAGTGACAAACTATCTATTTAAATCCTCTAACAAGGTCTCACCTAATAGTGTGTTTGTAACCTTTAACAGGGTTGGATCTTCACTGAGATCACTTCAGAAGAGTGAAAATTTGGGGTACCGGTCCTAGTAGTTTTTCCCTTAACAGGGTTTCCACGTTAAAAATCCATGTGTCATGTGTCTATGAGTCATTACTTTAGTGTTTTTCATTTCACATAAGTAAATCTAGATTGATCGATATACTCTAGTTATTTACTGTGTTTTAGTAAATAGAAAGACTGCTTATTGGTAAACATACAGTAGAAGGTTTTGCAAAGCATTTTGACAAGTAGTTATTTGACATAAGTATTTCAAGGCATTCATCTTACAGGACTAAAGATAACTAGAGGTATAATTTTGTGATACTAAGTTTGAAGGTTTGATTTAAGGATTAATTTTTGAGCCCACTAATTCACCCCACCCCACCCCCCTCTCAGTTATTACTAACAGGGAGGTGTTGGAGGAAAAATTTGGCATTTCAGAGATGGAGGGTGGTATCGAAGGATGAAAGACTAAAAATGAGAAATGAGTGATGGTCTCTTTGTCTTTGGCTTTGTAGAGTTTTGGCATTTCAGAGATGGATAGTAATTTCGCTGACCAAAAGTATGATCATCCAAAAACCCTTAGTCATTTTCCTATGATCCTATTGAGTTTGAAGCTACTCAAATATTTTGGCCTTTTAGGGACTGAACACTGTGAAATGACTAAAACTCGAGAGGAACCCTAAATAACCAAACTTAGGGCACTCAAAATTGAGCAAGACAAATAACGAAAAACCTAACAAAAAATATGACCAACGAAACCCTAACAAAACCTAGACCATGAAAACAAGGAAAGAAGACAAAAAAAACAAAACACACAAAGGGAAAAAATAGACCAACTAAAACCCTACCTCTAAACCATGAGGGAGTGAAGACAATTCTGCGACGAACTCCAAGAATAGGACGTGAAATGCACGAGCAATCCTTAGCTGATAACTCATAGGAAAATGATCATCAAAGGCACAAAATAAAGCACGGAGCTCGAAAGATGAAGTTGCAGAATGAAGAAAAAGAAAACCCCTCTCACTTTTATAAACCCTAGATTTCATGACATCATCATTTGGTTTTGCACTTTCAGATACCAAAAGTGAGAGGCCAAAGAGTCAGCATCGTTGGAATTTCAATGTCTGAAAGTTTGATAGGAATTTTATCCTAAGATCGTGGGTTTCAGGGTTTCAAACCTTCAGACCTCCAATAAACACTAAAAATTTGAAAGTCCAAAAAAAACCTTCTAGGGAAAGGCTTTTCTCTGAAAACTAAACCTAGAGAGAAAAATAGGGAACCAAAAAACCAAAAAGAAAAAAAAAAGGGTGAGGGGTCCCCATGTCCAAGTGGCCAAAATGGGGTGTGTTTTTTGGAACCATAATAGGTAGATCCTAACATATCTTTATTTTAAATATTTTAACACGGTAACTTCTTAATTGAAGGTTGAAATCCTCTAGCGAGGTAGACTCTAACAAGTCTTTTGGTACTTCTAACAAGGTACTATACACTTTTAACATGGTGAACCCTAGAAAGGGTTTTGTAGCTCCTAAAAGGGCAAACATTTACTGTAGTAAGGTGATATATGGGTGTCATCCCCACCATGGTTTTTCTCCTCTAACAAGGGTTTCCACATGAAAAATCTATGTGGCATATGTGATGCTTGTGTGGATGTTTGATGTTGTTTAAGTTTTTTTATATTATTAGTTGCATGTTTCATTAGTTGGAATTTGTTGATTAGCTTTGTTAGATTAGCGGTGAAATTTCTTAAGTACTTGTCTACACTAATTCACCCCCCCCCCCCTCTCAATGCTTGTGCATACTAACAATATAATATCAAAAGATGGGATTTCCATTGATCCTGAATGAGTAAAATCCATTATGGAGCTTCCACTGCCAGTAAATAAGAAGGGATTTTAGTCCTTTTTATGAAAGATTAATTTCATCAGTAGATTCATCTCTGATTTTTCTAGATTGGTGTGGCCAGTTACTTTGATGTTGCAAAAGGAGAATGTTTTCAAATGGACAAAAGAAGGAAAGGTGTCTTTTGAGAAAATAAAGAAGGCTATAGTCATTGCCCCACTAATGTCCAACCCTGATTTTTGAAAATATTTTATAATGTATGTCTATGGGAGTGAATACAACATTGCTACGATGTTGACTCAGAAAGGAGACCATTAGAAAGAAGAACACCTAGTTGTCTTCTATTCTTGAACTCTTAAAATTTATGAGGTAAAGTATAATTTTTTTGTGAAGTAGGCCTTTTCCTTGGAGAAAAGGATCAATAAACTCAAGCATATGGTTTTAGATAAAAAAATCATGGTGTATATTTCTATTCCTAGTGTACAAGAGTACATTATGGAGGGAGAAATTTTGGAGAAGAGATCCAATTGGATCACTAAGATCATGGAGTATGATATAGAGATTAGGCCTAATAAAGTAATATGAGGAAAATTACTCTATGAGTATATTGCTAAAGAGGTTGAAGGGGTAGAGAGAGTAGAAGATCTAGTTCTTGTTGATCATGTTGTAGATACAGAGGATTGGCTAGTGGATCGAATAAACTTCATGCAAACTGGCAGATATCCTCCTCATCTCCCTACCAATAAATGGAGATATTACAGATTTCAAGACATAGGATATGTCCTGGTGGAGGGTGTACTTTTCAAGAGAAAATTTAATTGCATTCTATTGAGATGTGTTAACAATACTCAAAGTTAGAAGATATTATAACAAATACATAGTAGTCACTCTAGTGGACATTTTTCTGCTAAAACCATAGGATTAAAAATCATGTGAGCTAGCTATTTTTGGCCAACCATGTTCATTGAATGTTTTGAAATAGTTAAAAGGTGCACACAATCTCAATTATTCATCGAGAGATGAAAGAATTCATCCATATCCCTAAAACTAATTGTGGTGGATGAGCCCTTTCCTAGTAGAGTTTGGACTTCATTGGAATGATCAACCCTCCCTCCAGTATGGGACATAAATGTATTCTAACTACAACAGACTACTTCACCCAGTGAACAAAAGTCAAACCACTTAAGAATGCCATAGAGAATGAGATTATTAGCTTCATGGAGGAACTAGTGTCGAGGTTTGGACCTCCTAAAACCATCATCTCAAACAATGTCTTTTGTTGGGGCAAAGATTTTTCAATTTTCACTAAAGAATGACATCTTCCTAAAAAAATCTTCAAATTATTACCCCCAGGGAAATGGACTAGTTGAGTCAACAAATAAGAATTTAGTTTGAATCATTAAAAGAATATGTTCTAAACACCAACAAGAGTGGCATAAAAATTTACAAACTACTTTATGGGTGGACCAGATCACCCCAAAGAAAGTCCTTAAAGCCTCACCCTATGAGTTGGTCTATGGGAAGGAGTTTTTCCTTCCAATCTCAATGGATATCCTAGTCTTATAGCTCATAATTTCAATCAGGGTGGAATAAAATGGTGCCATAAGTTATTTCTAAGCACACAAGCTCTGATACTAATTGTTAGTAATAACTAAGAGGGGGGGTGAATCAGTGGCCTCAAAAATATTCCAATAATCAACCCAAAAACTTAGTACAACAATATTAAGCCTCTAGTTATCTTCAATCCTATAAGATAAATGCCTTCAAATACTATTATCAAATTAATACTACTCGAAATGCTTTGTTAAACCTTATACTGTATGTTTACCAAATAGCAGTCTGTTAATTTATCGAAAGACAGTAAATTATCTAGAGTATGTCGATCAATCCAGTTAAGCTATGTGTAATGCAAAACACTAAAGTAATTACTCATAAACACAATGACACATGGATTTTTAATGTGGAAACCATGTTAAGGGAAAAAACACTTGGGACCGGTAACCCAAAATTTTCACTCTTCTGAAGTGAGCTCGGTGAAGAACCAACCCTATTAAAGGTTACAAACACACTGTTAGGTGTGACCTTGTTAGAGGATTTAAAAGTTTAATCTATCACTTGATATCGGTCATCTTTATGCTACCTTCCTTGATCAAACACTCACTTGGTCTATCAATAGTTATATGGCATCTCATGCTATCTTCATGATCAAAATTTTTGATACTCCTTGGGATGTATCTCAATATAGAAAGGATCTTTAAATCCTACTCAGTTATGAGACTTTCTAAATCAATGGTTAAACTGAAACAGTATGATCTGTTCACATACAACTTATACTTGTAAATTTTCAGATCTATTGTAAGCTCATAAAACTAATCTGATCAATATATCTCTTTTTATACCTTTTCTCCACTTTGATTTTGCTCGGTGATGTTGTACTCTTTTGCTCGGTGTTCGTAGAAAACTTTAGCTCTTTCCTCAACTTGATTGATCAAGACTGTATGAATTTTTTCTTCATTAGTTTCTCTTTAGCATCCTCTTTTTCATTCATTCACCCACACAATTCATAATTAATTGATTTGTCTCTTTATAGACATGATATCACTGTTGTTAGGTTCTTGATTTTCTTGATCTTGGTGTGATCCACAATTCTCGCCAATTAGATTTAAAGCAAAAACTCTTGTTTTATCTCGTAGAGATCTTCTTGCCAACTGGAAAAAACAACTTTAAATCCTTTACTTATCTCTAGCTTTATCTTGTTGATGAAGACAATGATAACTACCAGTTAATTCTATATTTAGTTCTGCTAGCTAGATATTTTGTCATTTCTGAAGTCCAATTAATTTTGGTGTTTAACTCTTTATAGATTCAGTCAACACTCCAATTCTCCTTGGGCTTCTCCATCGGTTTACACTATGTTTATGGCCATTGTTTATTCTTGTAATTCTTCTCGTCGTTAATGCTCTTTGGTGACTTTTCTCAGGAATCACTGTGACTTGACTTTCGATGATCTTTTTCCATCAGGTTCCATTGACCATCGGTGTTTGAAGTCACATTGTGAAAGCCTATCTTTTATGCATTTCTAAAAGCATAATCTTTATCTTCTTGATTCTCTGAATTATTTGACACTTTGATTATAACCAATTAGATTATATCAAGTTGACATCAATGAAAATACAATCCATTAATTGATTTAATGTCTTGCATTATCTTGATGCATTTCGGTGATCAACTTAACATATTCAAACATTCAATCTATTACATGTCATCAATCTCTCCCTTTGGCATTGATGGAAACATACTACATTATCATACTATACTATTACTAATAAAATATGAAATATAATAGTTTCATCAAGCTTTTCCATTGTAACTATTACAAATGTCTAGTTCTTGGTAAGCTCAAAAAATAGCTTAGATTTGTTTCTTGCAGAATGGTTGTCTTCAATCTTCAATCCCTTCACTAGATATATGTGTATAGTCAGAAAATGGAAGCACTTCCATTATAGACGTGTTTATCCTTCCGAGTAAGTGTTTTGGGGTCATGGAAAGTGCCTTGAATGGGTTCCTGATCTTGACATGGCTTCCTCCCTGTTATGTTCCTCTTTCCACTCTTGTTTGGCCTGATTTCTGCATTTTGGACTGCAGACTGGTGATTCTGGGCTTCAAGGTCAAGGTTGACATTTTAGGTCTATGTCAACCTCGACCCTGACCTAGGTCAGGGTCGACCTCAACCTTGACCCAGGGTTTAGATCCTGGGTTCTTGCAGGTTCAGGAGGTCGGCCTTTGCAAAAAGTATTTCCCACTTCCGGGTCTGCTGTTTCAGGTTTCGAAGTGTTGATTCCTAAATTATATTTAATATAGGTTCTCTCCTAGGGGTAAAGGCTTTAATGGGAATTTAATCCTCCTATGTAGGCCTCCTTAGGAGATTGTGCCCTAATTCCATATAAAATGGAAGCTTTCTATCTCATTTTCTCTAACCATCATCAAGCAAACAAATTCTTCTAAGCAAGCAATCAAGCAAGATTTCAAGCAAGCATTCATCCATTCAAGTATCCATTTTCATGAAGGAGATCCATTGGAGGTCATTGGAGGAATGCAGCTACAAGGTGCCCTTTTGGTGATCTCTCCATCCACCTTCTTCCAAGCCTATTCCAAATTCAAGAACCCATTCAAGACTTGGTGTTGAAGATCTATAAGAAAGAGATTGAAGACATCCTACCTTTCTATATTCTACATTTGAAGCATACTTGTGGATTCAAGGATTCGAATCTGCCACAAGGACATTTTCAAGCAAGGTGAATTTATGCATTTACTTTGTCCATTTCTACAATTTCAATTACATATATTTAAGGTTAATTCCAAAACCGGGGTTTGACCAAGGCAAACCCCTCCCCCACAATAAACAATCTCCTTTTTATTGCAGGTACAGGTATAGAACAGTGGATTTGAACCCAGATCTGGATACCCTTTTCGAAAAAAATTCAGGATCTACGAACAAAGTAACTTTTGGATTTGTGCAGGTCAGGGTCGACATTATTGGGTCGGGGTTGACATTTGTGGGTCAAGGTTAACCTTTTTCATAAGACGACATTAGAATGGAAAATGATTTCTGGGTTTTGTTCGTCTCTGCGTTTTGGTTCAGTATCAACTATTAGTTTTTCCAAAAATAGTCTACAGACCTCAAAAAATATTATTCTTTGTGTAACATAAGAAATAGAATGATGTTACTAAAATGTAATAGATAAAGTATAGAAATGATTGATTTGATGTATAGATTGTTTGTGAATTGATTATCTTGAAATGTAAGGTGTTAATGTGTAGATTGTTCTTTGAATTACCTAGATTGTATTGGATTATTTTAACCTTGATTGAATTGAATTGATTATGTATTGCAATTGTGATTAAGGAGAAGATAAGATGTTCCTTTTCAATTCCCAAATGCACAAATGGGAGATCCAAGTTGATCAACCCAAGAGAAGGGTTAATGCAAAAATGAATCAACTATTTGGAAAGGAAAATAACAAAGGAGATACCTTAAATTCTATAATTTATATATATATAAATGATATATGAATGTAATTGAAAAGATCTAAGAAATTCACTAACCTTGAAATATTGCAGATCAAAGAATGCTATTTTCTAAGGTCTGTAGGCTATTTTTGGAAAAACTAACAGTTGATACCGAACCGAAACGCAGAGATGAACAAAACCTAGAAATCATTTTCCATTCTAATGTCATCTTATGAAAAAGGTCGACCTTGACCCACAAATGTCAACCCTGACCCAATAATGTTGACCCTGACCTGCACAGATCTGAAAGTGACTTTGTTCGTGGATCCCAAAATTTTGCCGAAAAGGGTATCCAAATCTGGGTTCAAATCCACTGTTCTGTACCTGTACCTACAAGAAAAAGGAGATTGTTTTGTTGTGTGGGAGGGGTTTTCCTTAGTCAAACCCCAATTTAGGAATTAACCTTGAAATCAATAAAGTGCAGAATGCTAACATGTAGTAGAATTGAATCTAACAATGAAGCTATGATATTCAATAGATATGTAATTGAAATTCAGATGTATGAAAGTATGTAAATATGAAAGAATGAACTCAATATGAACCATAAACCTCAATTATTGTATGCTTGAAATTCACTTTGAAGAGATGATGAAAGAGTCTTGAAGAGGCACCAAGGATCTTGAAGGAAGATCACACCACCATGATGGCTAGATCTAGGATTTGAATGATGAATCTTGAATTTTTGCACCTAATCCCTTCAAAGGCTTGAAACCTTGATCTTCAATGGAGCACTTTAATGCTTGAGAAGAATACTTGAACACCTTAAGAGCTTGAGAATAATGGATGCTTAAGCAAAATCTTTATTAGAGCTTTTTGCACTTGGAAGACTTAGAGAAAATGAGAGAGAAATGCTTCCTTTTATATGAAATTAGGGCACAGTCTTCTAAGGAGGCCTACATAGGATAATTAAATTCTAATTAGACCCATGCCCCTAGAAAAGGACCTATATTAAATATAATTTAGGAATCAATGCTTCAGAACCCGAAACAGTCGACTCGAAAGCAGGAAAACTAAATTTTTGATGAGCCTCGGCAGCCGACAAGTTTTCTTATTTGAAAGGGGGACCCAGGTCAAGGTCAAGGTTGACCCTAACCCAGGGGGTCAAAACCCCTCGAAAATATGCTAGGTGGGGTAGGAGGTGCCTGGAGAGGCCCAATCAGGGTCCTGAACCACCACAAAAGCATGAGATGATGCAAAAATAGGATGATGATATGGTAGAGGTCAAAAAACATCTCCTAAGGAGGGATAAATACTCTTAACTTGGAAGTGCTTCCATTTTAAGACGATACACTTTGATCTGCAATATTTCAAGGTTAGTGCATTTCTCCCATCTCTTCAATTACTATCATATATCATTTCTATACATATAATTAATAAAATTTAAGGTATCTCCTTTGTTATTCTCCTTTCCAAATAGTTGATTCATTTGTGCATTAACCCTTCTCTTAGGTTGATCAACTTGGATCTCCCATTTGTGCATTTGAGGGTAAAAAAAGGAACATCTTATCTTCTCCCTAATCACAATTGCAATACATAATCAATTAAATTCAATTAAGGTTAATACAATCTAGGCAACTCAAATAATAATAAACACATCTCTAATTCCATCCCCCTTTACATTTTCGTAAGATAGAATATTCAATCTCTTTACATTTTAACACTTAACATCAAATCAACAAACCATTTATTTTATCTTACAATATGTAACATTTTAATGTCTATATTCTGATATGTACTCTTCCTTGACTCTTCCTCTTCTTGATAATTTCTTTTTCCTTTGACAGAAATATTTCTCTTTGTCTGAACTCTCTCCCTTTGTTACTTCTCTTCCTTAGATGGATATTTCATATGTAATCAATTTCTCTCCCTTTGAATATGGATTAACTCTTCCTACTGATTCTCAGGAACTTCACTTAATGCATAATGATATAATCTTTTCTGATCAATGAGATAATCTTTCCATTATGATTCAATGAGATAATCTCTCCCTAGATAATCTCTCACTGATGATAATGAGATAATATCTCCCTTTGACATCAATGCCAAAAAAAAATTATCTATATCATGTTCCGTTCCTTTACATAATATATTCCTTGAATTTCCCTATCCATCAGTATTACAATATCTCTGGTGTTCGGTGAATACTTGTACCTTTTTGTGTACAGATGTATCTTTTGTTGTTCATCTTGATTTTACATCAACATGAATGATCTTCCATTGTCTCTAAGCTGATACAGCCTCCTAGTCAGCTTACTGACCGATAGACAATTGTTGGACCCCTAGTCTCTGTCTCAAGTACTCAAATGTATCCTTCGCTAATGGCTTGGTGAATATATCAGCTATTTGTTCCTTTGAATTAACATATTCCAATGTCACTTCCTTTTCTTGCACTTGTTCTCTTAGATAGTGATACTTAGTAGCAATATGCTTAGCCTTGGAATGCATGGCTAGATTCTTAGAGATGTTGATTGCACTTGTATTATCACAATATATAATTACTAGTTCAAGAATATTCATATGTATACCATACAGTAATTATTTGATCCATGCAATATTGGATCAATTTGACATAGCAGCAACATACTCTTCTTCTGTAGTAGACTGAGATATGCATCCTTGTTTCTTGCTAATCCATGTGACAAGTTTGTCACCCATGAAGAATTCTCCTCCAATTGTGCTCTTTTGGTCATCAATGTTTCCATCTCAATCAGCATCTATATAGACTTGTAGCTCAAATTTCCTTCTCTTTTATACCATAAGCCATATTCCTTGGTGTTCTTTAGATATCTCAGAATTCTCTTGACGGTAGTCATGTGTGATTGTTTGGGATTAGCAGATAATCTTGCAACTATTCCAACTGCATGTGCTATATCTGGTCTGGTATGAACAACATACATTAGTTTTCCAATCATTGATCTATATAAGGTCTGATTTACCTCATTTTATTTGTCTTCTTTGATCAACTTACATCCGGTATCCATAGGTGTTCCAACTAGCTTGTAATCTTCCACCTTAAATATCTTCAGCACTTCCTTGATGTATTTGGACTGAGTGATATATATGCTTGCATCTTGTTGAAGAATTTGTAGACCAAGAAAGAATTTGATCTCCCCAAACATAGAAATTTAAAATTCCTTTCTCATTTCATTAGCAAAGGATTTTCATAACATTTCATTTCCCCCAAAAATGATATCATCAACAAAAATTTCAGCAATCAGATTATTACCATCGATATCTTCTTTTAAGTACAGATTGTTATTTTCACTTGTTCTAAAAAAATTGATGCTAATGAGATATGAGTCAAGTCTTTCATACCAGGCTCTCAGTGCTTGTTTCAATCCATACAAGGCTTTATGTAGTCTACATACCATGTTTGTCTTTTCTGGATCAACAAACCCTTATGGTTGTTCAATGTATACCTCTTCTTCTAGTATTCCATTTAGGAATGCAGATTTGACATCCACCTGGTATACCTTGAATCCTTTAAATGCAACATAAGCAAGTAAGATTCTAACTCCATCTATTCTAGAAATGGGTGAAAAGGTTCCTCCATAATCAACACCTTCTTCTTGTGCATATCCCTTGTATACTAACCTTGCTTTGTTTCTTGTGACTTCTCCATTCTCATTCAGCTTGTTTCTGAATATCCATTTTGTACCGATGACATTCTTGTCATCTGGTCTTGGTACTAGTGTCCATGTATTTTTCTTCTCAATCTATTCTATTTATTCATTCATTCCATTGACCCAATCTTCATTCTCAAGTGCAATGTTAACAGATTTAGGCTCAAAATCACAAAGTAAACATCTAGTGTTTAGTGACTTACTTCTTGTTCTTGTTCAATCTTTCTTGTCTCCTATGATTTGATTCTATGGATGATGTCTTCTGACATACTTGGAAAGTTTTGGTTCAGCTCTTTGTTCATCATTCTGATCATTTTCTTGACCTTCGTTCTGATCTCCATTGTTTGGAACATCATCTTGAAGATTTTCCTGATTTTTGATAATTGCATCCTGATGCTCGGGTGCAATGTTTTGTTTCTCGGGAGTGATACACTATTTCTCAGATAGAGTTACAAGTTCTATATAAACAATCCTATTGTAGTCCTCCAGTTCTCTTCTTCTTTCCTTATCATTCTTTTCTGCAAATTCATCTATTTTTACATTTGCACTTTCAATGATTTTGTTAGATGACTTGTTAAGGCACTTATAGGCCTTGCTTTTGGTTGAGTACCCTAGAAATATACCTTTTTCACTTTTGGAGTCAAGTTTTCAATTTCTATCATCCTTCAAAATATAACATTGACTACCAAAGATTCTAAAGTAACTTATATCTTCAAACATTCAATCTGTTACATGTCATCAGGTAGGTCTGGATAATTTTTACCACCCTTTTTTAATACAAGTTCATAAAAAAAAAAAAAAAAAATTTGCATAAATAAGTAGTTACCACCCTTCGATCCTTGTTATTCTTTCATATGTTTGAGTCTAGCGCAGATTTTGAAGGTTGCAAAAAGGTTTAGAGGAAGCCCTATTTTTAATTTTTGAGGCCAGTCAGCTATAACATTGTTATCAAATGGCCTCTGTGAGAACCTATATGAGTGGAGATGCTTCTTTTTTAATATATACTACAAAAATAGTGGATTTTTTTACCATCATTTCATATGCTTTGGCAGGCATCCCAAGCCTAACCCTGAAAAATCAAAATTTGTCAAGGTTGGTACAACCAAAAACTTAGCGTTGGTGAATGATTTTGTAGAAATATCTAGGAGCCAGCATTAGCCCCTAAAAATAAAGTCCTTAGAGAGGGCACCCTACAGAGAAGTATTAATAGTAGATTTATCATGGTTGGGACTAGAATCTGGAATAGTGGGTTGCTCCAGTATACGGTGTCAAATATTCATGCTTGCCCAAAATTGATTGAGGCTATAGTGAAGTGTTTTGACACAAAGGCTGGAGTTATCCAGCATGGAGGATTAAGGGTTTTCATAAACCCAGCCATGGTGAGGAGTATTATCTATATTCCTCATAACCTAGATAGCACAACTCCCTTCAAGAAAACATTATTAGAGTATGAGTGGGTGAATGCCCAAGGATCTGTTGGTTTCCTCAGAAGGGAAATGCATACAGAAATCCCATCTCTCACCATATTTTCAATGAGTTATATAGATTTTAAGGGAGATTCTAAGGATATTATCTCCATGTTGGATTCCATTTTTGGTATGGATAGTAATGTGGCAATAGAAGAATTTTAGGCAGTAGTTTCCCACCATTTGAAGACACCCTCGGCACCTAGTATCTATTTCAAGTTTGCAAAGGTTATTATGGAAGGGGTAAATCAACAATCACAAGAATGCCCAACTTCTTCAATCTTCAGGTATCAATCTTTCTTGGTCCATATGCTCTTTTTCGAGAATGTTGATTTCTTCTTGAAATTCATGCCTTGAGAAATGTGGGACCTATCCCAGCAAAGAAAGCTCATTTCTGTATGGACCCCTATTTTTAATAGGCCACATGATTATGATATTTTTGTAGAATTCTTTCTAATCCCTACCCTATAGACTCTCTTAGATAGACCTAATGAGGATAGGATAACAAAACCCCATATTTTATGGTTGTAAAGGTGTGAGGTCCATGTAGACTAGTTCTATGGGAAAAAATTTCTAATAATTAAGGTTCATGGATTTTCTTAAGGAGCCATTTATGCTTCCTGTTACAGTCCCCAAAAGAGTCTTTGCCTTAGAATTTTTTAGGAAACTATCTATTATTGATGAAAAGATGGGCGCAGGGAAAAAAACTATGATTTATAAACCATCGATTGTAAATGGTGGTGTGACTAACACCATTGAAGAATTCAAGAATTTATGGGATGTTGATCATCCAGTGATCTCTAAAGTTCTAGACAAGAGGAGTATGTCTCTCATCCTTCAATTCTCCTCAGGTAGGACAAATTGAATCAGTAGAGAGAATTAAGAAACCCTCTAGAACAGGGATATCTCATGGAGATCTAGAGACATTCCAATATATTAGAGGTTCAAGGGAAAGGGAGTCTCAAAAAAGAATTAGCAAGAACATCTAGATAGTTTCAAAGAAAAAAAGGTGATGAATTTTGATTCCCCTCCTGAGAAAAAAAGTAGGAGAATGTAAAAAATTAGTGAGTAAGATTCAGAGGAAGTAGAGGAGGAGGAATAAGTCACTTTGATTACACAAGATTTCAGCTCAGTACTGATGGTTCCTCATGTAAGGTTTTCTCATGCCCTCCTCTCTTATAAATTTTTAATTTCTCAAGGAGAAATGTCTATATTCTCCCCTATTCAGGGTATGTCCACTCTCATATCTTGAAGTCAAAATCTCACTTAGTTTGTTAGTGTTTCCCTTTCAGGTTTCAAAACCATTCCTACATTTTCCAATTTAAGTTTGAGTTTTCCAATGTCAATTACCCCAAGTACTTTGAGTTGACCCTAGTGTCAGTCCCCTTAATCCCTCCCCCAAGTTATACAATTGTTGGGTAAGAAGGTATAGCCCATAATTTCATAGAGACCCAATTTAGTAACACCAAGAAGGCTAGGTTATCTATATTCCAAAAGATGAAAAATAGAGAAGATAATCGATCATTTGTTAACAACATTATCCCCTTGTATGATGAAAAGATAAAATTGTTCACCATGGTGTTTAGAATTCCACATGTGCAATGAAAGCCTCAAGGTGAAATGCTCCTTAAAGAATACAACAATTAACAATCATTGTGGACCTCAATCTTGCAAGACGTCATGACAAAGTGGAATTAATAGAAGAATCCCAAAGAGTGGTATTTTTAGATTACCTAAAGCTTAATCAAAAGTTGGAGAAGAAAGATAAAGACTTGGAAAATTTTAAAAAAATACCATTAACAATTGGACAGAAAAAGAAAAGTTGTATGTGATGGACCATAATAGGCTCCAAAAGGATCTATGAGAGAAAACTTACGAGGAAATGAAAGTAGAGAAGACCAAGATTTCTAAGGTGCATGCTAAATTAGACAAGATCAAGGTATCTACTGATAAGGAGAAAGATAATTTTTCCTAGAAACTCCAGATCAAAGAGAAGAAATTATCCCAATTTAGGAAAACACTGGAGGATGCTGCCAATCTCTTACAAGACAAAGATCAGAAAGAAGAAAGAGAAAATAAAATATTCACTTGGCAACTCTCTGAGATGCAAAACCAAATACAAGATAGGGAAATGAAGCGAGATGATCTAAAGAAGGATTTACAAGAAAGGTCAGGAAATTTAGTCCAAAAGGATAATGAGCTAATAAGAATTATATCTCACAAAAAAATAATGGAGCAGGACCTAGGAGTTAAGGAGATGTTAATCCCTAAGTTTTATTGATGATTAGCGACCCACACTTAGTCATTTACTTAGGCAGTTTTAGTTAGTTATCACTGTGGCTGAGCTAAACATTCAAGGCCAAGCAACATTGCTAAGAAATTTTTAGGTTTCTGAGTTACATCATGCCGAGCTAAGTAGAATATTAAGTGTCAAGCATTAGAGATGTGTTGTGCCGAGCAGAATAGTTTTTGCATACATGTCAGGATTAATTCAAACTTTGATGTAAACAGGTTAGGCTAACTTGTATGAGATATAAGCCGACATTTGTATGCATTTAATATTTGTCTACTGAGTTAATTTCACATTTAATTATTTTGTACTATGCATGGCATGGAGCCAATCAGGAAATCAGTATGCATTGGAGGTATAAACAACAGATCTTGATCATTGATCTAGATCTCACCGCCAGATCTGAAAAGATATAATAAGATGGCTTATAACCCTAAAAGAGAGTGTGTGAGAGAAAGATAAATATAGAGAAGGGTTTCATGTTCATGAGAGATGAACATCAAGTCATTTTGAGAAGAGGCCCAGATCAAGCAGAATAACAGAGCAGTGAAAAGCAGAGTAAAGACATATCAGATTGAGAGATCATAGAGGTTATTGAAAAGAGAAGATCCTTCATCAGCATCTGAGTGCATAACGAAGGATCACTACTTGGAACATTCTAATGGGTGTAGCAGGTTAAATATCTTAACAGAGTGGTTTTAGCAGACCGTTTCAAATCTCTTAGCCAAGTGCTTACTTTACTATAAGTTGAAATCCTTTAACAAGGTAGATTGTAATGATCTTTATTTCTTAATAGAACATACCTTTAACCAGGTAGATTGCATATTGCAATCAAAATTTTGTAGCCCTAACAGGCACACTTTATTTCTGCAGTAGTGAAGATTTTGTGGGTGTCATCCCCACCCCATTTTTACCTATTTAGGTTTCTGGGTTACCAAAATTCTGTGTTATAAGTTTCATATTTGATGTTATGGATGTTATATGATGTTAGGTTAAATTCTTATATGTATGAATGTGGATAAATTTGTTTTAAGTGGTTTAGTTTGAAGATCTGATTCACCCCCCCNTTTCCCCCCCCCCCCCCCCCTCTCAATATCTTGCTTTCCCATTCTTGTACTTCCAACTGGAGATGCAATTCTAGGCTAAATTTGCAGAATCCCTAGAATGCTTTTGATTTGGAACAAGAAAATTTACAAATTGCATTAGATGCCATGAAGATAAGAGAAATGGATTTGGTAGAATACCAATAGGAATTGGTAAATATACAGAAACCCAGTTTGAGGAGATTGTACATGACAAGGATACTCAAATTTAGCACTTTCAGGTCCCTTCCATGATCTTTTCTTAGTGAGTTTTCCATGTTGTTATAACAACTCTGTGTCCTTCTATGACAAGATCGAGGGATCCACTTTCAGCTTAGTGCCAATTTTCAATTTTTTGGTGGATTCAATTGGGTTATGAACTAAGATAGAGAATACCTTAGAAGTAACCCATCAAGAGATCACTTCTAAAATCATAGAAGCAAGAAGCATGTTTGAAAAACTATACAAAGAAGATGATGACAACTTATCATCAGATAGAATTACTAATTGAAGGCTTGCAATTGTAAAGGGTGGAGAATTCATCAAATGTGGAGAGGAAATTGCATATACCAGAGACTACCTCAGGGAGTTTCATTCTTTCATTGCACAAAAGAAGGCACAAATTAATACATTTATACAAGCAGGTTTGTCTTCGCCTTTCAAACTGGATGGATACTTGTTGAATGAGCAACATATAAGGAAATAAATTAAGGAGAGATGGAAGGATTGTTATTATGAATAGAACCTAGGGCCTGATTCTAAAGTGGCCCATGTCAGATAAGTTTTGGATACCTTGGCCTATCTCCATTTCAATATGGATGTTGCGAGAGCCACTTTGGTTGGGTTCTCATTCTGGGAGAAAATTGCACTCTACAATGCTTTCATAGATTTCCATCTTCGTAGCTTTCCACATGACCAAGAGTGGGCTCCTATGCAATCCACTTTAACAATACTCTGATCTATTTTCATTTTCTCCCTTTCCTCCTCATTTTGCAGGTACCACAATTTTGGGTTCAAATCTCACAGGAAAGACCTCCCAAGAGTTGCCAATTCTATATATGTTTATATAGATTCCCAAGGCTCATAATGCATTTTTCTTTTCCCATGCTTTATATTTGGAAGTCGGGCAGAGACCCCCCTTTTTTGGCACAACATTATTTTTATTTGTTCACAGACTGCCTCACTCGTAGGACATGTGTCATGTCTGTGGAGTTTTGGAGGCAATGGAGGGGAGATTTCTTGTTAGAAATCCCACCATTGTGAAATTTTTTGCGGAAAATGTTAAAGGAAAAGTTTTTTACTATTTGTTCAGTGGACATGATGTGGCCAAGCATATATTTTTTTCTGGAGGATGCGTGTTCGATGCATGATGATTTGGTTTTTCATTAATACCTTCAAAGTAGTTTCTTCTAAATGTCAAAAAGGTTTAATGGACCAAGGTAAATCTTTTTAGGATGAACGCATCATGACTGGAGAATATTTTTTGGTTGAGGATTGGCTATAAAGAGGAATAGTTCTTTCCATTTAAAGGATTTGGTTGGATCGTACAGATAGATAACTTGGTTCTTAAAGAATATATTATTTTTCAATATTGTTTAAGAGATCTATTTGCAAACTTTTTTTTTTTTGTTATTCATATTAATTTGGATTGACTATGCTCAAATGAGCCTTTTAGGTTTTGAATTAATACTAAATATATTGTAATTTTATGTCATTCAAGGCTATAGTGATCTTACTTAGACTCTTACATTTTATTTGTGGAATTATCTTTAATTTTGGATCATGTTTCAATACTCTTCCAATTAGAGGTGATTAAATATGTGGAGTCATACCATGTATGTGATAATGTTGAAAGTTGATAGATGAATAAAAATGTTTTGAATGTATTTATTGTTCTCTATCTTCTATAGATGCATCCATGAAGTGATCTAAAAATTATAATGCATGTCTTTGATCTGGTTTGTTGACAATGTGGAAATGAACAACTAAGAGGAGGGGGGTGAATTAGTTGTTACCAAAACCTTAAACCTCAAACCCTTAAACCACAAAACTCTCTAACTTGTGTACCCTTAAATCTTATCTAAATAAATAGATTATAAAACATGCATGCATAAACATATCAACACAAGTTGACACAATATTTTTATCGTGGAAACCCTGTTAGGGGAAAAACCATGATGGGGTTTATCACCCACAATAAGAGAATACCTTGTTATAAGTATAACCTTATTATAATATATGGGGAATGCACGTGCATTTAGGCTTACTTCCTAGAGCTCGCTGGTGAAATAAAAAACCTTGGGCTGCAACCCTGAGGAAGGCTCCCTTCCTTACAATCTAATCACTACAATGATCTACACAAACTTTGTGAATTGTGTAAGTGACATCTACCTTATGTTTGATATAGCTCCAATGTAGCACAATGCAGATCTTTGTTCAACCCCTTGTTGAAACACTTCTGATTACTATTAAATCAGTTTCTCCCTCTACTAGCCACCTCTATCATTTGTATCCATGATCTGCACCTTGAATTTTCCCTAATTCATCATTTTATACCAAGAACTAGGTTGAAAAAACCTAATTCACTATCTCTTCAATCAACATGCCAAATCTCTTGATTCAAATCCATATCTGACTTCCCAAACATAGCCATGACCTATAGACACCACCTCTAGATCATAAATCTTCCATATTTCATTATTTATCACTTGCGCAACATGATTTACCATCTAAGTCAGACAAGAACATGAATAATAATAAAAATATTATTCTTGACCAAAAGATCCACCAATCTAATCATTTTGATCCATGTGTATCACCAACTCATCAAGCACATATTTCAATAACATCCTATAGCATCATTATAAACACTCAATCATTCAAATCCATCACACCCATTGGATTTGCCAACTCTTTTCCACCAAACTTTAAGAACATTGGCATCAAGCCTTCGACACAATAATATTATGCCTTGCGAATCTCTGAAGTGAAAATTCTCTAATTTGAAGAAACCTGAGTATATCCCTGGCACACTCCTAGGTTCACTCCATAAAATTATAACTTTATCAAGCACACCAAACCTCTTTTTGTCTTCTTATTAACGTAGTCTATCACCCTATCTACCAGTCACCTTTTCTAACCTAGTTACCTATCCAAATCATCATGAAACCTTTTGTAACTTCTGGTGAACATAGTAGACTCCTTTAACATTCTTCCTCTATGTGTGTGACTTCATCTCTATTATATCTTCTTCTCACTAGACCTTTTACCACTTTTCTCCACTAGCTAACCTACAATAGTTAAGTTAGCAACAAGAAAATAACTCTTCTGATTACTTCCTCTGATCAATCCTTCTACTATTTTGACATCAATGCTAACACAACCATCATCTAGATTTTCCAATATGCCAACAATATCCCCCATTGGAATTGATGGCAACATGTGATGTGAAAAGTAAGTAATACAATCAGAAACCAACAGTCTCACACCTAGAAAGATAATCAACATTTCTACCAGTAATATCCAACATTATCTTTCAAAGTATCTCTGATAGAATTTCTCTTCTTTGATTCTGCTTCCCTTGGGAACATTCTCTCCTTGGTTCCAATCAGATTACATACTCTTCTCTCCATCAACTTCTCCCCCTTAGATACACACCACACATATTAGCTAACTTATTTCTTATGTGGAAGTATACATAAACTTTCATCTCTCAATCAGATTAGCTTCCTTCTTGATCTTCTCCTCTGATCATCATATGTTTGTCTCTTGTGTATTTTCTCCTCCTTCATAGTTTTTCACATCTATTTCTCTCCCCCTTTGACATCAATGACAAAGGTGTACCATCTATTCTTATAATACCTTTTTAGTCATACCAATGTCAGTTTCCTTTTCCTTCTCTACTTCAGAAACTTCGTCAACCTCATCTTAAAACATCTAACTTTACCTTTGTTAATAGTATCACCCTTCCTCCTCATACTTCTGCACATACTTGGATCATGATCATCCCTTCTACATTTAAATCATAGATACCCTTTTCTACAATCGACTTCTTTTTTTTAACTTATTGAAAATAATATTTTTACCTTTGAGCCCTTGTTCTTTAGACTCTTTTTCCAAGTTCTTCCTCTTGGTTCTCTTCATTTTCTTCCTCTCTGATTTGGACTTGTTCAGGTTGGATTTGGAGCATTCTATTTTTTTTTTAAATCAATACCATTGTTGTCTAATGACCTTATCTAAATAAGCAATGCTTCAAGCTGGGTTGAACATATCTTGAGCTTCTCCTTATACTCATTTGCAACTCTAAGATCTTCTTCCATAGCTTTGACCATTGATCATCCGTACAGACCTGACATACTTCTCTTGCCTCAATCTCATAAATCAATAAAGAAATTTCATGTATAGCTCTTTGATAATGTGAGTTGATATTTCCTTCAACTAAATTTTTGCTTTTATTCACCTCGAGTTGTCTGACATCACACTCCTTTTGTTTTTGGACATTGAAACTATCATAGTTTATTGAATCCTTTTCATTTACTATTAGATATGCATCTAATGACTCTTTTTCATCAATATTGATTTTATTCTCATCATAATTTTCCATTTCAAAAAATTATTTCAACATTTTGTTCTTCTATTTTGTTTTTGCAAATATCAGACTAACTTCTACTAGACTAAATAAGTAGATGACTATCTTCTAAAGGATTCAATTTTTCATACCTTAATATCATTATCTTAACTTGTAACTATAGCATTTCTCCATCTTCCTTTCTTTCATCAACTTCATCAACAATTACCTTTGATTTCCTCTGCATCTAATTTAGATATTGTTGGTATAGTACCTTGTTGAGGTTGATTCCTTGTCTACATTTGTATGATCTGGTCTGACTTGGTTCAATCTGGATGATCTGATAATTTTTCCTTTGTTATTTAGATGGAAAGAATTTCTTTTTCTCTTTGATCCTGATCCAACTTCACTTAAAAAATTATTCATAATCTTGCATCCTTCATTACTGAAGTGTACAGTGTATCCTTCTTCAACTAATTGACCAACATTAAGAATATTGTAAGTCAAATCAACAACATGCAACACATTATCTATTGTTTTCTCTTTATCAAATAGATTAATACATCTTCCTCTTATTCTCCTTTCAGTGTTGTCACCCCATCTAACACTTCCACCATCATATTATTCATACTTCACAAACTTTCTTATGTCACCAGTCATATGATGTGAACATCCACTGTCTATTATCCAATCATTTTTATTACTCCTTTGAATGATTGAGATCTTTTCTTCTTTAGTAGCACAACTCATGGAGTTCTCAAATTCAACCTTTTCAAAAATACTACATGTAGAGACATTTCTAGCAGAGATATCATTGAACTTTGTCTTCTTAATAGCACATTCATCATGAACATTACTCACAATATCTCTAGCAGAATATTTTGAAAAAGTATGAACTGTAGTATTCTTACCTTCAAATTTATCAAGCCTATTGACAGTACCTCTTTCATGCATCTCTAATTCCAAAGATTTGTTCATATTACCAATCATGTCATCTGAGCACCTACTACCCATGGTCCATTTGTCTTCTTTGACATTCTCGGTAGTTAGAGTTATCTCATCTTTTAGAGTAGTTGAGATTTCATCCTTGATCACACTATTGTCAGCAATATTAGTCATGACATCTTGATCAATATCGTTAGCATTATCATTTGACATCACATTTGTAGTCTTAGACTCATTTTCCATAATTGCAACAAAACAAGTTCATCTTCACTCTTAACATTAGCAGATTCAACATCAATGGCTCCTTCATCTTAAACAACATAATAGAACTTATTCTCATCTTTAGGGTTATCATACTTATGCTTAGGAAACCTCTCTAGACATCTAGATGCATAATGTCCTATCTTTTTACACCAAAATCATTTAAAGGTAATTTTTCCTTTCTACTTATTAGATCCTTTTGAGAGTCTCCTTGCAACCAGTGCTTCAAGTTCTTGAAGCTCTATTTCTTCTTCTTCAAGCTCTCTTATTTATTTTGCATATTTTGGTACTCTTCTTGTAGATCCTTCTCCTTAATCTGATCTATGCATGTCTCTTTTCTTGATATAGTAGCCTTAAAATTTGATTTAATTTTGGTTAGAGAATTACAAAACTCGCTCATCTCAAAATAAGATAGCTTTCCAACCAATGTATCTCTTGTCACAAAAACAACAGTTTGTATTTCCTCAATAGCTACAACTTTTTCTTTTTTAATCTATGGAAAAATACCTTAGTACCTTTGAAACAATTTCCCCTTCATCTAATACACCACTAGCACATCTAATTCTACAGACTAACTCATTTATCTTTAACATATAAGAGTTGATATTCTCATCTTCAAACATTCTTATAGATTCATACCCTCCTTTTAGACTTTGTAACTTAGATTGCTTGACACATGCATCACCTTCATGAAGAGTCTCTAGATTTGTCTAAATATCATGAGAAGACTCTAATTCCATCACATTTGTGTACTCTATATCTAATAGAGAACTTAGCAATGCTTCCTTTTCTCTGATGGTGTACTCAAACATCTTCTTCTCATCTGGTGTAGTCATAGATAGATCTACAGGTGGAGTGTAGGAGTTCTTTGTGATGGTCCAATATTCTTCTCTAGTGCATATTAGATGATTAATCATCTGTCTTTTCTATATAGGGTAGTTTTTTCCTTCAAACCTAGGACTATCCTTGTAAGTTGTCATATTTGATCTCCCTCAAGTTGTTAGGATTCCTTCAAGGGACCAAATCTCTAATACCCATTGTTGACAATATAGAAATGAACAACTAAGCGGGGGGTGAATTAGTTGTTACTAAAACCTTAAACCTAAAACCCTCTAACTTGTGTAACCTTAAATCTGATCTAAATAAATAGAGTATAAAACATGCATGCATATACAAATCGTAAACATATCCATACAAGTTGACACAATATTTTTATCCTAGAAAATTTGTAAGTGGAAAAACCATAGTGGCGCTGATTACCCACAATAAGAGAATAGCTTGTTAGAAGTATAACCTCATTAGAATGTGTAGGATATTAAGATGCATTTAGTCTCAATGTCTATAGCTCACTTCTCAAATAAAAAGCTTCAGACTACAACCCTTAGGAAGGCTCACTTCCTTACAATTCAATCACTACAATTATTTACACAAACTTTGTGAAGTATGTAAGTGTCATATACCTTATGGCTGATAAAGATCCAATGTAGCACAATACAGATCTCTATTCAACCCCTTGTTGAAACACTTATGATAACCACTAAATCAGGCTCTCCCTTTTCTAGCCACCTCTATAATTTTCATCCACAATCCATACCTTGAATTTTCCCTAATTCATCATTTTATACCAAGAACTAGGTTGACAAAACCTAATTCACCATCTCTTCAATCAACACACCAAATCTCTTGATTCAAATCCATCTCTAATTGCCAAAACATATCCATGACCTATAACCACCACCTCTAGATCATAAATCTTCTATATATCATGATTTAGCACTAGCGCAACATGATTTATCAACTAAGTCAGCCAAGAACAAGAATAATAATAAAAATATTATTATTGACCAAAAGTTCCACCAATCTAATCATTTTTATCCATGTGTATTTCCAACTCATCAAGCACATACATCTTAAAGCATCATTAGAAAATACACAATCATTCAAATCCATCACAACCATTGGATTTGTCAACTCTTTTCCACTAAACCTGAAGAACATTGTCATCAAGCCTCTAAGACAATAATATTATGCCTTACGGATCTCTGAAGTACAAACCCTCTAAGTTGAAGACACTTGAGTATGTCCCCAACACACTCCTAGGTTCACTCCATGAAATTCTAACTCTATTGAGCACACCAAACCTCTTTTTGTCTTCTTGTTAACATAGTATGTTACCTTGTCTGCCAGTCACCTTCTATAACCAGGTTACCTATCTAAATCATCATGATTCCTTCTATAACTTTGGGTGAAATTAGTAAACACATTCAAAATTATTTCTCTACATGCAGGAAATCATCTTTGCAATATCTTCTTCTCAGCAGACCTTTTACCATTCTTCTCATCTGGCTAACCTGCAATAGTTAAGTTAGAAACATGCAAATAACTCTTCTAATTACTTCATCTGACCAATGCTTCTACTATGTTGACATCTCTTCCAACACATCCATCATCCATCTTTTCCAATATGCCAACATGCTTATTTTGTTCTCATTTTGGCAATGAAAGTACTGTGGTATATTATGCTAAAATATAGAAAAATTTGTACTTTCTAGTCTGTATGATCAGTCTTGGTTAATTGGTTAGTCTTTTGAGTTGTTGTAAAATATCTGGCACATTTCCTTAGTTTAACTTTAATTTATTTTTCTTCCCTTTATGAAATTACCCTATTCATGAAGACTTGGCTTCTCAATCATATAGGTTGGTTCAAATGGTAGCATTTTGGTCCCACACCATTTGAACTTCCCATAAGGCTCGTTACATTTTTGTGTTGCAAAAGTCAGGATCAATATATCCTAAAACCTAAACTAGAAATAAATTGTAAAGGCTAAACCCTATAACCAATACCTTACTTCCAATACCCTAAACCCTAAAAGAGTTAGAGAGAGAGAGAGAGAGGTTCTAATTTTTATCACATTTACTTAATTTATTGTGTAATAATCTTGTGTGGATTAAGTATAGACTTTATTGTGAAGGCTTGTGGAAATGATCAATAATATACACATTCTGTTTAGATTTGAGGGTCAAGACATGTGTTTTTGTCATTGTTGTGGTTGATAATTCATGTTTACAAACAAAAAACATCCATTCAGATCTAATAAATGATTTAAATTTTTTAAAAATCAATCAATCGATGATCAAAACAGTGAAGCAGTAGTTTCCCATAAATCTTTTGTCGCATATGAATCATCCTGTAATGCTTTTGAGAAATTTAGTAGCGCGTCTGAGTAAAATTTCAACGCTTTTGAACATGGAAATAGCGCTTAAAAATATTTTTTGACAGTTTTAAACTGTCAATTAACGTGCCTGAATAGTCAACTAGCACGTAGCAGTTTTCTAGTGAGTATGTACCCATATTTTTTAGCATGTACAAGCTTTGTTTTAGCGCATACAAACTGAGACATCAAAATACTGAGTATCTCCCAGGTCTGTCACAGAATTTTGAGATCATTTTTGGATATCCTTTATGGAGTACTATGCTAGATAATTAAGAGGGGGTGAATCAGTTAGTTGTAGTTATCCTACAGTCCCAAATTCTCCCAGATGTATATAACAATAATTTCAAACATTTAAATCAACTCTATGAAATGTAAACTGTGATCTCAAACTTTAGTTACTCAACCATCAAGTTGTCTAGTCATCTACCAAGTAGCAGTAAATCAATACTATGATTACAGATCAATACAGATAAAGTAATGTGTAAATAAAAATAACAATACATAATAACCATACATATTAACATAAATATTTTTAATGTGGAAACCTTGCTAAAGGAAAAACCACCTGGGATTGGTAACCCAAAATATTTTACTCTTCTAAAGTGAGCTCGGTTAACAGCCAACCCTATTAAAGGTTACAATACACACTGTTAAATGTGATCTAGTTAGAGGATCTATCACTAACAGTTCTCTCTTGACCATTCATTCACTATGGGGTCAACAAGAAAACACTCAACATTCATTAGAATGTCATAATAAAGACTTTCATGTCCTACTTGGTTAAGAGGTTTATCCATAACAATGGTTAAATTGATATAGTAATGATCTGATTCAAATACAACTCTGATTGCAGATTTTCAGATCTATGATAAGTACATAATACCTCTGATCAATTTGTTCACTTCAGTTTCTCTGATTTTTTATACTTTGTTCTACTCAGTAAATGTCCTTTCCTCTATCGCTCAGTGTTGTCTATAGAAACACTTGGTTCTATCTTCAACCAATGTGATCAGTCATGCATGAAACTTACATGTGTGTGCATCAAGTGTGTACAATTCATAATGAATCTCTTTTCTCTTATATAGACATTATAGCTCATTTAATTTCTATCCTTTGGATTTTTCCGCTTAATCTCCATCATTGGTTTTTCCGCTTAAACCTTCCTTGGCAGTTGTGTCAAAAACATGTTTCAATATTCTTCATCCGATCATCCTTGAATTTTCATAGTTGTTTGATCTTCATAACGAATCTTATCATTTACCTCAGAATCATCAATTTGTCAGCTCATCATTTTAGTCAGCCTCGATTTGATTTAATTACTCAGTCAATATCATGATGTGTCAGTGATCCCTATCTCGGTTATCACTATGATTAGTATACACATATTTACTCAGTGTTTAGCGTTACTTTGTGTATACATAACTCTTTAATTACCGACCACATAAAATTTGTTTGTTCCCGATCTTTAATCCATAATAGATGTTTGTCATCACAATGATAATCAAATAATTTGACATCAATGACAATACATTAAATGTTAATTTCTATCATCACATCAGTAACTCAATTGATCATCAACAAAATGACTTCAAACATACAATCAGTTGTAGTTCATCAATACTTCCTTCCTAGTTCATAAGATAGATCAAATCCTTGCAAAATCAAGATGTCAAGAAAAAATTAAAAGGATTATTGATCAAAGGGATGTTATCTTCAAAACATTGAATTCTTATTAATGTCGGTCTTCACCGGATCTCATCACATCAAGGTAGCCTTACAAGAAGAAAAAATTTATGTTAGACAAGAAATAACCTATTTGGACGAAACACCCTACCATGTATTTCCAGAAGAATTGGAACTCGAAACAATGGAATTTCCCTATGGGTATACTGATCCTAACCTCATTAATAATGTTAATGAAGCCAACAATTCTTGTAATAACAACCATGATGAGGGAAACAACAATGGGAGTAATAATGGAAATAATGAGGGAAGCAATGGCACCAATAATGGAGGAAATAATGGAAATGATGGAAGAAGTAGGGATCATCAAGATGAATAAGCTACCAAAGAGAGAGTAAATGAGGCGGCACAAAATCCTCTTTTCATGAAGGTCATGGAAAAATTGCTAGAAAGAGGTAGGGAAAAGTACTTGTTTGACCTAGCCCAAGAAGAAGTAAATCTCCCCCATGATTATGACATGTCCACCTTGAATAAGGATGAAGAGGAAGAAAATCCAATGGAAATAATGAAAAAATGATTCAAGATTTTCCAAATGCAGTTGGATAACATGAAAATTTTGGTGGCCCCAAAGCAATTCTCAATTGAAGCTATATGCATGTTCCCATTTGATAAAATTTTAATTATGGTAACCTTCCCTCCTAATGCGGTCTTCCCAAAATATGATAAATATGAGGGAGAATCTGACCCACAAGATCATCTAAGGGACTTTTGTGAATTGATCCTGGATTTTATGCATGATACTACTTATTTAATGTGATTATTTCCAAGAATCCTTGGAGGGCTAGCGATGGAATGGTTCTCAAAATTACCCTTGGGCATTAGAACATTTGAGGAGTTAGCATCCAAGTTTGTGACTCACTACTCCTATAACATCAAACATGAAGTCACCGTGATAAACTTGTGTAACACCAAACAAAGAGAAGGGGAAGCATTCTTGGTTTTCCTACAAAGGTGGAGAGTGGTATTTTCCTAATATCCTAGGAGTGTATCGGCAAAAAAAAAGATGGATATCTTTAAGAATAGTTTGAACACAGAAATAAACTATCGATTACAACTCCAATTTACACCCACCTTTCCAAATATTATTTTAAATGGGGTTACCATAGATAAAGTCTTGGTAAAAATGGAGAGATTAATCTTTATAAGGAAAATAAGAGTTCCCCTAACAATCACAACAATTCCAACAACAATAATCAGGCCCCTGCTAACAACAATCAATTTTGGTTCAAGAACACCAAAAATGGTCTTGTTAATGATGGAGTTGTTGAATAAAATAATTTAAAACCTACTCCTTTCAATCTCACAAGACGATCTAACCAAGCAAATAATATCAATAAATCAACAAAGATCTCGTTCAACAACAATAACTTTTCAAACAATCAAGAGGCTAACAAACCAAAACCTTTCTTTAGTCTGTCACCAAGAAGGAAATTCACACCCTTGGGTGAATTTCTTGAGAATTATTTGAGAACTCTTATTACTAATAATACTATTGTTCTACCAGAATCAAGACCTTATGAAGCGCAAATCAAACTTTCATGGTGGAATGACACTCATCATTGTGAATATCATCAAAATAAAGGACATAAAACAAATGAGTGCATGAGGTTAAAACATGTGGTGTAGGACTTAATAGACAATAGTGTGATCAAAGTATAAGGACCTCAAAAAAATGAAGAGCAAGTGGCCTTTAAAACTCTATTCTTCAATCATGCGAAGGGGGAATCTTCAAATGCCAACCAAAACAACAAAAGAGGAAATGATAAAGTCAATTTTGCAAATGATAATTTTATCAATTCCTTGTTGGGACTTGAGAACACTATTAATGTCATTGTCATAAAAGATCAACCATCAAAGGAGACCTCTAATGTTGTTACTAGGGGGAAAGCATCAAAGATAACCTTACAAGCAACCACCCCTAAGAATACTTTCCCTAACCAATCATCTTCTTCTCAAAGGAAGTACAATCTTGTGGAGCAATTACAAAAGACGCCCACACAAATTTCAATCCTTTAATTGTTAAAAATTTCCCAAATCATGTGAGGCCTACCCCAGTCTGACATAATCTTAACACTATTTATCATTTATATGTTCTCTTGTCGATTCAGATTTTGTTATAGTTGGACTATTGTGACGCATGAATTCTTTATGGATCTGTTGAATACTTTTCTTGTAAACAACACCTGATTATGTAATCAGGGAATCTATTAGATACTTTGTGTGAGTGATGCAGATTTCTATTTAGGATTTAGTTTTGATAGTTTTGTATATTGTATTAGTATGTGGATGTTAGATGAAATCAAGATGCAAATTTATTAAAAGTTATGTTTATGCATGTGGAATAGATGCAGATATTGTTAAGTTCAATAATCTTTGATGCAAGTGTGAGTGAATGTGTGTT
>MU221728.1:98761-112266 GCA_018584345.1 Thuja plicata
CTCTAATTTTAGAGACAGATTCATTTTGTAGGAGTAAGTTTTGGAGAGAAGGAGAAGGATTGGAAGGGAAAGCTCTTCTCAATCAACTTGGTAATTTCCATAGCTTGGATTTGAGGTTAGTTTCCCTCGAGTAAAGATGTCTTTATGTTTTCTTTAGCATGTTTATTGCTTGAGCTCCATTAATGGAGTCTTGTATGTAGTTTATGGACTACTCCATGTATGTTTCATTAAGTTCATGTTTTCAACTTCATGGAGTTTTTGTGTTAAGTCTTGTATGAAGTTTTGGTTTTCTCTATGATGTTTATTTGAGTTTCTTTTTTATGTTGTATTTTATTTGTGCTCATACTTATTTTGGGAGTCTTCAAGGCACGCTCATCCTAGGGAGGACAGAGTACCTTAAGAGGGTGATAAGTTGAGACACCAGAAGTGTAGATTCTCCAAGTGTGGAGGGATAAACATGGGTATATGGGTGCCCATGATGCCAAGAATTCCCAAGTAATTTGGGGTTCATTAGAAATTGGAAGGCTTGAAGCCTTAGCTTGTTTTGTGATAGAAAGGTAAATTTACTCCAGTTGTCATTGAAGGGCATGGAGGTGAAGGGTAGAAATCTGTTCGTGAGTCCATGTGTAGCCATGGAACAGGATTGTATATGTGGTACTTAGGAATGTTGAGTCCATGTGTGGCCCATTCCTAGTGTACGTATTTTGTATTATTGGATTTCTCCTCCTGGGCTTGTACACTACCACCCCACTTTTGGGAAGGTTTCTTGGAGACCTTCCTTTTTTTTAAACCTTGGGAGGGAATTTCTTGGTGAATTATTGTTGGTTTCAATATTGTGATTATTTGTTTGTATGTATGTCTCCCGTTCATTTCTGGATCCCCTAGCTCGGGGGTGGCCTTGCAAAGGCCTAGGTTGGGAGGTGAGCCTCCATGGTCAACTGAAGATTTTTTATGCGGGATCAGTTTAAATATTTTGGTAGGCTTGTATTGGTGTTCTTATGGGAAACCACATCTGGTGGTCTTGTGATACATCCTTGTAAATGAGCTTGTTTTTATGCCAAAATATTTATTTATGAAGTCTTGTAAAGTTGTTTTGAGTAAGAGGGCATTTTGTAAAATTAATCCTATTTTATTTTGAAATCTGAAAATCAACTATGTTTTAGAGATGTATTTATGAGAATACTAAAGGGAGATTCCTTTTTATCTATATTCTTTAAATAATATTGATGGTTAAACTATTTGTCTGGTAGAATAAAGTTGATTAGATCAAATTCAAAGTAAAGTATGTGTTTAATAGATTAAGGTTCAAATAAACCTTATTCCTAATTTACGTTTGTGTTTATTCATTTCAAAGATAGTTTTATGCCATTAATAAGGAGGCAAAGTTATTTACATTGAGAGAAAAATGGTAGCTATCTTCTTTTAAAAAAAACAGTCATAGAATACTTGGATTAAGAAAGTTAACATGAAAGGGTTTCAATCTATTTAAATTGTAACCTTCTTGCTTTGAAGTCACTTGTAAAATCAATTTATGTTCATTTCTATTAATAAATAAGTATTTGGACCCTTATGTAAAAAAAGACGGTTATGCAAAATTGAGATTTATGGTTGTTTTACTAAATATTATGTAAAAAGTAAATCTTAAGAATTATAACTTTTTATGTCTTTTCAAAATAGTATAAACTTTCATCTCATTAAAATTTGTGAGATTTGTAATAGTATATTAATGAAAGTAATACTACATATATCATGTTCTAATGAAAGTTTTAAGTTCTTTGGGTTAAGGTTTTAGTGCCTAGATTTTGGGGCATGACAAATCATAAGGATATTTTGGAAAGGGATCTTGTGGAAACTACTGGACTTGATAATTTGGATGTGGATAGATTTCAAAACATGGTTTTTCATCTCATTGCACCTCATTTTTTATCTTTTTTCTAAATGGGATGATATGTCCATCAACCATCCACAAAATCTCCCACTGCATATAGAAGTGTTGATACATAAACATCGTGTTAAAAGAGTCCTCATTGATGGTAAAGTTGGGTTAAACATTTGTAATTTGAGCCTAGGTAAAATCCCTAGGGTTCTCCAAAGGGGCCATTGATCAAAAGAAGAATATTACCATACAGTCCTATGATGACGAGGAAAGGTCTTCTATAGGAATGGTGGTTTTTCCCATCCGAGTGGGCCCAATTCAAAAAGATATTGTTTTCCAAGTTCTTGATATGAAATTGACTTACAATATCTTTCTACAGAGGCCATGAATATATTTAATGCAAGTGGTACCTTCAACATACGACCAATGTATCAAGTTCCCATACATGGGGAAGGAAATCACTGTAGGTAGAGACTCAAATCCCTTCCAATATTGTAACATTGTCGAACTTGTGAATGAGTCATTAATTCCCCACAATACTGAAGGGACTACATAAAGTTCTTCTAAAGAGGAAAATCAAGGAAATGGCCCACATAATAGTGAAGGGGCTACATCAACTACTCCTAATAAATAAATTACAAAAAAAATTCCTAGCTCAACTTTGGTTGCTAACTCAAGTCAAAATAAAAATAAATCATCTACATTGACTAAGGGTAAAGAGAAAGTTAGTTTTGTAGATGAAGGCATCAAAAATACTAATAGGAGTGTTTCACTTCAAAATGAGGAAAATTAAAAATCCTCTATGATTGAAAATGAAGGAGTCCAAGAAACACATTATCAAAAGATGGATAGGTTAATGAAGAATTTTTAAAAACAGTGCAAAATTAAACAAAAAGGGGTAGGGAATACTTTGTATCATTGTTTGATTTACCTACTTCCCCTAAATCACATGGGAAGCCATCTAGTGACCATTAAAATGAGAAATATAATGCAAATTTTGTAAGAGCTAGTGATTCATCATCTATAGGAGAAGAGGATAATGAAGTTTTGAAGTGGCTCTACAAAGATGACAAGGCTTCAAGTTCTCATACAAAAAGGGTTCAAAATGTTAGTATCCAAATACATCAATATGGCAAGGGTTACCGAATTATTCAAAAAATTAGGTACAAAGGAAGAGAACCTTTAGGCATAAGAAATAAATGGTTATTGGGACCTATACAACCCCCATGGAGGTCTAGTATGGAAAAATCAGGGATATGATACCATGAACAAAGAAATGGTCAAAAGAACTCCCATAAGTCCTATGAACACATTCATATGATAGATTCATTAAGTGAAGATGATTCTATCAAATATGAATGGGATTCATTTCATGGGGATTCTTTCCAAGAAAAAGAGGTTTATGTGGTTCATGATTTTATTCTTTTACTTACTCAAATCGGAGAGTCAAGGATATTTCAAGGATCAAGTTCCAATCAAGGGCCTAACATTCCTCAAGAATCAGACTCAAGGGAGGGATCAAGTGGAACTCATTGGGAGGGTGAACCATGGGTACCTTCATGGGTAGGAAAATCCAACATTAGGTTTAACCTACAATAGTTTTATCCTAAATAAATCCAAGAGGATTCAAGTGAGGAATATTTTGATCCAAGTTCTATGGAACATCTCGAGTGATGCAATGTATGAACCCCATAATGGATTTATGTCCTTGAATCTCGTAGATAAAAATTTACCCAATGAGGCTTTATCCCGTATACATCCTGAGCTAATTGATTGGGACCTAACCGAGACAAATGATATACTTTTCTTCTCAAAAAACCATTCACTGTTCCTATACCTAAATGTGATTGAACCCTCTTTCACCAATTAATTAGATAAAAGAACAACAATGGAAGCAATTGGTCAATCTCTTAGTACAAAATAAAAATGAAAAAAATATATAAAAATCAAATATTCTAATGGTGAAAACCATAATGTGGCAGTGCTAGACCAAAAAAAAAAAGTAAATATAAAGTACATTTTTGAAGGTGAAAACCCAACTATGGCACCTAAGGAAGAGAGATTGGATACTCTACCAGAGCATGACCTATATTGATTGAACATACAGAGAAGGTAAACATTGGCACCGCATCAAAACCAAATTTTATACACCTTGAAACTGCATTGACTCCAGGAAAAATGTAGAGAGATAATGCAAGACATTAAATCAGTTAATGGATTGTATTGTCATTGATGTCAACTTGATATAATCTAATCAGTTATACTCAAAGTGTCAAAGACTTCAGAGAATCAGAGAGATAAATATTATGCTTTTAGTAATGCATAAAAGGCAAGCATTCACTATGTAACTTCAAACATCGACGGCTAGTGGAACCCGACGGACAGAGATCACTGAAAGTTAAGTTACAGTGATGCCTGAGAAAAGAAATTGACAAGAATTACTAATGAGCAGAATCACAACCATACCTAACAGCTAGAATCATAGTATAAACCAACGGACAAACAAGCTCGAAGGATGGACAAGCCCGATGGACAGACAACGCTGATGGAGAAGCCCAAGAAGAATTGGAGTGTTGACCGAAGCTTTCAAAGAGTTAAAACACTGAAGTTAACTGGAGTTTAGAAACAACAAAATATCTAGCTGGCAGAGCTAAATAAAGACTTCACTAGTATTTATCATTATTTTCATCGACAAGATAAAGCCAGAGATAAGTAAAGGATTTAAAGTTGTTTTGTCTAGTTGGCAAGAAGATCTCTACGAGATAAAATAGGAGTTTTTCTTTAAATCAGAATGGCTAAGATTGCGGATCACGCCAAGATCAAGAAAATCAAGAACCTAGAAATGGTGATATCATGTCTATAAAGAGACAACTTAATTCATTACGAATTAAGGGGATTGAATGAAAAAGAGGATGCTAGAGAGAAACTGATGAAGAACAACTTCATACAGTCCTAATCAATCAAGCTAAGGAAAGAGCTAGAGATTTCTACGGACATCAAGCAATAGAGCATAGCATCATCGAGCAGAACAAAAGTGGAGCAAAGGTATTAAAAAGATATATTGATTAGATTAGTTTTATGAGCTTATAGTAGATCTAAAAATCTGCAAGTATAAGTTGTATATGTGAATAGATCATACTATTTCAGTTTAACCATTGATTCAGAAAGTCTCTTAACCAAAAAGGATTTAAAGATCCTTTCTATATTGAGATACATCCCAAGGAGTATCAAAAATTTTGATCATGAAGATAGCATGAGATGTCAGACACCATTTGACAAACCAAAAGAGTTTGGGCAAGGAAGGTAGTATAGAAATGCCCAATATCAAGTGAGAAACTAATCTTTTAAATACTCTAACAAGGTCACACCTAACAGTGTATTTGTAACCTTTAATAGGGTTGGCTCTTCACCGAGCTCACTTCAGAAGAGTGAAAATTTTGGGTTACCGGTCCCAAGTGGTTTTTCCCTTAACAGGGTTTCCACGTTAAAAATCTGTGTCAATGTGTTTATGAGTCATTACTTTAGTGTTTTTCATTACACATAGCTAATCAGGATTTATCAGTATACTCTAAGTAATTTACTATTTTTTGGGAAATTAAAAGACTATTATTCGGTAAACATACAGAATAAGGTTTAACAAAGCATTCCGAGCAATAGTAATTTGATAAGTATATTTGAAGGCATTCATCTTATAGGACTGAAGATAACTAGAGGCTTAATATTATGGTACTGAGTTTTTGGGTTGATTAATTGGAATATTTTTTAGGCCATTGATTCACCCCCCCCCTCTCTCAGTTATTACTAACAATTGGTATCAAAGCTTATGTGCTTAGAAAGGGAGTTTAACAACTCAAGCAAAAGATCACAAGATGAACAGACGAGATGTGCGCAAGTTGAATAAAGATAACTTTGCATCATGGCAAAGAAGAATAAGACTCCACCTATCAGGTATTAGAAATGATGTTACTCAAAACCTTGATACTGAATATATTTTTCCTACATGACCTCACACTCTTGAGAAATTAAGAGAAAAGCATGAGAATAATTGCATGATGCTAGAACTTTCCTCATAACTCTTCGATGCTGAGTTTGAAGATGTCAAAACCTGCACCTCTGCAAAGAAAATGTGGGACAAGTTGAGCTGGTACATGGAGGAGATGCTAATGTACTAAGAGCCAAGGTAGAAATCCTAAGAGGGAGGTTTGATGACCTAAGGATGAAAGAAGGAGAAAAAATACTCAGTATAGCTGCAGAATCAAAGAGGTAGTCAATGTTATCCAAGGAGTTGGAAGTGTACTTGAAGAGGATATTGTGGTAAGTAAAATCTTAAGAGCCTTACTACTTGTATATTCTATTAGAGTCTCTGCTATTCAAGAAATGAGAGCAGTTGCAAATAATACAGTTACTCTAGATAGTCTGATTGGAAGACTGATTTCATTTGAGATGAATAAATTTGATAATAGTGTCTTACCATCTATAGAATCTGCATTCAAATATTCTTTGAAAATAAGTAACTCAAGTCATAGACATGCTATTAGAAATGATAGTGAAAGTGATAAGAGGAGCAAGGACTTGATGATATTGAAACACTAATGGAAAGAAAATTGCAGAGAGGAAAAAGTAGATACAAAGGTAAATTACCACTTGTATGTTTCAATTGTAAACAGGTCAGACACTTTGCTGCAAGATGTCCAAACAAAAGAAAATATGACAGAGGTAATGACAGATCATATGAGAAAAATTTTGATAGAGGTGATAACAGAGATTACCGAAGAAATTGACAATCTGACAAAAGAGATACCCAAGACTACAAGGAAAAAGGGAAGAAAGCTTGTTACCTAGCTGAGAACAGAGTTGATGACACTGACACTAAATTAGAAGACATTGAGATGGTATTTGTAGCCATGAAGGATGATTCAGACGAAGAAGAAGAAGAAAGGTATGTAGAAACTACACTCATATCTAAAGTTAGTAAGAATGGTGTCTGGATCATAGATAGTGGATACACTCACCATATGACCAGTGATAAACAAAAGTTTGAGACTTTTGAATACTATAATGGTGGTTCCGTAAGAATGGGAAATGATACACCTTGTCTAGTTGAAGGTAAAGGAACTATAATGTTGAATAACCTGATCAAATGTGAAAATGCTTACTGGGTAAAAGGAATGAATTATAATCTGTTAAGTGTTTCACAGTTGAATAATACAGGTCACCAAGTGGCATTTGAAAATAAGAAGACAAAGATCTTCAATGAATCAGGAAGGTTGATCAGAACCAGTGAGCAGACAAAAGGTAACCTTTTCTATCTTGATGACACTAACACCACTTTTTTAATGGCTAGAAATGAAGACATATGGTTGTGGCACAAAATATTGTTTCATGTGAATTTTGACAACATGATAAAGATAAGAAACAAAATGAATGTCAGAGGCTTACCAAGCATGACTAAGCTTGAGCATATCATGTGCAAGAATTTTCAAAAAGGTAAGATGACAAAGTCTAGTTTCAAAAGTAAAACCCATACATCTAATGCAATTCTAGAATTAGTCCATACTGATCTATGTGGACCCATGAGAACAAAGAGTTACAATGGAGATAGGTATTTTATTCTCTTTATTGATGATTATTCTAGAATGATGGGGTAAATGTATGGAGCTATGTCACACTTGAGGACAATTTGGGTTTTTTCAGTCAGACCTGTTTCAGCCGAAACATGTCTGGCCATACATACGTCACACACATGCAGTGCCATGTGGCATCGATGTGGTAGATGGGTTTCGGCCGTAACCAGTCTGGCTAAAACAGTTTTGGCCAGAACCCTTAAAAATTATATATATGCCAAAATATGGTTTGAGCGGCATTTGCACTGAGCACCTTTCGAGAATTGCAAAGTGAAATAGGGGTACTTCGGCCGAAAATAGGTTGGTTTTTTTTTTAATTTTTTTTTTTAATGTTTTTTTAAATGTTTTTAGGTTTTCTTTAGTTAAATTAATGTAGTTGCACTATTATTTGATGTTTTTTGTTTTAATTTTTGTTATTTTTAATTTTAGAAAATATACAATATTTTTTATGTAGATTTAATGGTTTTTTTCAATTAAGATTATATGTTAGTTAATTAGTTAATTAATTTAGTTTTATAACAAATGTTTTAAAATAGTAGGAAATTATTAGAAAACAGTAGGAAAATATTACAAAATAGTAGGAATGTGTTACAAAACATTACGAAAATGTTACATTAGGAAAATGCTACAAAACATTAGGAAAATGTTATTTAGTTAATTAATTTATTTTTATTACATATGTTTCAAAACATTAGGAAACTATTACAATACATAAAACCAACATGAAACTGAAACATAAATCAACATCAACTCTAACAAATTAACCCTAACATAAAACTGAAACATAAATCAACTTAAAAACTCTAACATTAACCCTAACATGAAACCTTAACCATATTGAACCCTAACATGAACCCTAAGAAAACCTTAGAAAAATGTTACAAAACATTAGGAAAATGAATTATACAAGACATTAGTATTATGTAACATTCATGTATTAAACGTAACATTGTACCCTAACATGTGAAACCCTAATATGAAACCAACATCTTGAACCCTAACATGAAATTGAAACATGAATTTTAACATAAAATTTAACATGAACCCTAACATGAAACCCTGACCATATTGATCCCTAACAAAAACCTAATATGAAACCAACAAATGAAATGTAAACATAAATCAACATAAACCTTAATGTGCTAAATTGAATTTTTCTTTCGAACATACATGTATTCGAGTGTTTTTTTAATCTATTTTATCTATCGTGTGACATGGCATTAGCTAGAAACTAACATGAAACTGGAACATGTTAACCAACATAAAACCTAACACTAAACAAACATATATGAACCCTCACCATGTAAAACTAAATTAAAAGTAGATCCTTAAACCCAATTGATAAATTAACCATGAACATAAACCCTAACATGTTCAACCAACACATGAACCCTGACCTTCAACTAGAATGTGCTAGAAACCAACATGAACAGGCTAGACACAAACAAATTAATCCTAAACCTAATTGATAAATAAACCAAGTAACCTAAACATGAAACATTATTTTACATTCAACTAGGCTAGCTGTAAACCTACAGACAAAATTGATCCATAACTCAAAACCTCTTTTTGTTAGAAAATATATGCACATGTATATATATATATGATTTTAAATCATTTTTCTTTTTAATGTATATGCATTCAAGTGTTTTCTAGTTTATTTATTTGTAACACGTGTTTAAAAATATATAATTAAATTAGAATTGGACCATGTACATGTGAAGCTTGATCTATACATATATTCTTCTTTATACTTTTGAGCATATACATCTATTTTTCCTATCACATGGCATCGGGTAGAGGGACATCACCTGTAGATTATGGAGATGCCAGTGTAAATGGGGGTCGTAGTTCCCTCTCTTCTCATAGATCGATTGTTTCTAGAGAGGGAAGGGAGGATTTATTTTCTAGTATCATAGCTCGATTGACACGATCTATTGAGGTTCTTGATCAGGGTATCCATTCATCCACCACCCTCCCTAATAGGGATAGGGTGAAGGTCATTACAGAGGACCTGGTTCGTATGATTGACATAGTTAAATCATACAACCCCTATGATAGTATATATATTGATACATTCTATACTTCTCTCTCTCGCAACGTTGTTGGTGTTGTGAAGTATAGACATATTGATTTAGAGGTCTCCACCGCTATGGTGAAGACCATGTTTTCGTTTTGCTGAGATAAAGCGCAGGTCAGAGATTATATGACTACTTGGTGTGAGGATGACCTTGTTGGACCATTTATATATCCTCGATGGTTGGCTGCTCATCATAGGTGGCCCCAAAAAGATGAGCTTCCACTATATTTCTGCAAATAATTGTTTGTAGAATTTCATTTGCATCATGATTTTGATTATACAGATTTTCTTGGTTATGTTGGGCAGGGGATGGGGAGATTATCAGATAGATTCAGAGGGCCTAATTCCCTAGTGCCTACTAATAAGCGAGAAAGGGTGGGTCCAAACCTTTTGGTCATACCAAAAGGTTTGGAAATGGTAGCTTCAAGATAGACTGTACCTGATCACAGTATCAGGATAGATGTATTTTCTAGTATCGTGACACAGGTTCATAAGATGTCATCTGATCATTTAGGGAGATACATTTTGCATTCCCACTCTAGTGTTCCTCCACCTACATAGGCTATATCCTCTATTGATGATCCATACCATATAGTAGATATACCATCTCCCTTTGAGGTGGCGATTATATCAGATTTGGACCAGTTGCATTGTATGAGTGCATATTTAGCCAGTGATCTACTTTGCACATATCAGGCTATACAGATTATCATCAGGGTTCCTCTCAAGGATGTCCCAGCATTTATCACCACAATTCTCAGTATAACTACTGGATCAAGTTCTCAGGGTGCACAGAGATGGGAGGATATTCCTACACCACCTACAGCTCCTCAGCAGACTGCAGTTGGTGAGGATGCACCTCACCAGTCTACCCAGGCCACTTCATCACGTCCAGTTCATCAATTTTTTTCTAGTTTGCTTATAGATGACCAGATTGATCCCTCACATCTATCCTTACATGATTCAGACTTACATGATTTAGAATTGAGCGATATCGGGAGAGCATTACATGCTGCTACGGTATATATTTATTTAAATTTTGATGTATTTATAAAATTTACACATGTAAATGAAATAAATAGTTTGAATTAAAATATATATATATATATGATTTTAAATCATTTTTCTTTCAAATGTATATGCATTCAAGTGTTTTCTATTTTATTTATTTGTAGCACATGTGTTTAAAAATATATAATTAAATTAGAATTGGACCATGTACATGTGAATCTTGATCTAGACATATATTCTTCTTTATACTTTCAAGCATATACATCTATTGTTCTTATCACATGGCATCAGGTAGAGGGACATCGCCTATAGATTCTAGAGATGCCAGTGTAAATGGGGGTCGTAGTTCCCTCTCTTCTCATAGATCAACTGTTCTAGAGAGGGAAGGGAGGATTTATTTGCCAGTATCATAGCTCGATTGACATGATCTATTGAGGTTCTTGATAAGGGTATCCATTCATCCACCACCCTCCCTAATAGGGATAGGGTGAAGGTCATTAAACAGGACCTAGTTCGTATGATTGACATAGTTAAATCATACAACCCCTATGATAGTATATATATTGATACATTTTATACTTCTCTCTCTCACAGTGTTGCTGGCATTGTGAAGTATAGACAGATTGATTCAAAGGTCTCCACTGCTATGGTGAAGACCATGTTTCCTTTTTGTTGAGACAGAGCACAGGTCAGAGATTATATGACTACTTGGTGTGAGGATGACCTTGTTGGACCATTTATATATCCTTGATGGTTGGCTTCTCATCATAGGTGGCCCCAGAAAGATGAGCTTGCACTATATTTCTGCAAACAATTGTTTGTAGAATTTCATTTGCATCACGATTTTGATTACACATATTTTCTCAGTTATGTTGGGCAGGGGATGGGGAGATTATCAGATAGATTCAGAGGGCCTAATTCCCTAGTTCCTACTAATAAGCAGGAAAGGGTGGGTCCAAACCTTTTGTTCATACCAAAAGGTTTGGAAATGGCAGCTGCAAGATAGACTATACCTGATCATAGTACCAGGATAGATGTATTTTCTAGTATCACGAGTATCACGACACAGGTTCATAAGATGTCATCTAATCGTTTAGGGAGATACATTTTGGTGTTCCTCCACCTACATAGGCTATATCCTCTACTGATGATCCATACCGTATAGTAGATATACCATCCCCCTTTGAGGTGGCAGTTATATTAGATTTGTACCAGTTGCGTTGTATGAGTGCATATTTAGCCAGTGATCTACTTTGCGCATATCAGGCTATATAGATTATTGTCGAGGTTCCTCTCAAGGATGTCCCAGCATTTATCCCCACAATTCTCATTATAACTACTGGATCAAGTTCTCAGGGTGCACAGAGATGGGAGGATATTCCTGCACCACCTACAGCTCCCACTAGTAAATTTCACCCTATTTTTTGATGAGAAATAGTCAAATTTTCTACATGAATTGGTCGAACAGGTGACCAAAACTATCGTCGCTCTTTTTGCATTGATTAAGCAATGATATAACATATAGTCAAAATTTCAACCATACCAGTGGTTGAATTATCCACTGAATTAATCCCTTGGTACTGGAAGAATAAGTCATCAAATGCATAGCATTCACGTCAAATATACTAATGTCAAGGTCAAAATTGAGACCATTAGCTAGTAGAAATATCCACCAACGTTGGTCGAAATGGTCGTCGAATGCATAGCGTTCTCGTCGAACTCTCTAATGTAAAGGTCAAAATTGAGACCATTAGCCAGTAGAAATATCTACCAACATTCATCAAAATAGCCATCGAATGCATAGCATTCTCATCAAACTCACTAATATTAATGTCAAAAATGATACCATTGGTTAGTAGAGATATCCACCAAAGTTTGTCAAAATATCCGTCGAATGCATAGCATTCTCGTCTAACATACTAATGTGTCTGGGTCAAAAAATCGACCAATACTAACTTTTGGTTAAGAAAAATGCAACCAAAAATGTGACATTTAGAAGATGGCATTGCTGACAATTTGAATTAGCAGGTTTGGGAGGAAGGCCTTGAAGACTAGGAATCCTGGGCACATGATTTAGTAAATTTTAGCCATATTTTCGACGATGATTTGTATATATGGCTACATAACTAGATATATATGGCTCAGCTCTATTTCCTCACTTCTCCTTGCCTCAGCTCTATTTCTTGCACTTGTATATATGGCTACACAACTAGATGCATGATATATAATTCATAGTTTATTACATACACGATCGTAAGATAAGCTACATCAATAACTTAGCTAAATCAATCATAAGGTATTTAAAACTAGTATCATAAAGAGATGCAAAATATGTAAAATATTGGTAATGGGTGGCAAGATAAAATAAGAACTCAAAAGTACAAGACCTAAGGGCTAGACCTAATGCCTCGGGGGCTCATCATAGATGGCCTTGCCTACGTAACTCATAGAGACATCATAGTTCAGGTTTAACTTTAAAACCAGTCTTTTAAAGGATGGTAGAAGTGGTATCAATCCTCTTTATTCCTGGACAACTTCTATTTTCCCTTCAGGCCAACTTATTGTTGACTGGGGTCGAATTAGGTATATATATGACAGTTTTGCTTTCTAAAGGCTTATGAAGTATTTGAATTTTCAAAAAGGTGTATTCCAGTGACCTTGTGTCTAAAGGGATGAAACCCGGGTAGGATGATACTCAAATATCATGTGTACTTACAAATTCCATAGCATAGGATAGAGCATCTATGATCCCTTGGAAATTCTTACCTATTAGTAATGGTAGGATGCCATATTTATGTTGTGAAGCTTCTTTATCCAAAGGGTATCAATGGCATTTCTCTCTTCACTAAATTTGAGGGTGCAGAAGATGCTTTGCATCATTTGGGTATACCACTCAATTTCGATCTATACCCAG
>MU221730.1:12144-34018 GCA_018584345.1 Thuja plicata
TTTAAAAGATAGTTTGTCACTTAGTATCTGGCATCTAATGCTACCATCCTTGATCAAACACTCACTTGGCCTATCAATAGGTATCGGGCATATCCAATGCTACTTTCTATGATCAAACTTTTTGATATGGCTTGGGATGTATCTTAATTACAAAAGACTTTTAAGTCCTTCTTGGTTAAGATACTTGATGCTTCAATGGTTAAACTAAAAAAATAAAGTGATCTGTTCACACATACAACTTGAATTGCAGATTTTTAGATCTATTGTAAGTGCATTACCTCTCTAATCAATATAATCAATTCAATACCATTGCTCCACATTGTTCTTTTCTATGATGCTGCTTTACTCTTCATTGATGTCTATAGAATCTAGCTCTTTCCTCAGCTTGTTGATTAGGTCTAAATGAAGACTTTCTTCTCCTTCAGAATCTCCTCAACTTCTATTCTATTTTCTCTTCTCTTCACCCCTCAATTCATAATGAATTAGGTTGTCTCTTTATAGACATGATTCACCATTTTCTTGGCTTTCTTGATCTTGGCGTGATCCACAATTATTTCCAATTAGATTTAAAGAAAAACTCCAGTTTTATCTTGTAGAGATCTTCTTGCCAACTAGAAAAAGCAACATTAAATCCTTTACTTATCTCCAGCTTTATTTTGTTGACTAAAACAATGATAAGTATCAATTAAGTCTATTTTTATCTCTTGACAGCTAAGCATTTTGTCATTTTTGAACTCTTTGTTCTGTCGGTCAATACTTCAGTTAGTCATCAGTGATAACTGACTATTCCGTTAGTGTGACTTCAGTGGACTTTGGGATCTCCATCCTTATCTTTTCTATTGGGCAACATTGTAATTATGTCTATCGGGTTGCTATGTTCTTTTCTCATCGGGAAACACTGTGACTTTGCTCATCGGTAATGTTGTTCATTTTCTCATCGGGTAACACTATGACTTTGCTCTTTTACTCTATCCATTGGTGTGCACTTCGTCGGTCTATATAGTCACTTTGTGAATACTTGACTTATATGCATTATTGATAGAATATTCTTTGATTCATCAGTTCTTTGAAGTCTTTGGCAGTATGTCCATGACCATACAGATTATATAAAGTTGACATCAATGACAATATAATACATTAACTAATTTAATGTTGTGCATGATCATCAACTTAACATCTTCAAACCTTCACTTAGTTATAGTTCATTAGCCATTAGTGATTCAATCTCATCAAGTCCTTGATCCTCATTATCACTTTCACTATCATTTCTAATAGCATGTCTATGACTTGAGATACTTATCTTTAAAGAAGATTTGAATCCATATTCTATAGATGGTAAGACAATATTATCAAATTTATTCATCTCAAATGAAATTAGTCTACCAATCAGACTATCTAGAGTAACTATATTGTGTACAATTGCTCTCATTTCTTGAATAGAAGAAACTCTAATAGCATATACAAGTAGTAAGGTTCTTAAGATTTTACTTACCACTATCTCCTCTTCAAGTACACCTCCAACTCTTCGGATAGAATTGACTACCTCTTTGATTCTATAGCTATACTGAGTGATATTTTCTCCTTCTTTCATCCTTAGGTCATCAAACCTCCCTCTTAGGTTTTCTTCCTTGGCTCTTAGTATAGTGGCATCTCCTCCATGTACTAGCTTCAACTTATCTGACATTTGCTTTGCTGAGGTGTAGGTTTTGACATCTTCAAACTCAGCATCGGAGAGTGATGAGGCAAGCTCTACCATCATGCAATTATGCTCATGCTTTACTCTTAATTGCTCAAGATTGTGAGGTCCTGTAGGAAACACATATTCAGTATCAAGGTATTGAGTAACATCATTTCCAATACCTGATAGGTGGAGTCTTATTCTACTTTTCCATGATGCAAAGTTTTCTTTATTCATCTTGGGCACATCTCGTATGTTCATCTTGTGATATTTTTCTTGAGCTGCTAAACTCCCTTTCTAAGTACACAAGCTCTGATGCCAATTGTTAGTAATAATTGAGGGGGGGGGGGGGGGGGTGAATCAGTGGCCTAAAAAATTTTCAATTAATCAACCAAAAAACTTAGTATCACAATATTAAGCCTCTAGTTATCTTCAATCCTATAAGATGAATGCCTTCAAATATACTTATCAAATTACTACTACTCGGAATGCTTTGTTAAACCTTATTCTGTATGTTTACCGAATACCAGTCTATTAATTTACCAAAAATAGTAAATTATCTAGAGTATAACGATCAATCCAAATTACCTATGTGTAATGAAAAACACTAAAGTAATGACTCATAAACACATTGACACATGGATTTTTAATGTGGAAACCCTATTAAGGGAAAAACCACTTGGGACCAATAACCCAAAATTTTCACTCTTCTAAAGTGAGCTTGGTGAAGAGCTAACCCTGTTAAAGGTTACAAACACACTGTTAGGTGTGACCTTGTTAGAGGATTTAAAATTTTAGTCTGTCACTTGATATCTGGCATCGATATGCTACTTTCCTTGATCAAACACTCTCTTATCCTGTCAATAGGTATCTGGCATCTCATGCTATCTTCATGATCAAACTTTTTGATACTCCTTGGGATGTATCTCAATATAGAAAGCATCTTTAAATCTTTCTTGGTTAAGAGACTTTCTAAATCAATGGTTAAATTGAAACAGTATGATCTATTCACATATACAACTTATACTTGCAGATTTTTAGATCTATTATAAGCTCATAAAACTAATCTGATCAATATATCCCTTTTAATACCTTTTCTCCACTTTTTTTTCTACTAGGTGATGTTGTGCTCTGTTGCTCAGTGTCTGCAAAATTCTTTAGCTCTTTCCTCAGCTTGATTGATCAGGACTGTATGAAGTTTCTCTTGATCAGTTTCTCTTCAACATCCTCTGTTTTTCATTCAATCCCCTTTATTCAAAATGAATTAAGTTGTCTCTTTATAGACAAGATATAACCATTGTTAGGTTCTTGATTTTTGTTAGGTTCTTTATTTTCTTCATCTTGGCGTGATCTGCAATCTTAGCCAATTAGATTTAAAGAAAAACTCTTGTTTTATCTCGCAGAGATCTTCTTTCCAACTGGATAAAACAACTTTAAATCCTTTACTTATCTCTGGCTTTATCTTGTCGATGAAAATAATGATAACTACCAGTTAAGTCCACATTTAGCTATGCCAGCTAGATATTTTTTCATTTATGAACTCAAGTTAATTTTGGTGTTTTAATTCTTTGATATCTTTAGTCAACACTCCAGTTCTCCTCGGGTTCTCCATCGATTTACACATTATTGTGGTCGTCGGGTATGCTTGTGATTTTTCTCATCAGTAATGCTCATTGGTGTTCTTGCTCGGGCATCCCTATGATCTCTATCCCTCGGGTTCCACTAGCCATCAATGTTTGAAGTCACATAGTGAATGCTTGTATTTTATGCATTACTGAAAGCACAATCTTTTTCTCTCTGATTCTCTGAAGTAATTGACACTTTAATTATAAACGATTAGATTATATCAAGTTGAGATAAATGACAATACAATCCATTAACTGATTTAATGTCTTGCATTATCTTTCTGCATTTCAGTGATCAACTTAACATCTTCAAACATTCAATCAGTTAAAAGGAAAAAACAACATTGACAATAAGGAAAGATTTTTTTACAAAAGCTTTTGCAAATTGGGGCTCCATTTTGGAGCTGGATTCTTTGCATTTTCAAAAGGATGCACCGAATAAGGTTGACACAATATCATGTTGTGTCTGCAATTTCTATGTTTTTTGTGCACATCTAGGGTTTCAACTGTTGACTCTAGGGTTTTCTGAATTTTTTTTCTTCAATTTCCACTTTTTCTCACTACCTTGATTATAAGTACTTGGCCCTTTTTCTTTATGAGATATCTAGGTTTATGCAATAGGCACCCTTTAAACCCTTTTGATTTGTGTATGGACAAATGAAAATTTCTCTTCCCTACAATCCTATACAATCAAGGATCCTCAACATCCCAACTTCTCATCCCAACATTTGGGACCCTTTCACCTCCCTTCCTTTATGCAAATCTAAGCTACAAGATCACAAGGCCAATATTTTCCCACTATAATAGCTCTTCAACCTCGAATATTTCCCTAGTTTTTTTTATATTGTACCTATTGTACATTGCAATCTCCTTGATCTATTTTTAGTCATTTATAGGCATTAATATATTCTCTTTCTTTTTATGCTCCTTTCTTCAAAAACTAGGTTTAAAACCAAGGATGAGAAACCCTTAGTGGACTACAATTTAAATTGAGATTTTCAGTCTAGAGATGTATACTTCAAATGGGTCTACATTGTATGTGCACTATGATTGTACCTAGACTTTTGTACTAACTAGACTTGAAATATTGTTGTAAAGTAATTGCAAGAAAGTAATTAACTTGAAGTGATAAAAATTAACAACAAAGTAGTGCCACAAAAACACGTATAGTAAAGACATTAAAAGGATGCTAATACTATGATAATAAGGAAAGAATGTTGTTATAAGATTATTACCAAAATGATTAAAATTTTATGTGTACACTAAATATAACAAGGCAATCCGTGTATCTAACTAATATGCATAAATAGAACTCAAATATATGTTATATCGAATGAGCTCTCCCTAGGTAATACGATCTCAGAAGGGCAACAAGATAAATTAACTTAGCTCAGCAAATCATATATTCAGAATCATTCAAAATAAAACTTTCTTCTTCTCATAACATATCATGTTCTAAAGAGAGACATAAAAAAATTAACCTTTTCACGTCTTACTCAGTTTCATTTATAATCTAGAATCTAATAAATCACCTGAAAACAACATGGCACACATTCCTTTCATTTCAGAAGAGGACTAGTGACAACTAAGAAAAATGTAAACAACTTAGATTCCCAATAGGACTGCATCACATAACCATATCTAAGGTATACATATCCATTTGCAATGACATAACAAAATATTAAATTGCAATGCTTAAGGTTCTTGGTCAAGCAGTGAAGAGGTTTTCAAATAAATAGTACTATCCAATAGTTTTGGATTGTCAAGCCACTTATTGACTTATTCAAATTGGATTGCTCATGTTGTTGTAGGAACTCACATAGCCTTTACTAAAGGAACTACTTTAGTAATCTTGGTTTAGATGTTACACAACATGTTAGTAGACAAAACATCGAATATGATACTAATTACTCAAAACCATCAAATTTTGCATATAATTTTAAATTCTTATTTAGTATACCATCATTCATTAAGTATACATATTGTAGTGCTCATATTTGTATTAGGTGATGGAAACAATCAAGTTAAGATCAAAGTTTGCAACATATCAATAATAAAAAAAAACTAAATAGAAATTTTATGATATTTGTATACTTTTAATTTAATTAATCCTTCATACTTACTCTAGTAATAATTGATTTTGATGAATTTAGGCCAAAGTTTCACAGTTAGACAACTAAGTATGAAGAAATAAATTCAACAAGCTAGTCTATTTAATAGGGACATTATGATAATGTCAAGAACACTCATATTTCCAAATTGAAATAACAAAATAGGGGCTCCTAGACAAATAAAAAACAAAACAACAAAGAAAAATGAAAGGGAGGAAAATAATAAAAAATGAACACAAAAGAAATAAAACTAATATACTATGGTACATGGGTGGAGTCACACTTTTCTTCAACCAAAGTAATGTTTAAGAAACTAACCATTGATGAGAAATGGTAGAGGTCCTTCAATTAAGGAATTTTAGATGGAAGATATTCTTCCCAAGGATCTTAGCTATCTAGTAGGGGCTTAAACATAAGTTTTCAAACTTCGGGTAGTCTCCTCCTTTTCTTGGGATTTATCCTACAATAGAACTAGGCCTGGGAATATGAAGGCTTTGATCTTATCCCTTTAGTCAAATCAACATTTGACCATGACTTAGTGTTTAGCAAAATATTGTTGAGTGTTGTCCCTTGTTTCATTGAGACTAATTAGGTTTAGGAGACAAAATTCTACATTGTTTTCTTGGATTTCAAATTCTTTCATAAATCGGAGGATGATAACCTACAGAGCCATAGGGAAGATGAGGTTCTAGCCATAAATAAGGTAATATGCAGAAGTTTTGAGGTAAGCTTTAACTCATGTGTGAAATTCCCAAAGGGCATATTTCAACTTATTGTGTCAAACCCTTACGTGTCTTTCTAATATTTTTTTTGTATTACCTCTGATACATTATTGGTGGAATTATTCACCACATTTACTTGAGGATAGTAATTTGATGAAAATTTAAAAGTAACCTACACTTCATGAGACCATTGCATTAGCTAAGAAGAAGTAAAGGGCCTTTGTTACATACCAGGGTGTTAGTTGCAGATTTTGTCTTTCCAAAATAACTCCTAAGAATGAGTCTTTATGCCTAGATGAAAGAAAATTGGAAACCAATAGTTGGATACATTTCTGTTGAATGAATAATCTTCCTTTGAACTTTGGAAGTACAACTCCCTCTTATGATGTGATTAATTTTTGGGTATGCTTTTGACTAGAAAGAAGGATGAAAATATAACATCTAAGCATAGCTATATTGCAGGTGTGAACACAAATTTATAAACAAGAGGATACTGGGACAACTGACACAAAGTTCCTTTTCCGATTACCCACAACAAGGATAAACAAAGGGAAAGATACTATAATATTTTTTAGATTTACGAGGGAATCATAATTCAAATCTTATGTATATAAATAGACACATCTATGATTCAAAATAACAAAAAGAAATCACCTAAGAGGGATTGTAATTAACACAAGAAGACCACAATAAAATAGAAATACCGTTGAACACAAAGTTTCAGAAGAACTCTATTATTTGTTGTGAAATATGAAAGAGTTAACAAAATCTTCCTCTTGTACAGGATACCAAGCTCAAAAAAGGAAATCTATCTACCCCACCACAATATCATAATTAAAAAAAAAGCCCTCTCCTCCTTCTTCATGGCATATTTAAATATTCCCTTTACCAAGCCTTTTCAATTACTTATAACTGAATCTCTAAAAACTATTAAAAAATGAAATAGAAGTGCTTTCTCCTTCTCATAAATTTAATATTTGGTTCATTAAAATGAACTAAATTAAAATGAATGGGGACTTTGTAAAATAATTAAATTGGGAAGTTCATACTATTATTCTCAAAGTGAGATCCTTAACCACCTTTATGTTGGGGTTCATCCACTTATATGACTATGTAAATTAATCCCTTGAAGTGGCCAATCTATGGATGAATAAATACTAGAATTATAAATAGGTTAATAGGTTTCTCTTAGAATGGTGTTTGGACCTTTCAGATTCAAACAATAGTGAATATAGCTAAATCAACTAATGAAATTATTTGTTTAACAACATATATTAATGATACTTCATTTCCCCATCTAGACCACTACCACAAGAGGGGATGTGCTAGGAGATGCTTCAACTTAAGTACTTGATATTGAAAATCATAGCTCAAGTCACACCTACCCAAATCAAATGCATAGCTCAACATCAATGATATATCTCTTTTATGAGAATCTTCATAATGCAAAATCACCTTTTCGGTTCATCTAGATTATGTTGTGGGATTGATGAGATGCCTCATTATCAACTTTATCACCACTACTTAATTTGATCCATAAATATTTTCCAACAAAACAATCTTAGGAAGAATTCTATATCATTTAGTTGCAATAGATTACCATTAGGCATGATTTTTCTAACTTTCTTTCGTAGCATGAGCCTCAAGTTCAACATGCTAGCTATGGGTTTGTTTCTTCACAAATGTTCACTGGAAGAAAACTTCACTAATGGACTATTCTATAGATGATCCTTTACTATTATTTTCCCATTGCTCTATATCATTCAACATTATGCCATGATTCACATGCCTTGTAGATAGATATCATTTGAGGGATGTTTGTGATCTATTTTGATTCTTCATTTTGACTAACCATGAAAATGTTGGAAATCATTGTTTGATATGATAGAATGGTTTCAGACTATTTTTCATTGTCACCAATTGTTTTTTTTATTCTAATGTCAGTGACCAAGAAGTTCACAAAATATAAACCGAAGCTTTAATCTCCTGGTTCTATTAGACATACTCATATCTCATATGGATTCCATCATGACACCTGCTGGATGAAACTGATATTCTATTGATGAGTCATTTGTGTGGAGGAAAAAAAAGAGAATCTCCTCTTGAGCACATGAATGATGAAATTGAGAAATTCCACATGTCTATTGGCTACTTTTCACATTCTATGCTTCCCCCACTACCTCCATCAACACTTATTCAAACTGAATAAAATCCAAAATATTCTCAATAAGTTGTTTGACTTTGGGTATTTGGCACCTTCTAAATACATTGAATAAGTCATCATCTTGTAGAAGTCTAACAATCCTTATATGGCATTCACTATCCACAAGTCAAAGAAGTCACATAAAGGAGAAAATTTTGAACTTTCTTTGTTTTTGCTTCAGTTTTTCCAGAAAACCTTAACCCATTGCTTAGGCACAGACACCAAAATTTTTAAATCCCTTTCCAAGATATAATTTTTAAATCTATGGGCTATGTGGAGTATATATTCTAAGTATTAATTTCAAAGTATGAAATTTTATGGCACATACAACCATTGATCCTTAATTTGTATGCTTCTAGGCTTGCCCATCATTGTCAGTGAGCAATGGTGAGAGGAGATTTCCTAAGGATGCCTATAGGAATTGAGGTGGAAAATAATCTTCAATGGCTAGGTAGGTTTTCATAAATAGTTTGTTTGAATGAATTTTATAAGGATGACTAAATAGTGGAAAGAACATTTGTTTTGCTACTTTGACAAGCTCAACTTCTGAAGTTTTTCTTGATGCTTAGTTGAAGTACAAGTTGAGATATGGAGATTTCATTGTGGGGGTTGCCTCTTTTTGTTTCTCTCTGAATTGGGTTTGGACCTATAATATTTGTTATGTTTTTGACCCTCTTTGTGATTTTTGATGGTTCGGGTTGGTCAGTATCCTTTTATGATGGGGTTTTTGGTGGCTATTCAATGCTAGGACATGGTGGTTTTCGATGTTCTCCCCGTATACTCAGATTCAAATCTAATGCTATTGGCATCAACCTATGTAAAATTGAATGTAATTAATTTTGATAATTAATATAAATCTTTCACAACCGAGCATTGCATTTTATGGATAATTTTTTTTTTTTTATAAAATGGATCAAAATAATTTTTTAAGGAAAAAAGTTGTTGAACAAATATTTGGATATTCTATGGTTGGAGGCAAAACTAACAAGATTTTCACCCTGATTTATTTCAAGGGTCCCCAAACACATCCATACATCATTTAATCATACAAAACTCATTTAAAACACATTTAATCATAAACAACCATTAAGCTATATTAAAATAGTTAACCAAACCATTAAATAATAAAAAGAATTAATTTAAAATAAACTAATAATTGTAACAAAATTCCTAGAAAATGCATCTAAACACAAAGACACTTATCATTTTCAGCTCATGCTCGGGATTTGTTGACCCTAGGGTTTTCTGAAAATTATTTTTTCCTACACTTCCACTTTTTCTCACTACCTTGATTATAGAGGATTTTTCAAAATAAGAGATCAAAGAGGATGATTTACATCTCCATGTAGAATATCCTAACTCATATGGCTTCCTAACCAATTTTTATCACAAGTGTTGGCATATAATTGGAAAATTAATTTATGAAGTTGCACAGAAATAAAAAATGTTTCTCCATTTTTCAATAATGCAAACCCTACAAAATGTTTCTGATCATGTCTTACCCGCGAGCCCTCACTTCAATATCCCATGTTGAAATGGTGCTAGTAAAGCTTTCAGTTTGTTTGTTTGTGCCCTCTTCAATATCCCTCATTATTTTGTTCCCTAGCCTCTGTTGCCTTCATGTTTTGTGCCCTCTATGGTCTGCATGTAAGACCACTTCTCTATAGTTTTGTGCCCTCTTCAATATCCCTCTTTATTTTGTGCCCTATCCTCTGTCACCTTCATGTTTTGTGCACTCTGTGGTCTGCGCATAAGACTACTGCTCTATATTTGAGAAACATAATGAATAGATGGGGAAACATAATGAATAGATATATACTTTTCTTTAAGTTATGCCCATGTTTGTCATAATTCTGATGAACACGGGCATGGATTAAAAAAAAATCTAAAATTTACTTCTATAATCTGATCAAGAAAAAAAAATTTAATGCTTGGTCAGAAATGTTGGTTAGAAATGTGGGTCAAATCTATTGGTGTATGCTTTATTGATGTCCAAAGGATGACATATTTTCAATTGTGTTTTTTCAAGGGAAATCCTTGGTGGTAGATTTGAGGAAATCAGAGGATGTTCATTGACATGTGATGTGATCGGAGGCTTATAACCAATAGGGTAGGGATATAAGTCCTCTATGGTGTAAGACTTATTCTTTCCTTGATTTTGGGAATTCAAGACCTAACTTTGCAGTGTTTGTATTTGTTATGTTAGAAGGTCAATTCGGGACTAAGAGACATTTGTAACATTTGATCATGGTCCAATACCTTTTATGAGACTCTATCTTTAAAATGGTTGTGTTGGAATATATGACCTTCTATGAATTTGGTATTGATTTCCAGATGTATTCATTTGAGACCTACATATTGATTTTTGAATGTTGCTTTTGTTGTTGTTGTTGAAACAAAGATGTAACCCTTGGAGGATGTTGACTGTAAGTAGAACTGATAGAGTTTGGTCCTGCTTGTTGTGATGAGCTAAATCCAAGTCCAGTGGGGATAGTTTGTGATGCAAGTGGGTTGTAACTTGTTTAAGTAGTTGATGTTGTATTTTGAGCACTTGAAATAAAAGAGAATGATATTTCTTCCTGTGACAAACTACGGATATTGCTCGACTTGTTTGAGCACTTGTCATCTTTTGGGTTGAAGAAGAACCAACCTGATTTGAAGAACTCATTTGTCCAGAAGATGCTTGCAATGTTATTGTCTAAGTTGATAGTGGAAAAGACATTATCTGGGATATGACAAGATAAAATTGAGAGTTCCCCATTGTATTATGACTTGCTAATGGATTTTATAGCCATATTGTGGAGACACCAAACCTAGACGTAAGTTTGACTCCTTTGTCTAATAGCATTGCTAAGAATCTTTCAGGATTTATTTCCGCTACAACATCTACAAATCATGAAGAGCGACCATCTTGTTCTACATCTTCCAACTCTTCTTCTGTGATATCTTGAAAAATAGTTGATCTATGTGAGATACGTAAAGTTTCAGAAATATCTGAAGTGTACAAAGAAGGATCCATATGTCTAAAAGGATCAATTTTTTTTTCCTCTTCCCATGGGGGAAAGGGTTGAAATGATATTCCTCTAGTTGATTTCTAGGTTGTGACCTAGTAGTTGGTCCTCTATAAGGTGTAAATGACATTTTTTTATCAAGGATTGAACTGAAATGAGTGACGTCGATCAAACAAAAGGGAAAACCTCTCAAAGAGGGTTCAAGTTCTTGTATAACAAGGGTAATTACAAGAACAAACTTAGACTTCTCTTTATCTCAGAGATTGATGATGATAAGATATGATTTGTATCTTGTCTGAGATCTAGTTACAAGTCTCCAACCAAAAGGGTATGGAGGAGAAATCTTTCCATTTATTTGAAGTGTTCAGAGTGTGATTCAAAATTTTGATACAGTGATTCCAAGATTAAAATGTGTCATTTGAATTAAATTCTAATAGAGAAAGGCTTGTCTCTATGGTTAAGACTTGTTGATGTTTGATTATGACCTCTTGGTTCTAAGGACTTGGCGTTCTCGATGATAAAATTTTGAAATCTGATTTAAAGGATTCTTTGATGACACTTATAACATGAAAATTGAATGCAATAAACAAATAAATAAGTGCATCACTCACTCCAATCAATAGTCCCGAGAGACAAACACTGAGTGTATGTTCTCGATTTTCATAGGGTTGGCACAGAGAAAATAATTTAGTCAAGCTACCTATGATCAATTTTGGCTTTAATGGATAAAAAAGGTAAGCTTTCTAGTTAGCCAGGTTGTAATCAAAATTCCGTATGGAAATATTTTAGTCTATCCCCTATTACAGAGGCCTCCTAGATGCATAAAAATACAATTTTGCACAATCCCAAAGGACTACTAGAGGAGGTATGATTCTTGAGGATTTCTGTCACTCACCCCATTAAGGATGAATCCATTTTGTTTTATAGTGGGTTGGATTACCATGGATGAAATGGTTGTATCCCACTTGGGTCATTCCCTCTCATCGGCCTCGTTAAGGAAAATCTCAGGAGGTAGGCCCACTATGGATTAAAATTGAAAATGCACTACTTGAAAGAAAATTTCAGATAAAGACAGGTCTCATATTTTGATCACCCTAAAAAAGTTGAGAGCATATCCCTATTGTATTTATTCTCCAAACACAATATACATAGCGTTAATTTTTAGAACTTTAATCTAATGTCACTCCACTAGGTTTATTATTTTGATCACCTTAAGAAAGGTGAGAGCATAGGCCTACTAGCTTTGTTCACAAACAAAGAGGTCTCCCTGATTAAGCTATGTGTTTAAACTAAAATTTTCCACAGTAAGATTGACATGTACATGAAATATAAGAAGATTGTAGTGTGCACCTTATTCGATGTTATGCTGATTTTTGAGATTTTTCATTTTTCATTATACATTACCTCGACAAGTGCACCACGATTTTTTTTGTGCTTTTGACCTAGTCACAAACATCCAATTTTTCAATATATTGCTAGCCCATAAAAGTAGAAATGGAAACAAGTAACCCCTCTTAAAAATCAGCGATATTTCAAAAAATGTAATAATTTTCAAAAATTTCGTTAATTTGAGCCCTAGGGTCCAAATTTTTCAAAAGATACCAGTTTTCAAAGATCTATTTATTTTGACCATTATTTGTCATGCAAATTAAAAACATAGAGAATAGACCCCATTTATATTTTGAAGAGATTTCCAGAAGTGTAAGGTTTTTAGACAAATTCACTGATTTTATCTCGAAATTAATTTTTTCATGAAAAATTGTAAAAAATTATAAATTACACAAAATTGATCATAAAAATCTAAATTTTGGAATATAGGCTCCTGATAGGATCATTAACCTACAGTACACATTTGATTGAACATTTCCAAGCCATTTAGGAGATATGACCAAATCTTTGAAAAGTTGCATGCAATAACAAATTAGCAAAGAAAACCTGCATGCCAATATAGAAGACAAATTTATTAGATTTTTAGCATGTTCACGTCGGGCTCACCAAAATGTCTAGGCCTAATTCTACACACTCCAAACAAGAGGGTTAGTAGCATGGATTGATATGCAATAAATCAACAACTACTATGAATGAGCCTATTAACAATAAAATAACATATATCCAAAGAGAATGACAAACAAATGCAAACTCAATATCTGAACCTTCTATTGCTTCTCTCTTCTTCCCTTGAAATGTTGTTTTGATGGTGCTCATAGTTGATACTGACAACACTTTGACTTGGAACATTCAAGAATATTGATAAAAAGATTGATGTTTTGATCACAATTAGCTTCAAAAACCTGCATAAAGATTATTCTCTCAAAAATCATGATGCTTAAAATGGATTTGAAGAGGGTTTATATAGATATTTCAGATTGATCGACAATTGAGATTAATCTGTGAAAGAAAATTAAACGGATGAGATAATTAGAGATAGAGTGAAGATGAAAAAATTCTATTTTCGAAGAGAAAAAGAAAGAAGATAATATAAATCAAATTGAAGAAAATCAGTTTCCAAAAGGCAATCAATTTTTTTATTAAAAGAATGATTTTCAATTCCAATTTTCAGGATAAACAAATGATTTGATTGATTTAAAGCTCTTTTTTATTTTCAGAATTCTTAATTCCTCATGAAACAGTTTTTCTCTGATTTTTGGAATTTTAGAATTAAATTGAATTAAAAATTTAATTTAGAAGAAAGCGGAGTTAATTCTAAATTAAATGAATTAAATTGAAATTAGTGAGAAAATGAAATTAAATTAATTTTGGGTTATTAATTTAATTGAGAAGAAATAATTAGGTAATTTAAATAATTATTGATAATTATTTAAACTATGAGAATTTAGAAATTGAATTTAATTAACTGATAAAGATCAATTAATTAAGGTGATATTAATTAAATAAGATTAATTGTTTACTTAACACTAAGAAATGATTAAGTGATGAAAAGATTAGGATATAGTAGAATTAAGATGATTAATTAAACAGTTAAAGAATAATTTAATTAATAGAAGAATAATTAGTAGTTAAATGCAAACTCACAAGTCTGTCCATTTTTGGGTGTCTACAAATAGTGAAATTTGAAATATTGATTGGAATGAGTTTCTCACTACATGTGCTAATCCCAACAGGAGATCGGGTGATTGCACTGCTCTAGTGCTTTCAAGTCTGGTCAAGATCACGAACGTAGAAGTGTACAAGGAAGAGAATGATAGTATTGATTTAAAGGCCAGGAATGTAGTTAAGACTACCAAAGATTGGATTAAAAGGCCATTTAAAATGGACCCTGTATCGATGAAATCACAGTTCAATCCACCATCCAAAGCGGATAAGAAATGAGGGGAAAGGGTAGTAATGCCCAAGTTCAAAGAGGCAATACCCCAGAAATAAGAAAAAGTGTATAGGCATGAACACCCCGTGGCATTAGACTCAAATTAAAAAACTAAGCCACCAAAGAAAAGGATGAATGGGAGCATATTTCCACCCCCAAATCAATCACATGCCACTCAGGGATAGGATTCTACTACAAGTTGATCCCCCATTGTGAAGGCCATGGAACAGAAGGCTACCCAATGGGAAACTAGTAGATACCACTACTAGGGAGAAACTAAGAGACACAATAGGAGAAGTTCCATAAGAAGAAGATAATTCTAAAACTAGAGAAGCTTTGGAGCAGGAAACAGAAGGAGAGAAAGAAACAAAGGTCCAAACAACAAGAGAAGCATCTTTAGTTTTGAAAATTTCCCCATATGAGCCAGTCACTTCCTTCACTAAACCCACATGTTTTACTAAAGAGATACAACCAAGAAAGAGGGTTTACACCAAAGAGGAGGACACAAACATGGCATTTTTAGGGCAAACCTTCCACAAAGGTGAATCCAGTGCAGTAGCAAGGACAATGTCCTATGTTACTCTGGATGATAAAGGGTGATAGAAGGAACAAGTGGAAGTACCTAGAATAAGTAATAGCCAGTCATAAATAACTCCATAAGATTACACCTTTGAGGAGGTTAACCTAGGTGAACCTACTAGAGAAGGAAGTAAAACACTGACAGCCTTAGGACTGAAGCATGCCCTGGGATTCATGGATAAAGACAAGGAGAAAATATATTCACAAACAAAACATAACGAAGCACTAAAGATCTTCATTCTTAAAATAGTGGGTCCCATTGACCTAGACTTCCTAGAGCCCTCATTACAGACCATTTTAGATAAAAGGACTACTCTGAAATTGCTGACAAGTATAAAAAATTCTTTCATTCAATCATGTATAGACTGGAAGACTAAATTTGGGAAATTAGGGGAGAATATCATCAGGAAAATCATGAAGCCCTTTAGAGTTATCCTCAAGGAAGCCACCAAATTGGTGGAAATGATGGGGGATGAGAAAGGATTAGATTTCCAGATAGAGAGATGGCTAAAGGTTCTAAAAGACCTTAAAGTAATAAGGAAGAAACACTTCCAAATTTTGGTCAACCTATATGAGGGGTCATAGATCGACAATTTTGAAACATGGATCAAAGATATAGCCAAGACAATAAGGGTCTACAAAAAATGATTGGAGAGGATTGACAAGAGACATAAATGAGTTATGGAATGGGTTGAATACATAGAGAATTTTTTCATAGGTATAGACTTAGATTTGTATGAAGATGATGAAAAACAAGTCGTGTACCCTTTAAAGAACATTGTGTAGAAATTTGAAGGGATTTTTGCCAGCATCAACACTAAAGAAGACCTCCAAAAAATTTCATATTCAAGGAGGACATGCAAAGGATGTTTGAACAATAAGAAGAGATCAAATTCTTTTCTTCTGAGTTGAACACCTTTAGAGAAAATAAAGAGAAATGTCTCAATTATGTTCAAGTATCAGATTATGATGAGGTACAAGAGATAGTATAGAGGCTCCGAGATGCCCATCCAGACATCCTCCCAAACTGACTAAGTGTCTAGTTTTGGACTTAATCAAATTTTATAGTGGAGATTTTGACACTTAGGCATTTTCATAGGTTCATTTTTTCAGCCTTTTAAACATTGAAAGTCCAAAATTTTGGGGGTCCTTAGGATCTATACTTAGCCATTTTTTAGCCTTCCAACTTTCGAAGTAAAGTTTGTGATCCAAATTTTTTGGGTCATTCTGATGTGATTGAAATTTGCATAAAAGATTTGTTTCAGATTAGACTGCCTGAAGCTTTAGGTTTGTTTTGGGTTAAATAAAGGATATCAACAAGTTGTATTCACGTAGAGAAGCTTAAATGAATATTCCAAACATAACTCCAAGTTTAAGATGAAGAGTTTAGTTCAAAACGGTGGAGCTCCAATTCTGATTTCTTATTTTTTGGGCAATTTTGGCCCTGGTTTCTTGTGCAAATGAGATGTAAATAAATTAAAGATCCATGTAAACTTGTTAACTATCAGTTTAGGAGTAGATTGGCTTAACTAATATCTATATTTAGCTTTATTTTTCTATTTAGTGTAATTAGAACCCTAGTTTTGGGGTTCTGAGTTTTGCAATTAAAGCACTACATTTTATTAGAATAATGTAATTAAGGTTGAATATTTTATGCAATAAATAAACATGTTGTTGGTGCTTCATTTATGGTGTGATTTCTTCTACTATCTATGTGAAATTGATGAATGTGTTTATGCTTGTTCATCCATTTTAGAGAGTTAACTGCATTTATTGTGTATGGATCTGCGATCAATTAAATTAGATTTGTATGTTGTTAATTCATCTTGTTGTGACAAATGATTGGAAAGATTACTTCTATTGATTTAAAGATAAATATGTCTCTTGGGTGGGTGCATCTTGTGTCTTCAAAATTTGAAAGATTTTAGAAAATCTTGCATCTAGGTAGAATTTTCTTCAAAATTGCATCTGCTGAAATATAATTGTGATCTGATCTTAATCATGTTTTGTTGGTTTCCATATTTTTTATCATTTAATTCGCAAGTGAGATTCTATGATAGTTTATGTCCTTTAGATTTTATTTCTTTAAATTTTCTTACAATTCTTGTTACCCATTTCTTTTGATCTTTGTTTAAAATTAATTTAAATACACTAATCACTGTAGTTTTAAAGGTTAGATCTACATCATTAAGAAATTGCATACATTGGAAATTGAGAAAATACAAAAAAGTACTAAAGTTTGTTTTGCAGACTGAAGTCTTGAAATGTACCAGCAAATGCCTCTTTGTGAACATTCACATTTATCTTCAACTAAGCTTACCAAGTAGTTCTACCATGACCATGGAGAACCTTGGGAATAACTTTGTTATTAGTTCAAGAGAGAAATTGGATCTCGCATTCCTAGCAATTGACTTGTGTAAAAACAATGCTTAACGGAAGTGACACTAGAAGGAGGACCGTGAGATAGCAGTATGGATAACATTAGATTTTTCTCACCAGAATGGTTCAAGAGATTTCTTAGATCATCTCCAAAGACGGGTGAGTTCCTTGAACTTACCCAATATCGCAGAGCTTGTAATGACAAGGGAAAATCTAAATCATTTTCCTCATGTCATCCCACTGGGCTACAAAATCCATTTGGCCATAAATCACACATCATTGCCCCGAATCTTACCACAACCATTAATCAAAATAAAAATTTACAGCCACCACATCCAATGGATTTCTTTGCTAATGCACAAATTTCTCCACTGAGCTTGGTCGACCAACTTCATGAATCTCCCAAAAATATAGAGAATTTTTGCACCTGTTTCATGTATAGGGTATCACGGAAAGTGGAAGAACACATCTGTGCCTTGAAGGAAATTTTAAACCACAAAGAGATTGCAGAAAAGGATGTCATCTACCATTTTTTCCCGTACACACTAGGGGATTTTTCATATAAATAGTATGCAAACTTACCATGTGGGTCTATCGTTGCATGGCCAGAGTTTGAAACCAAATTCCTAAATCAGTTCAAGTTATATGTAGATCCTAGTATGACCCATATCTGGTTCAAAATAGAAAGAAAGGACTCCAATGAGCCGATCACTAAGTTCAATCATCATTTCCACAAGATGCATAAAAAATTTGAAGCTCCTTACATTGTACCCAAGGTAGTTATTATACAAGTTTACCTTAAATATTTGGACTCACTCACGTCAATTTTTATAAGAAAGCTTCCCCCTGCAGATAGATACACGATAGAAATAGTGTAGAGAAAAGCCATAACGTTTACACAACAAATGGATCTACAAGGAGGAGGGAATGTTGTCACTTTGCCTACTTTGGGTAACCTCCCTACTCCAAATTAGTTTCCAAGGAGAAATCAAGCTTTGGCCAATCACACACCTTTACTAAACCCAATTCTGACACACCCACTCATGGTCCCACCCTAACCATCACCTATCTTGGTTATGAGGCCCATAAGATTATTTTTTTGAGCAAAAAACAGTGCCTTTGAATGAGCCCGACAGTCACCTAGCCTCTGAGTTGGATGTCCTAAAAAACTCTATCTCAACTAACCAATGAGCTCACCAGGATGAGGCTGAATCCTTATCAAAACCAAGGTGGATACCAATGAACACATGCTACTGCAAATGATTATCCTCAAGGTAAAAATTAGATTTATAACACCTACAAAAATAACAATAACAATAAAAATAAGTCTTAAGATAAACAATTTGGGCAGCAACCACCCAAACGACCCTGGAACACCCAACCCAAAAATGGTAGCATACCCACCGATAACACTAACATGTACGAAACCACTGATGTAAATTTTTTAGGTACTATGAGAATGCACCAAAATAAAAATAGGCATGGAAGTAACACCTATAATCAACAACCCCAGGATTCTGAGGAGCCTCATGTTCAGTTTGTTGTGATGATGTTTGACTCCTATGACTAGGGACCGGGGAAGGTTCTAGCGTGTACAATCAAGAAGAGGAGTTTGTATTTCCATTCCAAAAGGAAAGATATCTTGAGTACTCTGAAGTTCATGTGTTCTAGAATGATCACCAGAGCCCTTACAACCTAAAAAAATGGAAGGAAACCTTGACAAATGGTATTCTTCCAAGCAAACAACCAACTCCACCGGACCCACAAGCTAGTAATTAATAGTATTACACCACCAAAAGGTCTGAGTGCTTTTACACCATCTCCATAAAGAATACACACCCCAACCTAGTCAACTGATAAATACAACCCGATTGAAGAGATAAAAAAAAAGAAAGAAAACATCTCTATGTTTTACATGTTGCAAGGCTGCCCATCCCAAATGGAAGTACTTATAAAATATTTGGACCATTCTAGACAAGGGAGAATGGCCAACAACACACAAGTTCCCACATTGAATGTGAATGCTTCAGAGGTTTTCCCAACAATGTTTAAAGATAAGATAAAAGTACCCCCGAACCTGCTAAGTCTATGTATATTTGGATTAAAAATGCACAACTGTGTAATTGACTCAGGAGCTTCGTGTAATGTCATGCCTCTCTCTATTTGCTAGAAATTGGGAATGGTCCCACGGGAAACAAATAGGGTAGTGATACAATTGGACAAGATGGAGGTCAATGTGATTGGCGTGATGAAATATGTACACATCCAACTGGTCGCTGATCTAAGAGTACATGAGCACATTGACGTACACATTTTGGATATTATGGAAAATTACGAGATGCTATTGAATAGGGTATGGGATAAATAACTAAGGGGGTGGATTTCCACTAATTTCACCTAGCTGTGAATACCCTAGAAGGGGATAAACAATCAGATCAAAGTTGATGATGAACCAAAACTTAATAAAATGATTACAGAATACAACACCCCGAATGAGGTCTTATTCACTCAAACTGATCTAGGCAATTATCAGTTAGAAAACATCCTCATGTTTAAAATATAAGAAAATGAAGATGTTGATGAAAACCCTTTACAAGGTCTATAGGAGTTTCACATTGGTGACATAATCTTCCAAGGGTTCATGAATAATATGACAACAAGCCTGAAACATTTGGGCTAGGATTCTGACTCCAACATCTTGTTTCTACTAGGGTATTTTGGTTTACACTAGTTGAGTCACTTAGAGTTTACATGTGCAAGCTATCAAGATGTATTATCGTGAGCACTGACCCAAATTACCCCACAGATCAAATAAGTTCCAAGCCTGGGGTCAGACGACAAGAATCCCATATTAGATACCCTGGGAAACACTACGCCAAGTGGAGATAGCCCACCAGATCATATCCCCCAAATAGAAATTCATAATGATAGCTCAGAATTAGATGGTAAAAGTCCCACATTCACTAAACTCGATGAATGAACTTATTTAGATGATGGCGCCTTTCCACCCTATATAAAATTAGAACCTACCGAGGATGCTAAAAATACAAGATCTTCAGGTAAGGAAAACACCCAAAGGGAAGTTAAAGAGAGAATGATTTCCTCAGAATGTGGAGAAGATAAAGGCTTAAAACTAGGAACATCAGAAATATGACACAATTTTCAGCCCAAGCCAGTCTCAACCAAGCTGCATCAAATGTGGAAACTAGGTTTCAACGGTTCCAAGTGTAAACAAGGAGCTAGTGCAGGAATCAAACTAATCAACCTAAGAGGTAAGTCCTTCTATGCTTCTGATATAAGAAAATTCTTATGTACTAACAATGTTTCAAAATACAAAGCACTGGTTTGAGGCCTTCTCCTTGTGCACAAGAAGGGGATCAAAGATTTGCGTTGGATATTTGATTCTGAGCAGTTGATTGTTTGTATGTTTGTCATTGATGACAACATATAATACACAGTAGTAATTCTATATGAACTTATCTGAATGATGACATGAAGAATTGTGTGGATAGATACATGTTGTTGACATGTTTATTATGTTGTGTTCATACATGCAGACCCAGATATGATGTTTCAGTAAAGTTATGCAATTTTGTTGTTAGCAGTTACAGTTCTGGAAGCATAACTATTTAGGGCCGACATATATAATGTGTTAATGAGTTCCACCTATCTTTAGGATATGTGTGTGTATATTCATGTTTAGTTATGAGTTTTTGATACAAATCCAAAGGCACCAAACATGTTTCAAGATGATTGCAAAGTTATGATTAATTTGGTGAGGCTGACTCAGTGAAGCATCGCGTCTGTTCAGCATTGACTTGCACAGACTTAATATTGCTTGCGTTCTTAGTTAAGCTGACTAAGATATTGATTAAGTGTTTCTAAGAACCGACATGACCTTCTAATTTAGAGAAGATACTTATAGTAGTTCAATTGTGATACGCCAAGTGTGAATGATATGAAATGTGAAGAAAGATGTTCAGAGCAGATTATCAGAGTTGGTTCATTCATCAAGGGTCTATGTGAAGAAGAAGTGAAAGATTGTAATACACTAGAACTGATCAAGACATTAGGTCTACTCTACAGTTCATCATCAAATATAGTTCTTATCTATTAATCAAAAGGTTGTAGCCTTCACCATCAAGTAGTGAGCTTTTGGACAGTGAGTCCACCACCCCTAACAGGGTTATTTGTAAAAGACTCCTAACAGGGTCCGACCCTTAACCAGGTCACTATACTTATTG
>MU221730.1:58936-116536 GCA_018584345.1 Thuja plicata
AGATTGCATTTAAACTAGAAAGGAATTGCATTTACTAGAGAGCTTGAAAGAACCAAATTGAAATGTTAGACATATAAATGAATCATAAATGAAAGCAATATATCTTCAATTCCAATTGAAAACTAGCTTAATTATGCAAATTTAAGCTTAAAAGCATGAAAGAAATTAAATGCAAAATTGACTATAGATTTGATGCTCTCCAAAATCATCCTCTAAAATGAAGAAAATGAGGTCCAATTTATAGAAAACCATGGAAAGAGAGTGAAGAGTTTCTTGAAAAGAAACAGTTGTCTCTTCATTTCCATTTGAGACAAAAAATGCAAAGATTATTTAAATAAAAGGGTGAATTATTGCCACATGAGTGTCCTTTCACATGGAATTATGGAATTCCTTTTTGAGGATAATTCATCCAATAATTAAATAACCTTTCAATTCCTTTTATGTATATTAGGTAAAGGGGGTGGAATTGATTTAATTAAAAGAACTTAAAAATTTAGAATTAAATCAATTAATCATAGGGGTTTTTAGCTAATAAACTCTGAGAATTTAGGAATTAAATATAATGTCAGATGTATCCAAATTTTGGTTTTCTGCATTTGAAACTCAGTCAATTAAAGTCAATAAGAAGAAGAATTTGCCTAGTACAATAGGACTTCGAAGATGAGAAATTTGAAGGAATGCACCAAAATTGATTGGATTATTAGGTGCCAATTTTGGGGTGTTACAATTTCTACAACAAGTATGGAACAGGCCACAAATCCTCTGAAGCTACCGCCCACCAGATCTTGAGAGAAGGATACTACTGGCCAAACTTATTCAGAGACACAAATGAACATGTGAGATATTTCCACACATGCTAGACAAGCGTCACCCGCAAGAGGAACCTGAGAATGTCCTTTCCACTGGTATATGAGGTATGTCCACTCACCTAACGGGGCTTGGATTTTGTTGGTACCATTAACCCACCATCCTCTGTAGGTCACAGGTTTATCCTTACAACCAGAGACTATTGCACACGTTGGACAAAGGAACTGACATTGAAAAACTGCACCACTAAAATGGTAACTAATTTTTTATAGGAGTGCATCATAACTAGGTTTGGAATGTTGTTTTATCTGGTATGTGATAACACACCCTCATTCTCCTTTGTTGAACTCATGCAATGGGTTTTTGAAAATTAGGTAATTTCAAAATTCTCTTCTAACTATTACCCACAAGGAAATGGTGTAGCATAATCTACCAACTAAAATATGAGAAATGTGATCAAACACCTTCTGGATGACTGACATACACACTTGAAATTCACTTTGTGGACTGATCGAGTGAGGATAAAATATTTCCCTGGGGACATCCCCCTACCAGCTAGTCTATGGTCTACAACCTATTTTTCCTATGAACCTAAAAATACCGATCTTGAGTTTCATGGATCAATATGTGGAAGGTGAAAATAGGGTGTAGATATAACTCATGAACCTCCTTAATCAGGGAGAGAAGAGAACTATAGCCCTAGAGAACATATCAAAGCATCAATCTATTGCTAAGCATTGGTTTGACAAGAGAGCCACTATAAAATATTTCAACATCTCTGACCTTGTCCTCATGTTGGATAAGGGAAAATAAAATATGGGCAACCACACCAAATTTCAAAGCTTGTGGACTAGTCCCTATCAGATATCAAAGATCTTGAGAGAAAACACTTTCAAGATCAGTACTTTGGACAGGGAGTTGGTCCCATTTCCATTCAATGGCTCATTCCTCAAATATTATTTTGGTTCTTGAAGGGATCTTTCTTTATGTCTCATATACTATAGTATTTTGGTTTCCTTTTTCTTTTTTCTTTTTTTGTTCCTTTTTCACATTTTTTTTCCTATTTCTGGGCTATTGTTTTTAGTCGTCGGGTCAATTTATTTTGGGTCCATCCCAACTAGTCCTTTTTAAGGGGGGTAGGGGTATTTATTAGTCAAAATCTCCAAGGAAATATATATTGCAAGAAAATTTTCCCAAGGGTCAAAAGTGGTGATACCTCTCATCAAGAATCAAAGTGATGTTTGATGTTGATCATCCTAAATCACAAAACACATTAAAAAAAATTACTCAAAATTTTGGTTTCTTGGGTGGTTGTTAGTTAGAACCAACACTAGCATATTTAATCAAGTACCCACCGGTCCCAAAACCATTATCTCTCACCACCTAATTGAAATAGGAGAGGGTGAAGAAGAGGAGATCAAAAAAATGTGAAAAGCATATGAATCATTCAAGACACTATTCGTTGAATGGTGATCAAAATCTTATACCAGGGTAGCACAACCTAAGAGCTACCCAAGTTTATTGAAATAAATGACATGAAGACATTCAAAAAACAACATACTCAAAGAAATGATGGGCCTGAACCGTCCACTAGTGGAGAAAGAAGAAATACTTCAAGAAAGAACCCTCCAAATACTTCAGCTCCAAATATCATCAGAAGATGGAAAAGAGTGACTCTAGCAATCTCTACCGGGGCTATGAACACCTGGCCAACAATAGACCAAGGTTAGATTAGGACTCGGGAGAAACTTTTTCAGGCCTATGGATATTTGAATGACACCAGTGCTCTTCCCAAGAAGCCCTTGTCAATGTAGTGAAGGTTGGCATTGGTTGATAATCGTCTGAGTCATCTTCGTCAAAAGGTCAAAGGAATGAACACACAAATGCACACACTGGAAGAAATAGTTGGAGACTTCAATTTTGGGAGTTGGTGGAAGAATATTTCCGCTGAGTGACTCATATGTTCAGTTTATTGCAAGATAGGTTTCTATAAATGGTTTGCTGATGAAGAAATGCCTTGGTCATTCCTCCTTTTATTGGGGCTATTTGTTGTGGGTCGACAAGACACACCCCATTTTGGCCACTTAGCCATGGGCCCCCATTCTTTTTTTGAATTTTTTCCCCTTTTTGGTCTTTCTTTCTTCTTCTAGATTTTTTATTTGAGCAAAGTCCTTTGCTAGCAAGTCCTTTTTGGTCTTTTTGAATTTTTAACCTTTCGGTGTCTAACACAAGTCCGAAAGGCCAAAATGCAAAAGTCTCACCCACAAGGAAAGTCTTTCAAAATTTTGGCTTCTGAAGCCCCGATGATGCGTGACTCATGGGATTTAGAATTTTGGCCTCCGAAATTCCTAAACCCAATGATGACAACAATGGCTCTGGATAGTCTGTAAAGAGGTCGAGGGTTAGTTTTTTCCTCATTCTACATTTTATTTCTACGAGATCCATTTTGTCTTCTACGTGCGACTTTAAGGCCCATGTTATGTTGTGGTTTTCCATGCGTGCCCTCCTTGTCTTCGAGCTGGTCATGTTTGTCTTACCTTGCCCTCATATTTTGCAGGTAGGGTTCTCACCTGTCTTCTTTTTTTTGGTTTCTTTCTGTTTCACTTGTTTGGTTTTGGTGTTTGGGTCGAGCTCTAGGTTTAGGATTCTAGTCTTCTTGTTGTTAGTCATTTATTTGTAGGTTTCTTGCCAGGCCCCTCTTTTGAGTGTCAGGTATATGGTTTTTTGGAGGGGTTTGTTTCTTGGGAGCTCATGGTCCTAGTTGTTTTGGCCTCTAAAAGACCAAAAATATCACCAACAACTCAAAAAACCATTGAAAATGGTTATGTCCAAGTGACATACTTACAGGACTTTCAGACACCGAAGACTCTTCACAAACCTTTGCACACCAAAACACCAAAGATAATATTGGCCCAACTCCTTTCGCTCTTTTGCACTTTCGGCCTCTGAAAATCATTCTATCCTTCACACTACAAAACACTGAAACTCATCTTCCTAGAATTCCCTTAACCAATTTTTTTTCCCTTTTGCACTTTTGACCTTCAAAAATCATCCCATCCCTCATATGCCAAAATGCCAAAACTAAACTTCATTGAGCATGCATCTTTTGCACTTTTGGCCTTTTTGAGGATTGTTCTTTCTTCGATATCTGGATGTCCAAGAATCACATAAAATTTGTTCCTTAATGGTTTCAAACTAATGGGCATGACTCTATGGGTTTTTTCTTTTGTTTTTGCTTGACTTTAGGTAGTTGTTTTCAATAAATTTTATTGATAGTTGCATGTTTCCTTGCAGAATGCTAGAAAATGTTGTTGGATCACCAATAAAGTACTTGTTCAAAGGGTGTGACATTGTCTCAAATGTTGGGAAGCACCGTAATGAGGTCACTGATACTGACATTGGAAATGTTGATTGGAATGAGTTTATTACTAGATGTGCTAACCCTAACGAGAGATCGGCTGACTGCACTGCTCTATTTCTTCCAAGTCTAGTCAATACTACAACATACCCAGTGTCTTCCCTATCCTTAGATATCATCATCAATCTCATGTAACACTCATCCCAGATGAGAGGGTGGTAAAGAATAGAGCAGGGGATATTGTCCTTGATATCAGGCTAGACAACATTGAAGATGTCTTCCACTTGCCAAAGGGGGTTGACAGATTCTATGGTTTTTCACTCAATAAAGGTTTAGAATGGTTCAAGAACAACACACTAGATGCTTATGATATCATGAAAAAAGCATACTTGATTCAACCCCTTCCCAAGAATATGCTAGAAAGAATAGACATGAGAAGAGGATACTTAAAAGATGGTATCCAGGAAGCAGTCGCAATGCTCAGTAGGTTATATGGACTACCTCAATCCATTCAACTCAAACATTGGATAATTTTTCTAATTAAAAGGGTCAAGGGGAGGAGAGATAGGTTTGATTGAGCTACCTTCCTAAGTGATAACCTAGTTAACCAATCACTAATACATTTAAGGTCAATTTTTGACTTTTAATTTCGACCAAGGCCTTTTTTTGGCTTGTTATAACCCAAATTGGTCAAAATTTTAACTAATGCGGGATCATAAACATAAAAAAGTGAAAAATGAAACTCATTTTTTAGTGCACTCATGGGCGGGAGGAGGGATTGAGCATAGTGTATGCGAAATTTCATTTTTTAGTGCTAGTACTGAAGCGCTCACAGGCGGGAGGAGGGATCAGTGCTAGTACATCTAAAATTTGTCTGGTAATTAATTTTCTTATGTTTTAGATAGTTGTTTTTGTTTTCTATAGATTATGGTAGATTATGGATAGACACAAGGATAATAAAGAAAATCCCAAAACCGCTAACTTTTTCCTCCATAGTGGTGTCCTCATTTATGACAGTGCTACCCCCTTCCACTCAGGATCTGAAATTGTAGAGTTTTGACTCACATCCTTTCTAACAATGTTGTCCCATGTTGACTCTGGATCTCCAGTTGCAAGGGTCTAGTTTCTCTACCTATAAACAAATTTAAAATCCTCCATAATATGGTGGTTACCTCCCTGTATTGGGTTTTGTGTCTTAACAAATGAAAGTATGGAAAACATGGGAAGAGCATTAAGATAAATAAAGAAAACATGATTGATCGGTAAAACTCTTGCAAACCCTTACCATAAAAAATTGTCAGATTTATGAATGAACTCCTTGAAACTAAAATAGAATCATTTTAGGTTCCTCTAAAGATTATAGATTTAAAATGTATGTGTAAAGGCTCGTGAAGATTTTGTAGGGCTTGTGTGAATTTCTTTGCCATTTTACATACACAATCATTTTCAATGTTGCAATTAAGGCTTGTGGATGAGTAAATGTATCATGCTTTTGTCTTCCAAATGATGAAGATCCAAGGAACTTAGGAACTATATTACTATATAAACAAGGGTTGCACTGCAAGTATAGTCCCTACCAAGTCCTGCAAAATTGAATGGATGGAACTAATTTAGCAATGTCAAAGTAATTTTCTATATCATGAATTCAAATAGCTATTTAAACATTATCAAAATAGTGAGCACAAAAACATAGTTTCAAATTTGCATGATGAACAAATAAAATGATAATTTTTTAATGCTTTTGAACAATTTTCACATTGCAATACATTTATCTTGCAACATAATTTTTTTTTTTAATATATTTATAGTTCATAAATTAAAATAAAGCATATTAGCATATTTAATTTCAAATTTTGAATCACCTAGAAAAAGAGATCATTATTCTAAGTGATTCATTTTGTGTCAATTGAATCTCTCTAATTTGGTTTTCTATTTGTATCATTCTTCTTAATACATTATATTTTGTTGTATCTTATAATTTTTCACCTGAATTTTTTTCTAAAATGCAAATCAGGTGAAAATTCTGTGAAAACATAGTGAAAACTGCACATGCATCACAGTCTGTTTACATTCTGCTCATGATCTCCTCATAAACCTGCTCATAAATCTCTTTCAATTCTGCTCATGCATCTCCTTCACTCTGCACATGCATCATATTTTGGATTCTTATGCGTTGAAGAACGGTTCCTTAGTGAAAAAAATCCTTAAAAAATGTATATTTAGATAAATAAAAATGATGATACTAATCTGTATTCTAAGGACTGACGAGGTCATATGCTTAACTTGTTGTGTGTTGAATATTTCAAATACCTTTCTATCCTATTATAGAACATAAATGCAACAGCTCAATACATATTTGAGATGATCACGATTGGGTAGTTTACTTGATGTACCTTGTATGCTCTTTCATTACTCATTGCCATGATATTGTTGTTTTTTGGAATTCACATTAGACCCTAAAATGAAAAGGTTTCAAACTCTCACATTTAATTCCCTATGGCCAAAGTGGAAATGGTATCTTTCAAATAATCTTCAACACACCTTATTGAAATTGTGATACCACTATATGATCTTTCTTTCCTTTTTTATGTCCAACTTATTTCATCATGGACTAGTCATTTGAATACCAATGTATCACTCTTTAAGCTAGTCTAATACCATTTAATCATTGTAACTTTGGAGATATAAAATTGACTTGTAGCTACACTTTTAAGTCATGTAGAAGGCTCCAAAATATCGTTTCTTCAAAACATTGATTCTGCTCCAGAATTTCATTGATAAAAACTAGTTGTTATACATCATATTGTATGTTGTCATTTTCTTATCCTGCTACCCTGCTATGATCCTAACTAAAATGACATGTTTTCCCTTACATCGTGTAGCAAAATGATTTGTCTCCATGTTTTAGTTGTGATCATTTACTTCCATTATATGATGTGTTTTTTCCATGATTGCTCTATCTTAACTTGCTATCTTGGAAACTCTCTTGGTCAACATTTGATTACTGTATCTCAACGTTTAAATGGTGGCATTGTATTTTTTTTATCATTTAGACAGTAATCATTCCTTTTGTCCTTAGCTGAAATGAAAAGGCTATTTGACATACTTTCAGCACCTCTAGTATCACTCTCCATAGTAGATAATGAATTTAGTTCTAGATTCTTGCATAGATACCTATCATGGTTATTTTTTCATATTCAATGATTTCTATCTTGGAAATGTTCTTGATCAAGATTTGATTATTATACTTGAATTTTCCATATTGATTGCATTGTGGCTTTAATAAATGATTGTCCTCTGATCACAACAGTCTCTACTATGATGCAATGGTATAACAAAACTTGTTAATTTCATAAATATTAATAGTTGCATTGATAGTTAATTTTGTTTTCCAGGATTCCATCATCAACATAAAAATAAATCATTATAAAATTTCTTCTCATATAGTTCATGATGAAAGAAGAATTTTTTAATATACCACATCTTAGTTTTTCTATTCCCAAAATTTTTGTTCATCATCCAGACTCACTTTCATGTAAGGTTTGAATCATTTTGAAAATCAAATAATATAGACCAGAGATTTTTATAACACCTCTTTACCAATTTTGTTGCATCTCATCCACTTAATCAAGACTCAGTTACTAGTTTGAGAACAAGTCAGCTTATAAAGAAAAGCTCAAATGCTTTCCCTTCTCCATTATTCTCAAAGTATTTTTAAAAATTGGCCTAGAAATTTTTTCAATGTCCTCAAACATGATTGAAATGGATTTGCTTTCTCAAGCAAATATAATGAGACAAAAACAAAGTCATGAGCTTTTCTTAATTGATCTCAATAGAAACTGAATTGAAAACATAAAACACTGGCCATATGCATCTTAAGGTTCTAACCTCTACCCATATTGTCCTCTTTCTAATCCTCTGCAGCACAACAATGCTTTTAGAACATTATGTGTTGTCAATCATACTTTGGAATTTCTCAAATAATAAAAAGCATTTTAAGTCATGTGTCTTCCATGAAAGAGGTCCCGATTTTCACAAAAAGATAAAATATGACACCAAATCTGGGGTTGATATTTTATGTTAGCTCAATTTGCAATTAAAGGAGCTGTTAATATATTTTGAGAAAGGAAAAAATGACAACAAAGGATCTAGTCTAAATAATATATAAGACTAAGAAATGAGAATCATGAGATATGAAAATAAGCTCCAACAATGATTGATGATGTGACAGAGTGGTCACGTTGCCTACAAGGTTTTTTTTGTGCCATTTTGGGGCACATTTTCTGCCATGACCGCACCTAATTTTTTCTCAAACTGCACAGCATAATTTTTTATTAACACTAATCATATGTCTAAAAATAGATGCTATAGATGAGACAACATAAGTTAGAGATAAAGGAGAAATGTTGGACTTGGGGGAAAATTGAGGGCCAAGTAATATTTACACATTAGAAAAATAGATACAAAACATATATAAACAAGTACCATGTTGAATTATCAATGATTCTCAACCCATTTAGTGATCATCACTCATCACTCCTTTCAGGATTTTTGTCAACTAGATGGTTGTTTCTCTTGGGGAGACTTTACCACGTCCAAAAGGCCTCAGAACTATGTCAAGTTCTTCTAGTCTTTCTTGTTGGAGTAATTGTGCACTAAGCTCTAGCAAGCCTTCAAGAGCTTCTGCTCTTTGTTGATATGATTTAAGATCTATTCATCCCCTTAATTGTTGTTGAGAATAATCAAAATCTCTGCTGGAGGTTGAAGTTGTCTTAAGGTACTGATCTGCAATATGATGGCCAGTAACAATCATTCCCATGGGGACTGAGAGGACATCTAGATCATTATTGTCTGCATTTAAAAAATAATTCACATTTTTTCTTCCTTGCAGCAAGCTGCCCATAGTTTGTGTCTCTGACTCAGCTTGATCTGTATCGATTCAAAAATTATTGTGTCTAATTACATGGATAACATCATTGAAGGCTAGTTTCACATGAACTGAAGCAGGAGCTTTTGCATTGATCTGGATTGTGCACTTCTCCTGTGTTCTATCAAATCCTAGAAATACAATCTGTTTGAAAATGAACTTCATTGTGATTTTATAGCCAAACTTATAATCTTTCATTTTCTTATATGTCAGTTCTCTCTTTTATATATTTAACTTCTTTCTTTTAATATAGAAAAACTCAAAATTCTGAAAAAATCTTGTAATCAAACTATAAAAATAATTTATTTTTGATGAGACTACCTTTGGGCATATAATCTTCCAAAACAACACTAAAATCTTGCATCCAAAGGTCTTGTTCTAACCATACTTTTGTGGTGGTACTTCACTATCAATGGTTGGTTAAAAGCAATATTAAACTCATGAAAAATGGTGTGATCTAAGAGGGTCCTTAAGGCCTTGAAGACCTTAAATTGAAAGTAGTGTTATAGTTAAATGCAATTTTTTTGAAAGCTAATTAGTCAGTCCATATTATTTATATGCACTAAATAATATGGAATGTTGTGAAATAATACTTAAAGACGACAACAAAATATAAGACAACACTAGCTTTCATAGCAATCATGCAAAGAGAATACAATGTGATTATGATGACCACAATAGATGAAGACCATGCCTAAACCACTTCCAAACACTTGAGTGTCCCTTGATCGTCATCATTGAAAAAACATGAGTAATTTGGAACTCTAATGAAGTTATCTCTGCTATATAGTAATATTTTATCAATTGGAATAATCTTATAATATATTATCAATTGTAATAATCTTGTAATATTTTATTATTTTTTATTATATACAAGATACTACTATTGCTTGTATGTTTACATTTTGTATATTTATAGCCCGAATAATTGCCAGTGAAGAAAGTCCACACCTGGAAATATGAACCCAGAAAAAAATAATGAGATAATTGCTAGATTGTGGTCTTAGTTCCAAATAAAAGTTGATAAATGTAATTTTCCTTGCAAAAAGTGTAAGGGCTTAAAGAATCGAAGAATTCTAATCACAACAACCCAAAGTCATTGTAGGCAACATGGTCACATTGAAGGGGTATGATTTTCTTCGATTGGTGAATGTGGATTTCCAACTAGAGGAACATGGAGGTGTGAATATCCAAGCCGAGGATAACGCTCCCATGGAAGAAGATGATCATGTGGCGGAGAACACAATTGAAGATGATGGTATTGGCGTAGCTGATAATGTGCCAAAGGACATGATTGGAGAAGATGGTATTGGCGTAGCTGATCAAGATGATCATGATGATGCTACTAGCACATCTAATAATGATGATGAAGTTGGTCTTGATATACCTATTCTTGAGAAGGCATATGAGCCCCTATACCAAGGCTCCCAAACAACTCTTCTTTCTGCTATAGTGTTGTTGGTGGACTTGAAGGTTATGAATGGTTTATCCAATGTAGCAATGTCACGTATGCTAAGGTATACCATTTTTTTATTCTTCAATGTTAGCATACCATTACTATTCATTATATTAACAATTCATATTTGTTGTTGTAGGTTGATAGGTGAGTTTTTGATACCACCATCAAACATTCTTCCTCGTTCGTATCGAGAATTATCTACCATTATGAATCAAATTAGAATGAAGTATCAGACAATACATGCATGTCTCGATGATCACATTCCATATCATAAACAACATGAATTTTCAAAAGGATGCCCTAAATTTCATATTAGTAGATATCGGTTAGATAAAATAACAAAAAAGGTGCCTCACAAGGTTCTTTGGTACATTCCCATTATTCCACATCTTCAATGATTATTCAGGTGCACTAGCTTGGCACAATTTATGGATTACCATGAATGCAATAGGAGTCAAGATGAGATTATACAAATGCCTACAAATGGTTCTACATTTAAATACATAGAAACAACATGGCCACACTTTAAAGAAGAACCTCATAATCTCAATCTTTCATTGAAAGCGGACAGTGTCAATCCATTTGGAGATATGAGATCTGTTTACTCAGTGTGGCCTATTTTTGTTATTAACAATAACATTCCTCCTTGGATGTCAAAAAAGAGGGAGCACATAATGTTGTCAATAATTGTACTAGGTATTTTTTCATTCAGTAGTTATCAAAATTAATTTATAAACACTGCATCAAAATGGTCATAATAATTATGTAATATTTTTGTTCATTCAACTAGGTAAGTACCAAGTTAAAGATATGAACGTGTATATTGAGCCCCTTATTGACGATTTATTGAAGTTATGGATTGGGGTCACTATGTATGAAATATCTAGACCAACAAGACAAAGACAATTTCAATTCCATGCAATGTTTGTATGAACAATACATGATGCCCCTGGGATAACTCATTTTTGCAGTATGTTATATATTGTTAAGGTCACATATTTTTGTTATGTTATAGTGCTTACACATTATTGATGTATGTTTAAGTTGTGCATGATAATTGTACATGATCCAATTGTACGGTATCTTTTAGGTCTTCAGACAAAGGGTAAATTTGCATGTCCAATTTGTGGTTGAAAGATGAAATCTTGTCATTCAAGAAGTTTAGGAAAGCAAGTGTTCGATGAGTTTAAAAATTTTCTCCATAATAATCATAAGTATCGAATTATTGAAAAACATCTTTTAATGGGAAATAAGAGACAACATCAAGGCCACGAAGAATGACACCTCGTCTATGGAAGTTGGAATACAATAGACTAATTCATCGAGGTAATGTCATTCCATTTGATGATTTTTTTTAAAATTTATATTTTGGTATTGTCTACTATTTACTAATGATGTAATTGATGCTTGTGAAGGTCGTCAATGCATCAATGACTAACTTCCTAGAGGAATAAAAAGTTATCCTATTCAATTTTGTAGGTTTCCGTACTACAAGGATCTCCCAACTATGCATTTGTTTGATGTTATGCATATTGGAAAGAATGTAACAGAGACACTATGAAAAATATTGGATGGAAGGCGTGACAAAGAAAAAATTGCCAAAAATTGTAATGATATTCATGAATCTTATCATGCACTGAAAAATTTCATTGAATCAAATAGCAATGGAGACCGCATAAATACGAGCGCCCTTTCTTGGTTATTAACTAAGCAGCAAAGTGATGCATTAAAAGAAGCCATAAAAAAAACAAAATTTCCAATAGGATTTGCTACAAATATAAGTAGTCTTGTATCAAAGAAAGGTGATTTTGGGCCAGGGTTGAAAACACATGATTGACATACCTTCGTCAAGGTAAGTCATGTTCTCTATTTACAATATATTTGTAAAATTGCATGTACTTTTTATTGTATTATTTTACAATATATTGAAAAGATCATTTTTTAATTATTGTAGTTAGAGAACATGAAAAAGTAACAGAGACATATCGGAAAGAATGTAACAGAGACACTATGAAAAATATTGGATGGAAGGCGTGACAAAAAAAAATTGCCAAAATTTGTAATGACATTCATGAATCTTATCATGCACTAAAAAATTTCATTGAATCAAATAGCAATGGAGACCCCATAAATACGAGTGCCCTTCCTTGGTTATTAACTGAGTAGCAAAGTGATGCATTAAAATAATTCATAAAAAAACAAAATTTCCAATAGGATTTGCTGCAAATATAAGCAGTCTTGTATCAAAGAAAATTGATTTTGGGCCAGGGTTGAAAACACATGATTGGAATACCTTCATCAAGGTAAGTCATGTTCTCTATTTATAATATATTTGTAAAATTGCATGTGATTTTTATTGTATTATTTTACAATATATTGAAAAGGTCATTTTTTAATTATTGTAGTATGTCCTACCTCTATCCCTCCCACATCAGTTTGACAATAGTGTTAAACAAGTTATGTACGATCTTGGAAAATACATGAGGTTAGAAGTGTTATTTCTTAGACTTGTTGTACATATATTATATTTATGACATGCTTCACTTTTTATGTAATTTATTGTATATTTTTTTCTAAAATCTTGTTTATATGTTCTTGCAAGTTGAATCTCTTTTAGGTGGTTATCATCTAAAGAAATTGATAAAAAAGATATAAAATATTGGAAGAGAAAAATTTCCCAACTTATGTGTGAAATGAAAAAGTGTCTACCTCCAACTTTTTTCAATGCTCAAGAACACTACCTCATACACCAAGTTGAGGAGATTGAATTGTGTGGACCTATACAAACTAGGTCAATGTGGATGGTTGAGAGACACTTGAAATTTATGAAGGGCTTGGTTTGATAAAGAGCACGTCCTGAGGGATCTATGGTTGAGGGATATATGGTATACTAGACCATGGTGTACATTAGTGAATATCTTCCCAAGTTTGCAATAAATATCCATGTAGATCGCATTTGGGATCCCAACTCTATTAAAAAATTAGAAGGGGAGTACTTGATGGGGAAAGGTAGATTGAAGAAAGTGAGATGTAATTATACGATGTTATTGTAGTTTATTAATTCTTATAAATCTTCACTATAAGTTGTTTCTATGCATTCTATTTGTTTTATTTACAGTTGGTTGTGAGTGGGATGCACTAGATTTGTATATTACAAACAGTATTGATTGGATGATGGTATGGATTCAAAAATCTCAAGAAAATGGTCACTCATTAACATGGGATGGTGTTGCATCATTGGTTAAAGAAGCTCATCGTAATGGAGACCCCAATGTTACGCCAATGGTTTAAGAGGTACAAAGGTATATATGAGTTTACTAACCATGACCCATAATTTTAATATCAAATCACGGATCGATGCAAATAATCTTGACATGTTTGAATAATTGCAGATCAAACACCACAAAGCTATGTACTACCATGGCCGTAAATTTTGCATAAAAAAGTTAGATGACACGAAGAAAACTTGTGATTCTGGGATAAGTGTAGTCTTCGAGGTCACTAATATTTCATCTAGAGATGACATACAACCTCAACATTTTGAAAATTGATACTATGGCATTTTGGATGATATACTTGAGTGTGACTTTAATTCATTCAACTTAATTCTATTTTTTGTCAAATGGTACAGGCTATGGCTGAATCCAAATCATCCTGATAGGACTGTTATTGAACATGATAGTGGATTTACAATGATTAATACAAGGACATTTAGGCCAGTTGGAGATGAACCCTATGTTCTTCCAAGACAATGTGAGCTAGTGTTTTACTTTGGCGTTCCACATAAACTGGTTTGGTCATTTGTTTTTAGACATGATCCAAGAGGAAGGCCGATAAAGTATGATGTGATGGAAGAAGAAGAAGAAGAAGAAGAAGAAGAATATGATGATGATGATTCTAGTGATGCTGACGATGATGGTGACGATGATGATGATGATGATCATGGTGATGAAGATGGTGTTGATCAAGGCAATGATGGTCAGGATGATGATGGTCATGATAATGGTGATGAAGAAGATGATGATGATGATGATGATGATGATGATGATAGTGATGATGATGATGATGATGATGATGATGATGATGATGATGATGATGATGATGATAGTCATGATGATGACGATGATGGTGATGATGATGATGATAATGATGATGATAGTCATGATGATGACATGGATGAAGAGGATGATCAATAACATGATCAATGAAATGTATGTCAAGGTATGATCAATGTCACGTATGAGATATTAATTTATTCATAGAAATTTGTTTGACTTGTATGTTTTTATAATTAATTTATTATGTGTTGAACTCTAATGTCATGGAGTATATTTTGCATCATGTAAATTTTGTCTTCTATGTAATTTGTAGCTTACATATCATGTAATTTTTTCCTAACTTAAGATAAATGATTTACATATGCAGGAAATTCAACACCTTTGACATGGATCGACAGGTATAATTTATTATTTGGTTTCATTCTCTTTAGTCAAAAAAATATATAGATCATACTATGTATCTCATTTGATGGATTTCAGGGATCACCAAATAGTTATTTGTCTGATCTATCTTCCTCAAGTGAGGAAAATGCGAGAATAGAAGACAAAAGTGAGACATCTAGTAGGTCTAAAATAGGGAGATCAACTAGACTTCAAAAGATTAGAAGAAAATTCAATAAACAAATGCAATTTTTCCTTACTGAGGGGGGTCATGTTCTTATGATAATGAGACCAAAGGAAATAGGAAGGTTCCCTCAAGGTACACACATCTTCAAAAAGAATGGGTACCCAAGGAACTACCTCCAATTAACACTGATTTTTCTGTTAACGAAAGGATATATCGCATAGCTCCATCTTCATTACATGGTTTGGGATTATTTTCCATTTTTGGCATAAAGGTCAGTTATAATCAAGTTGTTGGATTGATGGAGTATGTAGGACCTTGATACAATTACAATAATTGAATACAGATTGTGCACTATAAAAAAAGTATGCGTAGGTATGCATTGTCACCAAATTATATACAATGCAAATAAAATGATCAAAGTAAAAGGCTCACTATGTATATTGATGGAAGGCCAAAAGCAATAGGGAATATCATAGATTTTATAAATAGTTCTCGACATGTGTCAACTAATAAGAGGCCAAATTGTATATTCAAGGCACGCGAGGGAAGTTGTGTATTTGTATGTGCAATAAAATCAATAAGTATAGGGGAAGAGCTTCTCATAGATTACAATTTGAATCATGTAGATACAAAAAAATTCCCTATCATGGGACTGGTAAGTATAACATTTAAACCAATTGCCTCTAATTAATATTGACTCCAATATACAATCTACTGTTTTATTAATAAATTTTTTTGGTAAGTTTATTATTTTTATTTCATTGTTGATTGCTAAGAATTACTAATCCTTGTCACAAGGCGACATGGATCCACCATAAGACATAGGAGGGGATGTTCCTGACACACCTTCTTCATCAAAGGTAAACCTTAATTAGTGTAAATTCTACAAATTATATAGAAACAAATATCATATTATTATGTTCTTTTCTTTATAGCTTTGGAATTATTTTGATAGAATTTTACTGATATTGATGTCACAAATTGATACTTATTGATAGGGAAAAGCACAAATTACAGCAAATCAATTGTGATCTGAAACTGAGGCGGCATTTTTAGATGACATTGCATGTAGCACTTACCTTGTTTTCATGGCCACTCAAATTCAAAATAAATATACTAAAGAAACTCTTAGCGTTGTGATGATTCCAAACAAAACTGAGGAGACATAGGCACTCAAATATGAATTGATACGTACAGTCAATTGTATGAATGTAAGAAGTAATTAATCTAAGCAATAATTAAAGTTCAATAGATGTTTTTATTTTATACTATCTTATGGATCATGATCTAAAATATGATGTGTTCTTCTTACAGGATTTTTTGACACCTGTGAATCGTGGTCAATATGGTGTAGGTTGTAGCACACAACCTTCATGTAAATAATCCTTAAACCTTTAACCATTCATTTAACCTTTGTATGCATTATTGACTCAAATTATGTTTGGGATGCTTCTAGTACCCCATTTAATCATTATCCATTGCAAATTTCATTGCTAACAATGTATTCTTCAGCTCATGATGAAGTGTAGATGCCTCCTTTGATCAAAAATCTGATATTGTTGACTACATTGTCCGCTACAAGGAGCTTGCAGACATCTTCCTTTGTACCAGCTACAAATGGTAAAACCTTGTTTTCCTATATTTTGTTATGTACTAATCATGCATTGATTATTTTTCTTATGTGAATTGTATACACATGGACCTATTTTGTGCACTAATTGATACACCTACACCTGGTACAAGATTAGAGACCAATACTAGTGAAGCTCAACTATTTCCTAGATCAGCCTGTGTTACTAGCACTAGTTCGTTTGCGGGGTCATTATTGTTGAACAAGAAAAATATGTTTCTGTTAAAAGTACCAAAGCTTCTAAGTGCTTTAAAATTGTAGCAAATGATGCTTTTGTAGGAAATGATTTTTTTTATGATACTCTTTTTGAAATGACATTGAAGCTATTTGGGCCAACCACATGTAAAAGGTATGTAGCTTCATAATATTAGTACAATATTTTTCTTATCTTTTATTTATTGTACTATATTAAAGTTATGAAATCTATCAATTTTGTTTTTTCAAAAAAGGTGGAATGAACAGGATGCTGACTTAAAAAATCAGCTCATTAAATATTTAGAGGACCTCTTTGGAAATAAAACTTTTGACAGTGCCCTGATTCTTAAAAAATCATCCAAACATATAAAGACTATGAGGGACCAATATATAAGGGCTCTAAAGGATAACACAAAGTACGAGCATCCTCCTATGATTCCACTGATGGAGTGGAATGAAATAATGGAAGATGCAAAAGAGAAAAGGCTAAAGAGTAGACGAATTCAACCAGAAGACGACAAAAGAAGGTATGATGTGATAGTATTAAGTAGAATGTAATCATGCACTAATTAGTGATGTTTGTAAATATATAATCTAACACGTTTCAAACTTTTCATAGACTGCAAGACACATCAAAAGCTATAGAAGCAAGATTAAAAAAGGTTGGCCAACACAAACTTGGCTCTGGTGGCTATATGAAACTTCACTCTCGACTTGTAAGTAGCAGCATTGGAATTTCATATCAAATTTTTATATATCAGGTTGCAAAAATTTTTGTTTAATCAAATCATACATGCAAAATTGACTATATTAAACAAAAAATGTAGGGCACAGAATTCAATGTAGAGCCCCCGAATGAAGACAAAAGAATAGCCTTGAAGGAAGGCTATAAAGTCATGGCTGCACGCCTATGCCAAGAATTCAAAATCCATAATGAATAATCTTCTGCACCAAATGAGACACATGTAAATTGGTCAAATGAAAAGTAAATCAAATTGAATAGTTAATTTTGAACATAAATTGACTATTTCGTGATAACAATGCGCATGACATTTCACTGAAGCCTTCAAATCCTATCACAGAACTAGGGCATGATGAAGAAAATGATGTGCATCATAGTGGTGGAGGTATTAATTTTCTATTGGAAATAAATTACGTAATTATTAATATAATTTAACATCTTTAATTGCAATTGGTCGTGTAACCTTTTTTTGAATATTTTAGAGCATGTTGAACATGTTGAGGTGGTAGCAGATGAAAATGTTATTGTACATGATGTGGCATTGTCAGGTAAAGAAAAATGCATGTTATGTTCTACTAGTTAATGAAATACATGTAATAGTAAAAAAAAGTATGCGAATTTAACCCATTTACTTGTTATTGCAGTAGAGCCCCCTTTAGTGCAGCAACCTCGTGCTCCTCAAAACATGAGGAAGCATCATAATTTGAGATCATAGAAAGGTATTGAGGAAGATATTGATGCTCATGGAAGAATTTTCCTTAAGAAAATTAAGAAAAACCCAAAAAAGAAATGACTTCTTAAAAATGCTCTTTGATAAAACTTGTTTGATTAACTTTGTTGGATAATGAAAGAATGTTGTTTTAAGTAATTATCTATGAATGTTGCGTATTAATATTGGATTTTATGTCATTTTAATGAATATTGTTATGTGTTAATGAATTCTTGATTAGTGTTGTGTATTAATGAATGTTATATCATATTAATGAATGTTATGTGATTGTATTGATTGAATGTTATAGTTCATAAACTGATGAATGAAGTGTGTAATTAGATGTTAATGGGGAATTTAGATTGATGTTAGGGGGAGGGGGGTGAGACCAGATGAGCTTCCACCTTCATGTGGTTGGCCTTGTTAAGTAGAGAATATTAAATTATTCTCAAAACCAAGTGAAGCTCAAACTAACATACATTCATTATTTAATCAATTTCATTCGTTCTAGGTCTTTGCTCATAAGTGCATTTTGAATGTGTCATTGTCAGGTAACTATCAAATAAAAAATTGGAAGGGCTAATATTCAACTTGTCTAGCATGATTTGGCTTCATTTTTTGTAAGTATTCTCTTCTTCAATGCGTCAACCTCTCTTGGTCTAATTTGGATTATTTCATTGGATTGTGTTTTTGAGTAGGTGAAGTGTTAAATCAATTCCTTTGGACTCCCATTTCCTCACACAGAGTAGTAATATATGTTAACAATATGTAATTTTCACGTAGCATTCATAAACAATCCACCTATCTTGTCAATAATTCCACATGTCATGTACATGGGACATGTGGCAGATGATGGCTTTGCCATGACCATTTACAAATTATTGTGTTTGTAGAAAATTGCAAATTGAAAGTTGTGAATCGATTTATATGGCTTAAGTATGCAAAATTTAAAATAATTATCATTATTTACAAGTATACAATTATGAATATAATCCATCATGAGTGTTTTCATCTAATGCTAGATCCTTTGTGATGGTTTGAGCTCCTTCAACAAAGTAGTGTAGGAAATCTCAATACTTCAAGGCAGGCTAGATATCACCATGATGCTCTCTCTTCTACTACCAATTACAAAGAAGGAAACAAAGGTGTGTTTGTTATGTATTTTTAACGTAGTTACTTATTTTGTAACTTATTAAATGAAAGAGTCGTCAACTCTAATTTTCACCTTACTTTTATGCAAATTGAGTGTGATTTCATGATGTGTGTAGTTATATTTGTAGCATAAAATGTTCATGTTTTGTAATTATTCTTAGTATGGTAATTGGTCTTGAAAAAATTGAGTTTCCTTAGTAGAAACAAGTAATGAATCATCTATACTACTTGTTTCTGGATTCTTTGCAACAACGTCATCTAATGCTTCAAGAAAGGATGCAACAATGAAATTATCTGCACATCAATTTCATCCATAAATACAGGACATATCATTTTGAATAAAACAAACATTGGCATCAATATTTTTGTTGTTTTCATGATATTCTAGCGATAATGATTAGGTGGTCCTTTCTGATTGTTTTTCCATTTGAAGATTTGTTATAAGTTGGTCGTTGAAATCTCCTTGCTGACAAATGGAATGAGATTTCAGATATGTGCAATGTTTTCTTTAAACAAATGACAGATAACATGCACAATATCAATCTCCTATTATAAAACCAAACTAACCAACAATAACAACCAAGTACAAAACCATATTAGAAAGCTACCCAATCCTACTCTAATCACTCAAGTTAACATATAGATGTACTTTGGTATTATAACTTTCAGGGAAGTCAACTTATAGATCTAATTTGGTATTATAACATAAAACCATTCCATGAAAATCTAAACAGATGGTAGATAACATGCACACAAGCATAAATCCCTCAAACAAATCTTGCTAATTAAGTTGAATCACATGGTGCAAGTATGGGTGACTATAACTCAAACCTACCCAAGTAGATACAAATGACAAACTTTAAATAATAAAAGAGTAGTTAGCACCTTTCTAGTTCCAACAACTATCACAGGTTGTTTAGTCTAGTGGGGGACCCTAGGGAATGAGATTTGACACTTCCCTCCTTTGTACGTCAGTCTAAATATCAATGTTTGCATGCCCAACTTTCCCATCTATTGCTTTCTATTCTCATTCTTTTTTGTTGTTTTCATGATATTCTAGTGATAATGATTGGGTGGTCCTTTCTGATTGTTGTTCCATTTGAAGATTTGTTAGAAGCTGGTCATTGAAATCTCCTTGCTGACAAATGAAATGAGATTTCAGATATGGGCAATTTGATTACAGTATGTGCCACTGGAGATACATTTGAAGTAACAATAGATGGGAAAGGTGGGCATGCAACATTTCCACACATGAATACAGACCCAATTGTTGCTGCATCATTTATAATTTTGAGTTTACAGGAGATTATTTCTCAAGAAACATATCCCCTTCACAGTCAGGTAATATTAATTCAAGTATAACTGAGCATAACATTGACATTTGATGAATAACTTAAATTCCCCTTACATTTTTAGTGTAAATGAGTACTTTGTCATGGTGAATTTGGTTTTGGTGGAATTTATTATCTAGTATAACTGTAAGTTTGTTTTAGTAGTATTTTTTGTTGAAGCATAGTTATGGCTTGTACTTGTACATAGTACTTTTAAACTTTTACATATGGTGGTATTCATATAATGATTTAAATATCCTCAAGTAAATAAATATCCATAACTTAGGAAAATGAATTTATTATTTGGTGTGATTATGATATTTTCAATCTTTGTTTGGAATCTAAACCTGCCTTCATGAGCAACGCATTATTAGTTGGTATTAAAGCCATGTTTCAATATTTAATTGTCCAAATTATAGTCTTTAGGATGCTTTGAATCTCAATTTGAACATGAGTATTTCTCTGCACCACTTTGAGTTGTTGAGACTAGAATAGCAGTTATCTTTACTCTCAAAATAGCATTTGTTGATTCATTACCTGTTTCTACTGAGGAAACAAGGCAAGCAAAAAAATTCCAAATACTACATATCTCTAAAAACCAAGAACACCAAACAATAAGCCATCAATTGTATGCATAAAAATTAAACCCTACACACCCCCTTATTTTCCCTCTATTTTCAAGCATGCCCACCATTGGTTTGCACACCTGTACAATTCCAATTACTCCCCTTAAGCCTCCTTACGCTTGCTAGTAGTTTGCAGAGTCTGCCAATGATGGGAGCTGGATTCCATTATTGAACCCCCTACAATGTCTGGTCATGTGAATAGAACCGCTATAGAACACTAAAATGTTTTAATCACTTCTCACTTAAAGTCTCCTATTATCATGTGAAGCATATAAGCCTGCTATACCTTACCCATATCACAACAATATAGCCTCAACACTGCCATTTCTCTTTTTAAAGCTTCAAATTCCATGTTCTTTTCCTCTTGTTGCATTAGGGAGGGTGTGGAATCTTCTCTTTCAACATGCTTTTCCATTATACTCTTCTTCACTTAGATTGATTCCATGTCTTCAAGTTGGTTAGGTATGAATAGCCTTTTTAAGCAAGAAAAGGCACAAATTTGCAACAAAATCTCCCCTTTTTGATAAAATCTAATCCTCTTTCTCCCAAAACACCTCACACATATCCTAAATGCACCTTAGAATCACCAATCAAAGATTCTATTTTACTCATGCCAACCTGATTGAGAACCTTGTCCCTTTATCTTTTACTTCTACAAACCCAATTGCAACTCACCATACCTGTCCTCACTTAAAAAAACCTTCACACAAATAGGATAACCAAAGACAAAATGTTACTGAAGCATCACTAACATAGCATACTTGAAATGTGCTCTCACCATGCTAATAAGGCCTCCTTCATGTGTGATCATAATTCTATCATTACTATTTTCTGTTGCCAATTGTGAATTGTGAATGGTCCAAGCGGCTTTTTCTACTAGGTGTGCTTCTTTGACAACATTTGGTTAGATGATTGAGGCATACCCTGGAAAACTTTATCTTTGCATTAAATATTCATTGGTACTAGTATTATAAATTTCTTAGGGAGATGTGTGGATAATTGTGAATGGTGCTATCAGATTCTTTTATCAAGTGTGGTGCTCTGATAATTCATTTATCTTGCATTTTCCAAACCACATTTTCAAATCAAATTCGACTTGGACAAATTCATGGCAATTTTTTATTCTGAAAATGTTTATCTTACAGAAATTTTTCTAAGGCAAAAACATTTTTTTAAAATATTATCCATAGCCCATGAAGTGGTTCATGATCATTGAATATTTGTTATTATCTAATGCATGGTATCATCATATGCAATTCAAATTAGCTTTGATCATCTAAATTCTAGACACGGTTGCAATTCTACTTTATAAAGGTGCCTTGCAGTTAGTTTTTCAAGGATGAAAGGTTATGACTCTCTTGAAAGGTTGTAATAATGAAATGTTGGGACTCCCATCATGAAGATATAAATAGGAGGGAGGGTCATTTGTTGAATGCATGGAAGAAGGCATCATCATTAGGAAGGTAACCATAGTAAGTTTTGTTCCAAGATATAAGACAGTTGTGATCTACATAAAGGGAGCATAGGAATTAAGGAAGGATTAATGGAAGAAGGATCAATATATAGTGGGATTGGAAACTTATCTCTTATTTTAATCCATAAGGATTAATATTTAGTAAGAAGAGAAAAAGACTTTCAACCACTCTGAATAAGAAATAGATATTTGAATAGATAACAAAATACACAACCATATATATTAATGCAAAGTAACACCTGAAGATAAATATCTAGACTAATCACTGACCAGGATGTTGTTGGTGATTACTCTGGATATTTATCTTCAAGTGTTTTTTTTAACATTCCATATTGGTCAAAAGTTCGATGCACTTTGGTCAAAAATATCGCCAAGACTGGTCTACATATTGACCATTCTGTGTCAAAATTTAGAGTCTGGGGTTTGGCATCCTGGTCGGATGGGCCAAACATTTCGACTGACATTGTTCAAATGTTTGACACATAAACTTGGCAATTGTAAAAGTCAATTTCAACCAAATTTCCATAGAACATTCAACCTTAACAACAATGTGTCAAAAGTTTGACTAGAAATATAGTGACAAGACCATTAGTTGATCATTCCACAATCTTGGTAGAAAATTTGACCAATTGTTTGTTGAAAATAGGTGCCAATTCTACTAGTGAATTGATTGCAGTAAGGTACAAAGCTCATTTCTATATGACATAATATATAGTTTACTTGTTAGCATCCAGGGAAGAATACCCGGGGTTGGTGAAGAGAGGGCCCTTTGGGAAGCCAAATGCATGGTCATTCACTATGTACCCTCAACTAGTTAGGAAAGAAAAGATGGAGGATAAAATCTTTGATTACAAGATTTTCAATGACGCATTCATCTTTGCGATTATCTACTCTATTGAAGGAGACTGTGTAAAGAGACTCTTTGGCAAGGTAGTTGCCAAAGTAAAGGTGATAGGATCCTTTTACATTTAGTTCAAAACTTTTACATATATCAGAGTGATAGGGTGTACTATGGCACCAAAGAAGCTTCCCTGATACCCTTATGATCTAATATTTATTGTAGAAATGGATAGGAAGCTTTCTGATGCTTATGAACACATCAAACACAAGAAGATGCACTGTTGGGACTTCCCTCTATTAATTGGTCCCCATACCTTACAAGACATGAAGGTCTACAAGTCTCTTGAAATTGAGTGGGATGAATGCCCCTTACAATCCCTTGAACTAATCAGGATCAGGTTTGACCCCATTAGTAGCTACAATCACATCATTGGAAGACATTATGTTCATGAGCCTCACCTGGAAGATCATTTTATTAGCTGGGTAGATGAAAACAAAGTCAATATTCAAGAATATTGTAGAATTTCCCTTGAATTAGCACAACCTACCATAGAGCTCAACATTCCACCCAAGGTATGGGAAATGGAGACAAAGGATGTGTTAGATCCTTTATATAATTAAGATAAAATATATGCGAGAGCCATCCTAAATGTAGAAGTGGACAAGGAAGAGAATGCTAGTATTTACTTCAAGTCCAGGCATGTTGTTAAGACTACCAAAGATTGGATTAAAAGGCCATTCAAAATGGAACCTATACCGATGAAACCATAGTTGAATCCACCATCCAAAGGGGATAATAAATGAGGGGAAAGGGTAGTAATGCGCAAGTTCAAAGAGGAAACACCCCAAAAATTAGAAATAGTGTACATGCATGAACAACCCATGGCCTTCAAATCGAATCAAAAAAATAATCCACCAAAGACAAGGATGATTGGGAAAATATCTCCACCCCCACATCAAGCACAAGCCACTCAGGGGTAGGCTCCTACTGCAATTCGATATCCCGTTGTGAAGGCCACAAAATAGAAGGCTACCCAAGGGGAAAGGAGAAGAGTTTACAAAAGGAAGAGGTCCTCTGTATCACCACAGGTGGAGACTTTGCATGGGGAAGAAGGAGAAGGAGAAGATAAAGATATGCCTCTAAGAAGGAGAACATGACTAGGGAAAACTATCCTAAAAAATAAATATCTATAAAAGGATGTCTCGATCAGTGTGGGGACAGGAGCACAAGAGGAAGAAGAAGATCCCTGGGATTCCCTTGGTCCTAATGAGTTTTATCTATCTGATTTTTCAAAATATTGAAGGGTTCAAGGACCAAAGGAAAGGCCCACTTGATCATGCCATGGAATTGAATGTGGAGGGACAAGTACCATTGGAAGATTACTCTCACTCCTCCTCCTTCCCAATTCACTATCCCCACAGTTGACAAACCACTCATGGAATCAGAATCAAAGAAGAACATGGATACTGAGATGCCTTCATCCACCATAGAGTCTGTATATACAGATAAGGATGTATAGGTTCAAGCTACTCCAGGGATTCTAAATGTCCAGGCATCATAGACAGATGAAAGAGAACCGCCTAAGGACACACTCATAGGAAAGGAGACTGGGAAGGACACATATGAAAAATATGGTTCACCTACTCCTCCGCTTTTAGTTCAAGCTCCCACTTTTCCACCTTAATCCCAAACTCTAACTCCTCCTCCTCGCATTATTCAAACTCTAACTCCTCCTCATCTCATCATTCCAACTTATTCACCCACTCCCCCGCCTTTGGTTAAAGCTCCCACTTCTCCACTTTCAGTCCGAAATCCAACTCCTCCTCCTCTCATCATTCCAACTCACGCTCCCACTCCTCCACCTTATGTCCAAATTATCATTCCTCCACCTTTTTTTCCCATTTATTCTTCAGACCCAATTACCCAAGTACTTCCATACAAAAATTCAATACCATCTTTTGAGGTAGAGCATAGGTCGGTAGTAGGTCTTTGGGCAGAAATATTGACAAGTTTGTTAGAAGATGTTGAAAAATCCCAAGGTGAGACAAAATCTAAAAGGGAAGAAAGTACCCCTCCATGTGAACAAACACCTAAGGAAAAAAACACCACCACTGGGGAGAAACTAAGAGACACAACAGGAGAAGTGCTAGAAGAAGAAGAGAATTCAAAAACTAGAGAAGCTTTGGAGAAGGAAACATAACGAGAGAAATAAACATAGCTCCAAACAACAAGAGAAGAAATTTTGGTTTTGAAAATTTTCCCATATGAGTCGGTCACTTCCTTCACCAAATCCACATGGTTTAATAAAGAGATACAACCAATGAGGGTTTACACTAAAGAGGAGGACACATATATGGCATTTTTAGGCCAAACCTTCCAAAAGGTGAATCCAGTGCACTGGCAAGGATAATGTGTTAGGATTGGATAATACTGAGAGGGGGGGTGAATCAGTATTATAGAACTTAATTAAATTCTTCAACCATTTAAACATTAACCCTAAACTTTTAGTAAAGAAAAGAATATAAGAAAATGACACAGTACTCATAACACCATATTTTGTTTTCAAGGAAACCCTGGCCAAGGGAAAACCCCAGTGGGGATGGTAGCCACAAGCATGTACTAAAGTATAATGTCCTTGTTAGGAGACCTAGCCGTGTTAGGAGCTAAATATTACATAGCACATTTCCTTGTTAAAGGAATTACAACCCTATTAAAGGTTCACAACACCTTGTTAGGGGCAAACTGAGCTTACAGCTCTTACAAAGTAATTATGTTTACAAAGTGTTCTCAATCATGAACAAAACAAAACAAAATAGTGCTTAGATAGTTCCTTTATAATTCTTCAATAATCTTTGTCATTCTCTACTCTACTATTCTCTCAACCATACTCATCCAACCAATCAACATGTATCTTTATCAAAAATATCTTACATATATATCTCACAACTTTACAAAGTCGGCTCCTAATATGAATATTACAAATATTACAAAGTCGGCTCTCAAAACAAATAAGTTTAGCAAGGCAAATAATAAATGTATAGTCGAAGCTCTTACATACTCAAATTTTAGGTTAGAAACAACCATAATCCAACTCCGATTTCCTAGAGTCCCTGTCATACTCTCTCAATCTTTGCTACTGTCCAACTGCTTTGTATCACTCTTCTGTTGTAGTCTGTCTGTCATAAATTCTTTCTAACTCGACGTAGACATTACCAGAACCAAATAAATCTTAGGTGGAGGTCATACATACCCCATACTGTCTTCCTCTAAGCTCTCTTTCCCTCATTCATCGATCTTGATCTTCGATATCAAAAATAATTATGTATGTCTACTTCTATACTTAGTCGATTTGTGAATCAACAAAACTTATCTTTATAGGAATCAATCTGAAACCCAGATGTGTTTCCATAAATGACAACCAAAAAGTGAATCACATTTACACAAAATTGATCACTTGCCAACATAATGTCCTATGTTACTTGGGATGATAAGGGACAATGGAAGGAAAAGTGGACAGTACCTACAATAATTACTAGCCAGTCAGAAATAACTCCAGAAGATTAAACCTTTGAGGAGGTTGACCTAGGTTAATCTGCCAGAGAAGGAAGTAAAAAACTATCAGCCTTAGGATTGAAGCATGCACTGGGATTCATGGATAAAGACAAGGAGAACATAAATTCACTAACAAAACACAATGAAACATTAAAGAAATTCATTCTTAAAATAGTGGGTCTCATTGACCTAGAATTCCTGGAGGCCTCATTACAGGCCATTTTAGATAAAAAGGACTACTCCAAAATTTCCGGAAGGTATAAAAATTCTTCCATTCAAGCATGTATAGATTGGAAGACTGACTTTGGGTAATTAGGGAAGAATATCATCAAGAAAATTGTGAATCCCTTTAGAGTTATCCTCAAGGAAGACACCAAATTGGTGGACATGATGAGGGACGAGCAAGCATTAGATTTCCAAATAGAGAGATGGAAGAAGGTTCTAAAAGACCTAAAAGTAATAAGGAAGCAATTCTTCCAAATTTTGGTCAAGCTATATGAGGGGTCAGAGATCAAAAATTTTGAAACATGGATCAAAGATATAGCCAAGACAATAAAGGTCTACGAAAAAAGATTGGAGAGGATCAATAAGAGACATAAATGAGTTATGGAATGGGTTGAAAAAATAGAGAAGTTTTTCACAGGTATAAACCTAGATTTGTATGAAGATGCTGAAAAACAAGTCTTGTACCCTCTAAAGAACGTTGTGTAGTAATTTGAAGGGATTTTGGCCGGCATCAAAACTAAAGAAGACCTCCAACAACTTTGCATATTCAAGGAGGACATGGAAAGGATGTTAGAACATGAAGAAGAGATCAAATTATTTTCTTCTGAGTTAAACACGTTTAGAGAAAATCAAGATAAACACCTCAATGATGTTCAAGTATCGAATTATAATTAGGTACATGAGATATAATAGAGGCCCAAGATGCCCATCCAGACATCCTCTCAAACTGACTAAGTGTCCAGTTTTGAACTTAGTCAAATTTTGCAGTGAAGATTTTAACACTTAGCCATTTTCCCAGGTTCAATTTTTTGGCCTTTCAAACTCTGAATGTCCAAAATTTTTGGTTTCCTAAGGATCTATACTTAGCCATTTTTCATCCTTCCAGCTTTCAGAGTAAAGGTCGAGATCCAAAATTTCTGGGTCATTCTGACGTGAGAGAAATTTGCATAAAGGAGTTGTTTTAGATCAGACTGCCTAAAGCTTTGGGTTAATTTTGGGTTAACTAAAGGATAGAAATGAGTTGCATTCACACAAAGAAGCTCAGATGAAGATTCCAAAGAGAACTCCAAGTTTCAGATGAAGACTTCAGTTCAAAGAGGTGGAGTTCCAATTTTTATTTCTTGTTTTCTTTGGCAATTTTGGCCCTGATTTCTTACGCAAATGAGATGTAAATGGATTAAAGATCCATAAAAACTTGTTAACTATTAGTTTAGGAGTAGATTGGCTTAAGTAATCTCTAGATTTAGCTTTATTTTTCTATTTTAGTGTAATCAAAACTCTAGTTTCAGGGTTCTAAGATTTTTAATTGAGGCACTATATATTCCATCAGAACAATGTAATTAAGGTCAGATATTTTATGCAATAAAGATACATATTGTGGGTGCTTCACTCATGGTGTGATTTATTCTACTATCTATGTGAAATTGATGAATGTGTGTTTATTCTTGTTCATCCATTTTAGAGAGCCAACTGTATTTATTGTGTATGGATCTACGATCAATTAAATTGGAGTTTGCAGTTGTTAATTTATCTTGATGTGACTACTGATTTAAGTATAAACCTGTCTCATGGGTGCGTGCATCTTGTGGCTTCATGATTTGATAGATTTCAGAAAATCTTGGATCTGGATAGAATTTTCTTCAAAATATTGCATCCACTGAACATAGAATTGTGATATGATTTGATTCATGTTTTGTGGGTTTCCATCTTTTTGATCATTTAATTCGTAAGTGGGATTCTACGACGGTTTATGTCTCTTAGATTTCATTTCCATAAATTTTCTTACAATTCTTGTTACCCATTTCTTTTGATCTTTGTTTGAAATTAATTTAAATATGCTAATTATTGTAGTTTTAAAGGTTAGATTTGCATCATTAAGAAATTACATACATTGGAAATTGAGAAAATTCAAAAAAGTACTAAAGTTTTTTTTGTAGCCTGAAGTCTTGAAATGTACCAGCAAAGGCCTCCTTGCGAACATTCACATTTATCTTCAACCAAGCTTACTAAGGGGTTGTACCATGACCATAGAGAATATTGGGAATAAATTCATTATTCTTTCAAGAGAGGAATTCAGATCTCGAATTCCTAGCAATTGACTTGTGTAAAAACAACACTCAACACTTACCATGTTTGACAAACACTAGAAAAAGAGAGAGGTTTGAAGACCTCTAGAAAACTTCTCCAACCAACTTCCTCCAAGACAAAATGATGGATCAACTTTTAAACAAACGACCCATTGATATCTGTGATTATAGTCATACTTTCCAAAGACATGGGAGTGACAATACACGATCTCAAACCTTGTTCACCATGACCATATTCATCAAGTGTGACATTAATTCTTCTAACATATTTGTAAGATATCAGTTATTTCCCAACAAAATGGACTTGCAAAGGAGATGAAGACAATTTCACTTCAAGCTACCAAAAACATAAGTACTATGCCTTGATTTGGACTGGTACAATTCAGATTTAGAAAAATAGTGATCAGTAAATGGATAGTAATGTTAATTCTTCATCAACCCTTTTCATGGAGGGACTAAGGTAAATTATCTCAATCATCCTCAATACACTATTACATGAGGAGAGCTCCATATCACATAAAAAATGCATCTTCTTAACCTTGTTTGTTGTTATGACACTCAGAGCATAAAGGAAATCTAAAATACCTTTGTTGAAAATAATTCCTAGTTAGGAGAGGATTCCATTGTATTTTTGAGTCTTGTTCATGCATTAGGGATTCCCCATTTTAAAAACAAAAGATCAAAAACCTACTGTTACTTTGTTCTTGCTAGTTTGATACAAGATATCATACCCAAGGGCACCATCAAAACAACACCAAAACTCTTCACATCAATCTATTACATTGAAAATTTGAAATATACATAGAAAGGAGAAAATCCACCAATTTTCAAACTTTTTCATCATTTAGATTGAAAGAAACAAAATATTAAGTGCTTGTTGTTTTCCCTAGCCAGGGTTTCAAACTCTTTATAGAAAAACTATTATAACATACAATAAAATTGATGAAATGAAGTGAGACCAAAACCAAAAAAAATAATATTCATGCCTCTTCCATTTCCAATAGCTTCCAGGACTTAAATTAATCATATTTCCAAAAAATAATTTAGTTTTACAAGAAAAATGTGGGAGAGTTACATAAATCCAATTATTTTGATTGCTTTTTCATCTTCCAAACATTCAAAACTCCACACCTTCTCCCCTTCCTAATGAAAAAAATATTGACACAATAATAAAGAATCATTTGGGTGGTTGAAACCGATCCCAACTATTCCACAACCATAAAACCATCTTTGAAAACATATTTTGTATTTTTGCAAAGTTGCAATTGCAACTTTTACATTTTTTACCAAAACAAGTCAAAATTTTATCAAATCATCCGAGGATACCCCAATCACCTTAAAAATGAATAAATATGACCTATTACATCCATACCAACCCTCATTGTTAATTTTTACATGTTTGACAGTAGTTGACTTAATTAGAACCTCAAGAGTCATTTTGGAACAAATGGCTTACAATGCCTTACAAAATGATTAATACTGAACTCAAATGGTCCTTGTGACCTTATTGAACATGAAAAACATGAAAAATTTGATTGGCCTCATGGAGGAATGATTTCTAGCAGGTGCTCTTGCACCAAACTCCTAGGGAACAAAGAATTCAAGTCTCATTGATTGACGTCCTTCTTCCTGGTGTTCCAATTCGTTTGTACATGGTTCCTGGTTCCTGGTTCCTGCAAATAAATTTAGTCCTTTCTTCCTTTTATTTTTCTTGTTCCTTCTTATCTCCAATAGGTTCTTAGCCTTTAGGCTCAAACAATCCAAGTCTTCATCATGTACCAACTAATGCAAAGGTACAAGGGTTCAAGCTCAACAAATGGGAAACATATCAATACTCATCTTAGTTTTGTAGCAACATCCACCTAAAAGGAAATTAAAAAAGGGAACTCCTCCTTAAAAACTTAAAACTCAAGGCATGTATCAAATGGTTCACCAATAATATATTCATTACCAATGTACAAGACCATAGTTATAGAGATGAGAAAAGTGCAAGAAAATAACTCATTTTTATTGATTTTAAGATCAAACCTTTGTACAACTTGCTCTCCCTTTTTTATGGGTTGATATAAAAGGATATTTAAAGACATTACCATCCTTTACAAACATTCATAACTTAATTTTAACCCCTATTACCATTAGAAAATCATATTTTTATGTTTATATTGCAGACTTTGGGATAAAGTGACAATAATGATTCTACAAACTTATCTGTTGCAAGTTAATGTTTTCTATGAATATTATTGTTTAGATATATTGTGATATTTTTTTTAATCCTCTTAAAAACCAAGATTTTTTTTATTCCAAGAAAGGGAGGATCATGGTCAATGAATTTCAATGGGGCAATGAGTTGTCAGTTAGGACAAACTGAGACATTTCTGTTTACTATTTCTTTTGAGATCATAGTATGCATTGTTGGTACCATTATTTTAATAAGGGTAAATGGTTTGGAAGCCCTTTCATTTAAGTGTGAGGAATATGTGGAGAGGATCTAATGGTAGTTGACCGTCAACCTAGATTGTGATCTCTTGACACCTTGTTTTCACTAACCACTGAATGTTATCTATTTGTGTTGTGAATAGACAAGGATCTCAAAGTTGTGTGTGAATTATATTAAGGAGGGAAGTTTAAGAGGTTTTAATCAATCCTCATGCATGATTAACAACCCAAGGTTGAAGGATTCATTTCAAATGTTTGATTCATTTGTCTTGAACAAGTTATGTGCCAAGCCAATCTAGGTATGGACAGACCATTGGATGGTGTTGTTACAAAACAAAGTCATATGTTGGGTCACATTTCCTTCAAGTGGTGTTGATTAGAGTTCAGTTGGTGTGTGGATGGTATTGAAGAGCTAAGTGTATATGTTTACCAAAACACCTTATAAGAGGAGGTGTTGTGTGAGATTTTTTGTTTGAACCCAACCCTCTGCATCATATTGGTATCAGAGTTTAGAAGATCTAGGTAGAGAGAGTCTGTAGTGGTTGTGTGGTGTTGTGTGGATGAGAAAGGTTGAGAGGATCACCTAGTGAATGTTTTTCAAAAGACTTGGGAGAGAAAAGTGGAGACACCTAGGTGAGGAAAGGATAAGATGAAGCATAGTGAGAGAGAGTTGATTGAGGGATTGTACCTCAAGGTGGGGGTTCGTGGGAGAAGAAGAAAGAAAACCTAATGGAAACCTCAACTCACATGTTGTAATTGTAATACCCAAATACTTTTTGAATCTCCAACAACATATGTAAAAAATTTCATATAATGTTTAAGGAAATACTACAACTTTCAAACACCAATTAGGCTATTTTGGCTTCCTTGGACTGGTCACATTGATCACCATGACATTACTCAATAAAGAAAATATTTAGGTCCTCCACTATGACCTAAAAACATTAATTATTTACCTTGAAATGGAGGAACAAAGGCACATTCTCTCAATCATCTTCAACATGCCATTACATGAGGAGAGCTTCATATCACATCAAAAACACATGTTCTTAACCTTGTTTGTTGTTATGACAGTCAGGTCAGAGCATAAAGGAAATTCAAAATACATTTTTTCTAAATGATTCCTAGTTAGGAGAGGATTCCATTATATTTGTGAGTCTTTTTCGTGCATTAGTGATTTCCCATTTCAACAACAAAAGATCAAAAACCTACTGTAACTCTCTTCTTGCCAATCTTATACAAGAAATCAAACCCAAGGGCACCATAAAAAAAAAACTCTTCACATCAATATATAATGTTGAAACATTTAAATATACATATAAAGGATAAAATCCACCTATTTTTAGACTTTTTCACTGGTTATATTGAAAGAAACATAATTTTAAGTGCTTGTTCTTTTCCCTAGCGAGCGTTGCAAACTGTTTATAGAAAAACTATTATAACTTATAATATACTTAATGAAATGAAGTGAGACCAAAAGAAAAACAAATAATATTCATGTCTCTTCCATTTCCAATATTTTTCAGGCTCTGAATCAATCATACTTTCAAAAATGAAATGACTATTATGAGAAAAATGTGGGACATTTACCAAAATCACATTATTTCCATTGCTTTTTCATCTTCCAAACATTCAAAACTCCACACCTTCTCTCCTGCATGATGAAAACAGGTTTGACAAAATTATATAGACTTTTTTGGGTGGTTGAAACTGATCCCAATTATCCACATCGATAAAACCAACTTTGGCAACATTTTTTGTAGTGTTTGCAAAGTTGCAATTTTGCAACTTTTACAATTTTGACCAAAACAAGACAAAATTTTGTCAAATCATCCTAGGATACTCCAATCACCTTACAAGGGACTAAATATGACCTATTACATCCATAACAACCCTCATTGGTTATTTTTACATGTTTGACCATAATCAACTTAATGAGGACCTCAAGGGTCATTTTGGAACAAATGGCTTACAATGCCTTAAAAATGATTAATATTGAACTCAAATGGTCCTTGTGACCTTATTGAACACAAAACATGAAAAAAACATGAAAAATTTTATTGGCCTCATGGAGGCATGATTTCCAATAGGTGCTCCTGCACTGGTGCAATGCCCTACCAAGGAACCCTCAAAAGTATGGGTAAAATATGCAAGGGATAATTTTTTTTTGAATCAATAAATAATATAAATGCATAACATAAGATAAAATTGTTAACAAATTAATCATAAAGAACAAAAATAATTCCACGATTGTGCAGAAGTTGAAGTATGGAACACTTCCAAGGGTTCTAAGACACTCTACTACATGATTGGAGCATAATTGCCATATTCCCTGAGTAGCCTTACAAGCTCAGAATAGGTTCAATGATATTCCTACAAAACCAAGCCAATCCAAAATTCACAAATTACCATAGAGGAGACTAGGCTAAAGCTCCAAATTCATCTATCCACATGATTCATTTAAAAATCAATTGAAATATTCCTACTATGATTATGCATACATGTTCATTAACCATTTTCCAAGGTAATAACCCAATCTAGGTTTATATGCATAAAATTGGCTTGGAGATTTAATTAATTAAATACCCATTGATTAATTGAGTAATTATTTCCTCTACTATATAGTTAAATTTTACTATTTAATTGTATTGTTCATATTTCTTAATAATTCATCCATCTCCTATTAAATCAAATTAATTCCACCTCATTTCTCTCCATCTCACAATGCCACGTCAACATCACCACCTCATCATGTCACATGAAATTACAATTTGCTAATTAATAAATGGGTATTATCTTCAAAATGTAGAGATTCCTTCTCTCAACCATCAAGGCCACATGGAAAGGATATTTTATCCTCTTCAACTACCAAGCCTTGCAATTTGTCCTCCTTGGCCACATGTCCTCTATTCCAACCTTTTTGCAACCTCTTTGGACACATGCATTCTAATTGGCTCAAACAATTCACACTTGTCACCCTATGGCATGGAAGTAATATGAAAACCTTTTTTTCTCCACCCAGGTGCATCTCAACCATTCATATCCAAAAAATCAAATCCTGACCGTTGATTCATGTCACTTCATCTCCGAGCCCTAGAAATCTTATAAATAGGCCTCATCTTTGAAGGAAAATGGATCCATAGTCATCTTTGCATATCAATGTCATGCTATTTTCATTCTTGCATCCATATTAGCATCATGAGTTCATTTTTAGATTGCACCATAATTATTAAGTTAGTTTTTATGTCATAATGTTAATCTAGTTTTCATTTCCATAGCATAGTATTTATATTAGTACTTATTTGTATCTTAGTTAGATCATTTTCATCATGTTTTATCTTAATTAGTAGAATATTCATGTTCTTAGCTTAGTTCATCTTGCATCCATCATCTTACATCCATCATCATATCTCTTCTATTCACATTTGCATAGTACATCTTGTAAATCTCGTCAATTAACTTTTCATATATATGATCTTATGCTACTGAGAGCCATTTTAAAATATCAAAATAGGTCCTTAAGAGTAGAGGGCAATGGGATGGTTTTAGGAATTATTGCTTTGATTTTGATTATTTATATCAATTAAAATTAGTTTCTAATACAAGATTTCATTGGTGTATTTTGTTAACTAACATGACTTTCATACACACATTATTGGTGCCCATCGTTGGGTTCACACACTTGTTTCTAAGCATTTTATTGCAGGTTTTTTGTTTTGTAGGTTCAAGAAAAAGTAGATTAGCACATGGAACTGGTAGAAAAACACATTTACCACATGAAACAACACATCTCATTTGTCTTCTAGCACTTGCAATTTTTTTTTTAGTGTCTTCACTGCTTATTTTAGCACATAGGCCTTATAGATTAACACATATTCCTATTTCTTTGGAACACTTATAAGATTAACACCTATCTGTTTTCTCAGAACTCTGCATTAATATATTAGTATTTCTATATTTTCTTTTATCAGACAACAATTATACATTATCACATTCTAGCAACCGATTAATGCATTGGATTTAAAGATTAGTGCATTCACCTTACATATTAGGGCTTTTAATGATTATTTTAGCGCATTTAATTATGTTGACAGAGAATTAATTTATCGATTCTAATATGTGTTATTTGGTTTTGTAGGAGTGCCAGAATAGTCCAAACTAAAGAAAATTCTGCAATGAATCCCTGGGTTTCGATCTAGGAAGGCTTTGAGGATAAGACTCAACAACTTTATACGTGCCATGAAACATAAATTGATTGATCAAGAGAAACAATCTTGGGATAAGTATGCAAGAATTCTTTGAGGGTATCGAGCTAAATATATTTTTGAATAGATGCAAGTGCTTACTACTTAGATTAAACTTTTGGGGTTACTAATCCATTAGTTTTAGCTAGTGGCGTGATGACAAAATTTTGAATCATTAACGAGATTTTGCATGTTTAACATCAAAGAATAGCAATTGAAATTTGATCATTTATCTTGGTTATTTAATTATAAAACATAGATTAATTAAGGGACCTTGTGTGTTTGTGGATTGAAGTGGTAGGGATATGCTCTACTCTTAATTGGGTGATCAAAATACTAAATCCATTGAAATCCTCCTTAGTTAAGAAAAGGTCAAGGAAATAATCAAATGTCTTATGTGCATGTAGATCAAAGTGGTAGGGATATTCTCTCTCCTTAATTGAGTGATCAAAATATGAGACCCACTTAGATCATTTTTTCATTTCAAAATAGTGTATTATCTTTAGCGGTCTGCCTCTTAAGATTTTCCTTAAAAGGGCTAGTGAGAGGGAAAGACCCAAGTGGAGAATGACTAAAGACAAGAAATCCACCCCACTATAATACAAATGCAGTCATGATGAAAATTTTATTGACATGATTTTTTGGGAATATCTCTCCTCTAGTACCTTTTTAGGTGTGCAAAACCTTGATAAATTAAGGGTGGGAGACCTCTCTAATAGATTTAATACCTCGTTGTTTAAAATGGAACCTTTACTAGACACTAGTTAATCAAAATCTTACCTTTTATCCTTGGTGTCTTATTCATAGTGCACAAGGGTTGTGCCGCCCTTGGAAGGTACTTACCATATGTACTCCCATGGTCATGATTTGTAATTTTTTTAGAATTCATCACCTTGAATTGAACATCCATGTCTTGAAGGCCTGTTGAAGTGCATTATTTTCTCATCATCTTCGCATGAGATTACCTCTTACATAAGGAGGGACATAGAGCACAAGGGTCTAGAGTATCAAGTTTGGAAATTTATTTCCATGTATGTGGGCCTATGAATAATTAATTGTAGCCAAATCCCTTAGATAGATTATTTAATGTGTCTGATTTTTTCAAAACTAATGAAAACTTAAGATTTATTAGAGGCCTCTAACATACACTTTGTATTTTTAGACACTTAGACACAATTGTATTACTGTCTGCTATTGTCTTTGAGATCACTCTACAAAAAAATCATCCAAACTGATAACCAAAAATCACAAAATATTTGAAACTGTAAAAAATGCTTGATTAGAAGTAGCTTAGTGCATAAATCGTTTGTGTTAATGCATTTTCCTTGAGATTCAGCGCATACCATTAACATAATAACACATGGTCAATTCAGAGTAGTGCATGCCAGTGATCGGTTAACACATACCATCCATAGATTAGCGCATATACCTTAGCACATTCAAAACAAAGGTTATTTTCTGACACTTTTAGGAAAATTCAAAGACTTTTTTTAGTACCATTTTTCAAGTTCTATCAGTTCTAACTGTCACAGATACCAAATCCTGAGCAGAAATATCTCTGATAACACAAGTGACCAAATTTATCTTAGTTCCATCGATAATAAGTACTTTAGGTTGTTGAATCAACTTTGATATTTAATTTGGAAGATTCATTATCAAGGATCTTCCATCCTTCATCAGAATCCTAAATATTTTAGATTAAATAAGTCAGATCAATATGGATATATCGTTCCCTTATTTGGATTCATCACCTCAAAAGCAACTGTAGCATCTGAATTGAAAAACTTTGAACATGAATCCATTATCACTTGTAGACCCATCCTAATTCAGAATTTACACTGAGAAAGGAAAATTAATCTTTAGGGGAAACAACTTGAATCAACATTAAGTGGAGTGTTCACCAAAATTATTTTCTATGCCTATTCGGACTAGAGCCTTAGGGTTCAAAGATCCCCTAAGCCAAAATGAGAGTAAAAATTCATCACAAGGAAAGCAGACTCAAATAACGCAAGATCAAGAAATCATGGATGATACATAAAATATTTGGGCTAAGTTTCGTGCACAAGATGATAGTGACGAGTAAATCACTGATGAACAAATTAGAGAAGCCCAACAAGGTTTGAGATTCCAAAAAAATCATGGAAAAGGTCATAGAATTGAACAAGGATAAATATTTCCTAATTTTACCTCAATTAGGAGTCAAACTTCCCCATGATTTTGATTTAGTGCAATTAACAGCCAAAGAAGAAGAAAATAACCCTCTTGTGGCACTAACCAAATAAATTCAAGCGCTACAATTTCAAATTCAAGATATGAATAAGGGGACTTCCACTAAGAAATACTCATTAGAGGACATCTTTCCCTTTTCCTTCAACAAGAGTTTAAACATGGTACCATTTACATCCAACGTGGGTATCCTAAAATATGACAAGTACATGGGTACAATGGATCTCCAAGATCATATTAGATAATTTTGCACCATAAGAATGAAATTCATCCATGAAGAGACATATTTAATGAGACTCTTTCCTAGAAGCTTGGGAGGAAAGTATATGGAATGGTTTTCTAAACTTCCACTGGGTATCAAATCCTTCAAAGAATTGGTTGGCAAGTTCGTCACCCAATACTCCTATAACATAGAACATGAGATTACCATACTTGACCTTTGCAACACCAAACAAAAAGATAAGAAGCCTTTTATGACATTTTTGCAACAATGGGGATGACTCTGCTAAATACCTTCACAACATTCCTAAAAATGAAAAGATAGCCATTTTCATAAGTAACTTAACCCGTCAAATGAATTTCAGACTTCAGTTGCAATGTCCTTTATCCTTTGACACAATGATTGAAAACAAGAACATGATTGAATATTCCTTCGTAAAGAATGGTGAGTTGAAACTTCACAAAGATACAAGAGGATCTTATAACATCCCTAAAACCAATACAAACAACAAAAACAATGATAAGCCAAAATTTTGGGCAAGAAATAAACATGTCGTAAATATGGAGTTGCAGAGAACAACAATGTGCTACCAAAACAACCAGCCTTTAATTTTTCTAACACCTAATCAAACTCTAGTGCTCAACCAAATAAAAAATAATTAATTAAGAAACATACCTCAAATAGATCATGAAAATAATAAACCAAGAACATCATCCTATCCACCTAGACAAAAATTTACACCTTTGGGAGAACCTCTTGATTAGATATTGAAAATACTTTTTGGAAAACAAACTAACCACACTACCTGAAATGAGAACTTGAGCCAAGAATCAAGCCAACAGGGTGGAATGATGTACATTATTGTGAATTTTATAGGATTAAAGGTCACAAAACTAATGAGTGCATGAGATTGAAACATGTTGTCCAAGAGTTGATTAATAACGCCATCATTATTGTATAAGGCCACAAAACCAACAAAGAACACAACATTTAAAACTCCTTTTATGAGTCATGAAAAAGGAGAATCGTCAAGGAGAAATCTATGGAATAAAACTAAAGCAAAGCTTTAAAGATTAAAGAAATGCAAGGTGAGATTTTCGAATCAAGAAGCAATCTACGTCAAGAACAAGAAAGACAAGGAGATTGAAACTGTGAAATCATGTCTGTAAAGAGAGATAAGTAATTCATTATGAAGAGAGGAATGTTGAGTATAATTCTGGTAAAGATAGAAGTCTCCATGCAGATATGATCATATAGGCTGAAGAACAAAGCCAAGAATTCTGTAGACACCGAGCAACAGAAGCAAGAGAATTCATCGAGAAGAAAGAAGTAAGAAGGGGAGAAAAGGAATTGAAGAGAACATTGATCAGAGAGGTATTTTGTCGACTAACAATAGATCTGAAAATCTACAAGTTAATTGGTATTATTGAACATATCATTTACTGTTTCAGTTTAACCATTGATTCAGAAAATCTCTTAATCGAGTGAGATTTAACCATCCTTATTGTATTGAGATACTCAAGAGTATAAAAAGGTTTTAATGTTGACAACATAGTGAATGATAGGTCAAATGATAAACTGTTAGTTTTGAATCCTCTAACAAGGTCACACTTAACAGTGTGTTTGTAACCTTTAACAAGGTTGGCTCTTCATCGAGCTCACTTCAGAAGAGTGAAAATTTTGGGTAACCGGTCCAAAGTGGTTTTTCCTTTAACAAGGTTTCCACATTAAAATATAAGTTCCAAATGTGTATATGGTTCATGGCTTTTATGTTTTTCTTTACACGTTAATAAAACTAGAGTGGTCGGTAAACACTAAGTTTAATTGTTGCTACTCGGTAAAGCTTAAAAAGGATAAATAGTATAAGTCACTGAGCAATATATATTTGCTAAAATTACATAAGGAATACATCTTGAAGGACTGAAAGATAACTAGAAGATATTATATTTTTCATATAAGATTTTGGTTGAATATTAGAATTATTTTTAAGGCCACTGATTCACTCCCCCTCTTAGTTATTCTAACAATTGGTATCAGAGCTTTGGTGCTTGGAAGAGAGTTTAAAGAATCAAGCTAAAGATCACAAGATGAGTAAAAAGAATGTTCCTAAGTTGAACAAAAACAACTTTGCATCATGTAAAAGCAATATAAGACTCCATCTATCAGGTATTGGAAATGATTTCACACAATACTTGGATACTGAATATGCTACACCGACAAGACCTCTGACCATTCATCAATTGAGAGATAAACATGAACACAATTATATGATGATAAAACTTGCTTCTTCACTATCCAATGCTAAATTTGAAGATGTCAAATCATGCACAACTACAAAGAAAATATGGGACAAAATCAAGCTAGTACATGGAGGAGATACAAATGTGCTGAGAGCTAAGGCTGAAATCCTAAGAGGAAAGTTTGATGATCTAAGAATGAAAGAAGGAGAGAACATCACTCAATACAGTAGTAGAATCAAGGAATTTGTTAATGCTATCCATGGAGTAGGAGGAGTACTTAAGGAAGAAATAGTGGTAAGTAAAATTCTGAGAACCTTACTACTTGTTTATGCTATTAGAGTATCTGCAATTCAAGAAATGAGAGCAGTAGCAAATAACAATGTTACTCTTGATAGTTTGATTGGTAGACTTATTTCATTTGAGATGAACAACTATGACAACACTGTCCTACCAACTATTGAGTCTACATTCAAATATTCTCTGAAAATAAAAAAAATTAAGTCATAAACACACTATGAGAAATGATAGTGAAAGTGATAGTGATGAACAAGAACTTGATGAAATTGAAGCACTAATGGCTAGAATATTTCAAAGAGGCAAAGGTATATACAAAGGTAAATTACCATTGGTTTATTTTAATTGCAAAGAAATTGGACACTTTGCTGCTAGATGCCCTAACAAGAGAAAATATGAAAGAAACAATGACAGATCTTATGAAAAGAAGTTTGACAAAAGTGATGACTGAGACTACAGAAGCAACCAAAAATTTGACAGAAGAGATAACCGAGACTACAAGGACAAAGGCGAGAAGGATTGTTACCTAGTTGAGAACAAATATGAAAATATTGACACAGAGTCCGATGAAGATGTTGAGGTAGTATTTGTTGCTATGAAGGATGATCCAAACAAAGAAGAAAGGTATGTTGAAACAAAAAACATATCTAAAGTTAGCAAAAATTATGTCTGGATTATTGATAGTGGTTGTACTCACCACATGACTGGAGATAAGGAAAAGTTTGAAACTTTTGAATATTATAATGGTGGATCAGTTAGGATGGGTAATGAATCACCTTGTCCAATAGAAGGAAAAGGAACCATCATGTTGAATAATCTGATCAGATGTGAAAATGCATAATGAGTGAAAGGACTTAACTATAATATATTGAGTATTTCACATTTGAATAACACAGGTCATCAAGTTGAATTTGAGAACAAAAAGGCAAAGATCTATAATGGAATAGGAAGGTTGATTGGTACTGGTGAACAAACAAAAGGTAATCTTTTCTATCTTGATAAGGTTGAGACCACTTGTTTATTGGATAGAAATTAAGACATTTGGTTGTGGCATAAAAAGGTTATGTCATGTGAATTTTCACAACATGGTTAGGATAAGCAAGAAAACAAAAGTAAGAGGCTTATCGAATATGTCAAAGCATGACCATGTAATTTGTAAGAATTGTCAAAAAGGAAAAATGACAAAGTCTAGTTTCAAGAGGAAAAACTACACATCTAATGGTATTCTAGAGTTAGTCCATACTGACTTGTGTGGACCAATGAGAACAAAAATCTATCATGGTGATAGATACTTCATTCTATTTGTTAATGACTATTCTAGGATGATGACTATCATGTTCTTAAAAGAGAAATCAGAAGAATTTAAGATGTTCAAATGGTATAAAGCTATAGTTGGAAAACAAAGTGGAAAAGAACTGAAATGCTTAAGGTCAGATAGAGAAGGAGAATTTATTTTTGATGAATTCACTAAATTTTGTAATGAGCATGGAATTACAAGACAAGTTTCTACACCGAGAACACCACAAAAAAATGAGATTTCTGAAAGAAGGAATAGATCAATTGTCAATTGTTTATTGTTATAGAATACTGATCATTAAAAAAGGCATCAAAAAAACATTATGGAGAGAAGTTGTAAGTACTTCTGTCTATACACTCAACCGAGCTCAATTGAAGAAAGACACCAATAAGACACCTTATGAACTATAGTATGGATACACACCAAATGTGAGTTACTTTAGAATTTTTGGAAGTCAATGTTATATATTGAAAGATGATAGAAATGGGAAACTCGACTCTAAAAGTGATGAAAGAGTATTTCTAGGATATTCTACCAAAAGCAAAGCTTATAAATTTATGAAAAAATCTTCTAACAAAGTAATTGAAAATGCAAATGTTAAAGTGAATGAATTTGTTGAGAAAAATGATGAGGAAAGCATAAAGGAACCGAAAGATTACAACAGATTTGTATATATTGAAGAACCTGACACTCTACCTGAGCAATAGTGAAACTCTATCGAGTGTTAGAATAATGAATTCGAGCATCAAACTACACACACCAAAAATTAGGAAAATGATCACAATGCTGACCTGAGTGATGACGATCACAATGAAGATCAAAATGATGATCAGAATGATGAACAAAGATCTGAACCTGTGCTTGCCAAATATGTCAAAAGACACCATCCACAGGACCAAATCATTGGAGACAAAAGAGATGGAATGAGAACAAGAAGTAAGTCACTAAACACTAGATGTTTGATTTGTGATTTTGAGCCTAAATCTGTTAATACTGCACTTGAGAATCAAGAATGTGTTAGTACAATGAATGAAGAGATTGAGAAGAACAAAACATGGATATTAGTACCTAGACCGAGTGACAAAAATGTGATTGGTACCAAATGGATATTCAGAAACAAACTGAATGAGAATGGAGAAGTCAAAGGAACAAGGCAAGACTGGTATGCAAAGGGTATGCACAAGAAGAAGGTATTGACTATGGAGAAATCTTTACACTCGTTTCCAGACTAGAAGGAGTAAGAATTCTACTTGCTTATACTACTTTCAAAGGATTCAAAGTATACCAAATGGATGTAAAATCTTCATTTCTGAATGGAATACTAGAAGAGGAGGTATACATTGAACAACCTGAAGGGTTTGTTGATCCTAACAGGAGGAACATGGTATGTAAACTACACAAGTCCTTGTATGGATTGAAAAAAGCACCGAGAGCATGGTATGAAAGACTTCACTCTTATCTTATTAGTATTGGATTTGTTAGAAAAAGTGATAATAGTAATCTATATTTGAAAGGAGATACTCATGATAAGATTCTGATTGCTGAGATATTTGTTGATGATATCATATTTGGAGGTAATGATATTCTATGCAAGTCATTTCCTGATGAAAAGAGCACAGAATTTGAGATGTCAATGTTTGGAGAGATCAAATTTTTTCTTGGTCTACAGATTCTACAACAAGATACATACATCTACATCACACAATCCAAATACATCAAAGAAGTTTTGAAGGTATTCAAAATGGAGGAATCCAAACCAGTTGGAACACCTATGGCAACTGGATGCAAATTGGCAAAGGAAGAAAAAACAACCGAGGTAAATCAGACCTTATACAGATCTATGATTGGAAAACTAATGTATGTTGTACACACAAAACCAGATATAACACATGTAGTTGGTATAGTTGCAAGATTCTCTACTAATCCCAAGGAATCACACATGACTGTTGTCAAAAGAATTCTTTAGATAAATTTGAGCTACAAGTTTATACTGATGCTAATTGGGCTGGAAACATATATGATAGAAAGAGCACAATAGGAGGAGAATTATTTATGGGTGACAGACTTGTCACATGGATAAGTAAAAAGCAAGGATGCATATCTCAATCAACTGCAAAAGAATAATATGTGGTTGTTGTTGCAAATTGATCTAACATTGCATGGATCAAGCAATTGATGAAAGGTATGAATATGGAAATTCTTGACCCAACGATTATCTATTGTGATAATATAAGTGCTATCAACATTTCAAAGAACCCTATGATGCATGCTAAAACAAATCACATAGCTATTAAGTATCACTACTTGAGGGAACAAGTACAACATAAACAGGTGATACTTGAATATGTACAATCAAAAGAAAAATTAGCAGACATATTCAAAAAGCCATTTCCAAAAGATGCATTTGAGTACCTGAGGAATAGACTAGGGGTCCAACCCTTGTCTACTAGTCACTAAGATGACTTAGAGACTGCATCAGCCTACACATTTATCAAAAGATCAAACATGTTTATGCAAGCTTAGAAATAGACTATAATGACATATTAGTACAAGACGATACTTATCTGAACCACACACCAGAGATATTGTTGGCTAGTACAGAGTTGTATTTTTTATGGAGACAGATATTCAATGATATATTTTTTCTTGGCATTGCTTTCAAAGGGATAGAGATATCCAATAATTAAATATCTATCTTGATCATATCATGATCATGCAAAGGGAGAGAGATTAAATGATATATCCATCAGGGAGAAGAACATCAGTCAAATGGAGAGAAAATATCAGAGAAAGAAGTTTATACAAAGGGACAGAAAGATTCAAAGAAACAACCATCCATCCAAGGGAGAAAATTGGAGAAAATTTAAACACTGCATATCTATCCAAAAATGGGAGAAGAGATTCTACAACAAAGGGAGAGACAGAAGTAGAAGATAGAATTGATACATCTATCCATTGAAGGGAATAAAGAAAGGGAAAGCACTTTGCAAGAATAAAATCTAAGCTAGAAGAGCTTACCGAGAATCAAATATTTGTATTGGTTATAGAACAAATAAGTTTGGTATGATATGGCATATTTCATATTGTGTTGATATTATGTTTCCATCAATGCCAAAGGGAGAGATTGACGAACTATAACTAATTGAATGTTTAAAGATGACAAGTTGATGATCATCGAGCTACAGAAAGTAAATGCAAGACATTAAATCAATTAATGTATTGTATTTTCATTGATGTCAACTTGATATAATTTGATTGGTTATATACATATTATCATAGAATTCAAGAAACCAAAGAGATAAAGTTTATGTTGTCGGTAAAACATAAAAATCCAATGTACATTGAGTGACAGTAAAAACCAACGGACAGTGTACACCGATGAACAAAGAACCCTGAGAAGTTCATAGTGTATACCGAGCACCACAAAATTAAGCATAACTGAAGTGGTCACCGATAATAACTGAAGTTGGTGCCCGAGGAAAATTAGAGTCAATGACCGAGCAAACTAAGAGTTGATTACTAAAATCAACTGGAGTTAGAAAATGAAAAAACACTTAGTTGGTAGGAGCTATATTTAGAGTTAATTGATTGACTGCTTTATTTCCATCGACCAATTGAAATAAAGATAAGAAGGAGATTTAAAGCTATTTTTATTCATAGGTGTCAAGGAGAAATCTATGAAATAAAACTAAAGCAAAGCTTTAAATATTAAAGCAATGCATGGCGAGATTTGCAGATCAAGAAGTAATCTATGTCAAGAACAAGAAAGATAAGGAGATTGAAATGGCTAAATCATTTCTATAAAGAGAAAATTAATTCATTATGAAGAGAGAAATGCTGAGTATAATTCTGGTGAAGATAGAAGTCTTCATGCATATCTAATCATACAGGTTAAAGAACAGAGCCAAGAATTCTGCAGACACCGAGCAACAAAAGCAAGAGCATTCACCGAGCAGAAAGAAGTAAGAAGGGGAGCAAAGGAATGAAAGAGAACATTGATCAGAGAGGTGTTTTTTTGAATAAAAATAGATCTAAAAAATTTCAAGTTGAGTTGTATTATTGAACAGATCATTTATTGTTTCAGTTTAACCATTGATTCAGAAAATCTCTTAACCGAGTGGGATTTAACAGTCCTTATTGTATCGAGATACTCAAGAGTATCAAAAGTTTTTCATGTTGAAAACATAGTTAATTCTAGGTCAAATGATAAAATATTAGTTTTGAATCCTCTAACAAGGTCGCACTTAATAGTGTGTTTGTAATCTTTAATAGGGTTGGCTCTTCACCGAGCTCACTTCAAAAGAGTGAAAATTTTGGGTTACCGATCCGAAGTGGTTTTTCCCTTAACAAGGTTTCCACATTAATATTTGTGTCAAATGTGTATATGGTTCATTGCTTTATATTTTGCGTTACACATTATTAAAAATGGATTGGTCAGTAAACAATAAGTTTAATTGCTGCTACTCAGTACAACTTAAAAAGGATAAATAGTATAACTCACTGAGCAGTATATATTTGCTAGAATTACATAAGGCATACATCTTGAATGACTGAAATATAACTAGAGGATATTATATGTGATATAAGATTTTGGTTGAATATTGGAATTATTTTTAACGACACTGATTCACCCCCCTCTCAGCTATTCTAACAATTGAAACATTTTTTCCACGACTTGATTAATAATGCCATCATTACTGTATAAGGCCAAAAAACCAACATAGAAATCACAACGTTTAAAAATCCTTTTGAGTCATGAAAAAGGAGAATCATCAAAAGGTAGTCAAGGGAAAAAATCCAATTATGCTCACTCATATGACAGTACCATCAATAACCTTTCTAGTTATGATGAAAGAGTTAATGTGATTATGATTAAAGATAAACAAGAAAATGAATCTACTAGTGTGATCACGAGAAATTGAGATAGAGTCACTTTAAGGGGAAATACTTGTAAAGCACCATCCACTTCTCAAAAATATAATATTGTATATTTATTACAAAAAATCCCCACTCAAATATCTATTTTAGAGCCATTGAAACTTTCACCAATGCATAAAGACATCTTGGAACAAGCTCTACTAGAAACAAATGTGCCTAAGAATTTGGGAGTTGATCAATTCCAAGCCATGTTGGGACACTTAAATTCACCCCATTACCTATCATTTTAAGAAGAAGATGATATGTATTTAAACCATCCCCATAATCTCCCACTTCATATCAAATTTCTAATTCATAAACACCAAGTAAGATGAGTGCTGATAGGTGGAGGAAAAACCTTAAATATTTGAACCCTAAACTTAGTCAGTGCTATAGGATACTCTGAGAAAGTACAAAATATTTAAAGAAGAATCACCATAAAAGCCTATGATGATGAAGAAAGATCTTCTAGAGGACTAATGGTACTACCAATCAGTGTTGGACCTATTGAAAAGAGTGTGATTTGTCAAGTCCTATAATTGAATCTATCTTATAACATACTCTTAGGTAGATGATCGAATACATGAAATGAAATTAGTGGAATCTACCTATCATCACTATTTGAAGTTCCCTTTTAAAGGATAAGAAATTAATATTTTAGGGGACTCAAATCCATTTCAATAATGCAACATAATGAAATCGACGACAAATGTGCTTGTACTACATAATAGAGAATCAAATAGTTCTAGCTCCTCTAGTACAAAAACATATCAAGAGACTACTACTCTGCAATCTTTGGATAAGGGAATGAAAAAAGTAGACTTTACATCCAGTTCCTTAAATACAAAGAGTACTCCTACCACTCCCTTGATAGGTTTCATGAAACAACTCAATTTGAAGGATAAAGGAATGGGTGAATACTCATTATCATTATCAAATTTTCCTCTCTCACCAAGATCACATAGAATGCCATCAACCTCCACACAAAAAAGTTATAAACCACTCATGATGTTTGATGGAACATTTATCAAACCTAGAATTGTGTTAGAATAAAAAGAGGACAATATGTATTGCAATGACTATACAAATAAGAGGAATAAATCCCACAAGAAGTCTGATCTTTCAAAGTACCCACTGAACAATATGGAATGGTTTTCTTATTATGTAGAGAAATGGGTATGACGAGACTAGTCCTATTGGAAAAAGGAAGGAAGGCATCATATAACTAATGCAACCCACTTTCATAAGCACCAAAGAGAATAAAATATTAGGGTATAAAGAAAAAGAAGTTTCTCACAAACAAAAAGAATTAGAGGCTACACATAGACTCTATGGACAAATTTAGAAAGTACAAGCTTGCAGTAACTCTGGTTAAAATGAGTGGCAATGAGATTCTTACACCAGAGAAGAATCTTGTGAAGAAAAAGACATTGATGTAGTCCACACTTATGCACCCACATTCGATGAGGGACAAAGATATAGGTATAAACCACTTTAATTTTAATCACCTTGTATCAATGATAATTCTAATGAGGAAAATTGGATACTGAATAGTATAGACAATCTAGAGGAGAGTCTCATTATTGATCTTGATGATATCATAGAAATTTTTGACCACTTCTCTATCAGGGCCCTTACCACAACTGACCCAAACCAACCAGATGACCCTTTACTTTTGATACATCCTAAACTTATTGATTGGGTTCAAAATGGACCAATTGAGATCGACACCTTTCCCAATGACCGTGTCATTTCCATGTATCTCAATGTTGTTGAAACCAAAACAAATTCCACCAAGAAATACACTAACACAAATGTGACTATAATGTAAGAGCATCTTGAGTTCTTAGAATATTGCATCAACCAAAAAGATTTTCCTTTCAGCTGGTTTTTAGTCTATTCCTATTAGTCAGTTTTAGTGTTTCATGTGGTGTTCCTCCCAGTTGGCTTGTTGTCTCTTGTGAACCTTATGTCTTGTTCAGGAGATCACATGGAATCTATGGATGGGTTTTCATCATGATTTTTTTTGTGTTGGTGGAGATTTCTTGAGTTTTTGGGTCAGACCTATCTATTTTTCATGCTAATGGCTAAATCTGATTTTACCGGTCTTGTGAGTCTTTCCTGTGGCCTGTGGATTTGATTGCCACATTTTCGGACGATCTTATGCTTGTGGCCCACCTCCTTTTTTTATCACACTTGATTCCATATCAATCTAGAGGTGTTCTTCATAATTTGGGTCCTACCCTATTTTGTGCACGTTATGTTTTTCCTGCCTTGGGGAATAAGATCTTTTTTGGATGACTTGTGGCTTGCAAACTTGTTTATATTGTATCCTTTATTCTTTGTTTAGGTAGCTCTTATTAGTAATTCTTTTAGAGGTTAGCATCCAGGATGGATCTGTAATTATGGTTGTAATTAGGCATGTATGCCTTGAATGTAGGTTGACATGTTGCTAGGCATACATGATGTAAATAATAATTTTCTTATAATGTGAAGGCCTAGATTGACATGTTTATTATTCATTGTTGAGTTGTTGATGATCTGGAGCTGATTTTTTCCAGTGTGTTGACTCATGCTGCATGGTTGGACCATCTCCATTGGGGAAACTCCTATCATGACTACATCAGATGGTATCAGAGAAAGATTTTGTTTTGTGATTGTAGATCATTGTTCCTAATATTGCAGAATCCTAGATGGTTTGTTGTGGGGTGGAAGAATGTGGATTTTACCCACAATTAAAACAGATTTGTACGAGGATGGCTCAGAGAGATGTTGTTGGTGAATGTGAACCTTGAAGTGGGTTGTTTTCCTTGAGGCATCATGCAGGTGGAAAGATCATTGAATTGAGGTAGGCTATAAAAATGTTCAATAGATCACCGAGTGAGAGGCAATTGAGATCTTGTAGTTAGATCACCGAGCCAAGGAAATTTTACCTTGTGAAGGGAGAGATGTCGCTGAGTAGGATTAACCCTAGAAGTATAAAGAAAACATTGAAGATGTTAGAGTTGAGATGAGGATTGAGATCCAAAATGCATTAGTTGGTTTGTTGAGGAATCCTAAACCTGAGAATCAATATGAGGAGGATACTTAAAAGCTAAATATGTTGAGTTGGAACTTAAGGATCAAGAGGTGGATCGTTTGGCTTGTTAGAAAGATAATTCAAATGAGGAAGAATAAATCTAGGGCTATAGAAGTAAAGGAGGTAAAACTTGATGAGGTAAGAACCCCTATGAATGTTTTGACATCAGGTTTGAAAGTGATTTATGAGGACACAATAGATGAGGTAGAAATGGTTACAAATCATTTGTTTGAATTTGAAGAGAAAGTTAAGGAGTGTATTTCTATTGAGGTTGATAAAGAGGTTATTGAGATTGTTAGAAATGAGTTTTCTTTGGTTCAGTATGATGACCTAGCTGGGCCATTTGAAAAGTACATTGCATTTGAGATTAGTGAGGGTATTGATGCAGAAGAGATTATTGTTGATAAGTATAAGGATGTTTTTGATAGGGTATTCATTTGTGATAAAGATCATGTTTTTGATGGAAAGTTTTAAATTGAGATGATACATTTGCATGTTGACTTCTTGCATAGATTGGCTAGAGGGTGTGAAGGCAAAGACATGTGTTTCTTGGTTAATGTTTGTACTAATCAAGTTGTTTTTGGGAAGGAAGTTGCTATTGCATGTGTTGCAGTGCAAGTATGGAAATAGGTCTAGTATTCCTTTGATGGGAACTAGTATTTGGACATATGAAGAGTGAAGATGAAGACTGAACTGAAGATAGAGGTGGTAATGATAAAAGAGAAAGTATGGATAAAGGATAAATGTGTTGGAGTGAGTAAGGTTGATGAATCCATTTTTGTTGATGGATTGATGGCAGAGAGTGCTCAGATGTGTGATAAGGATGAGGACAAGTGACTGGAGATAAAAAGAGGCTTTATGAAGAGGAGTGTAGATCTTGTGCATGGTTCTATTGCTGATCAGTTTGGTTTTTCCATTGAGTTGGTTAGCTAGATATTTTCAGTGTATATGATATGGGAATAAGATTGAGAATTATAGAGAAGTTTTTTTTACAGGTTCATATTCCTGACCCTGAGATTAGGGAAGCTAAAAGTCAAAATGAAGTCTTTTGATTAGTTTCCAATTTCTTCTTGCAACATCAAAGTCAAAGGTTCACTTTTCAATAACCCTAGGTGTCTGATTCAGGAGCATCTTGGGTTCTTGGAAACCTTCCATCAACCATAAATATTTTTCTTTCAGTTGGTTTTCAGTCTATTCTTGTTAGTTAGTTTCAGTGTTTCATGTGGCGTTCCTCCCAATTGGCTCCTTGTCTCTTGTGAACCTTATGGCTTGTTTAGGAAATCATGTGGAATCTATATTTGGGTTTGCATCGTGATCCATTCTATCTTAGTGGATTTTCTTGAGTTTTTGGGTCAGACCTATTTGTTCTTCATGCTAATGACTAAATCTGCATTTTCAGTCTTGTGAAGCTTTCTTGTAGCTTGTGGATCTAATTGGCGCATTGTTCAATGATCTTATGCTCCTAGACCACCTCCTTTTGTGTTCTCACTTCATTCCATATCAATATAAAGGTGTTCTTAATGATTAGGGTCCCTTCCTATTTTGTGCACATTATGTTTTTCCCACCTTGGAAAATGAGATCTTTTCTATCTGACTTGTGGCTTGCAAACTTGTATATATTGTAGACTTGATTATTTTTTAGGTAGCTCTTAGTTGTAAGTCTTTCAGAGGTTAGCATGTAGGATGGATCTAGATTTCTGGTTGTAATTAGGCATGTATGATTTGAATGTAAGCTAGCATGTTGTTGGGCAGATATGATGTAAATCTTTATTTTCTAATAATGTGGAGGCCTGGATGGGAATGTTTATTGGTCATTGTTGAGTTATTGACGATATAGAGCTGATTTTTTCCACTATTTTGACTCGTGCCACATGATTGGACCATATCCATTGGGGAAAATCCTTCCATGACTTTGCCAGACTTGAGGGGGGTGTCAAGCCTTTTACTCACAAAATGAATAAAACAAATGAAGAATCTAATGGTGAAAACCATGCTATGGGAACATTAGATCATAAAAAGGGAAAAAGTAAGGATGCATCTAAAGGTGAAAACCTCCTAGAGGCACTTGCAGATGTGAGGCTTGAAAAACTCCCTGAACTCTTTCAACATAGGTCTTGGATATTGATAGAACCAATGTAAGCAGTTAATATTGGTACACAATAAGTTCCTAAAATCATACATCTATCAACATCAATTTCAAAGGAGGAAAAATAAGAATTTATACAATTATTTGAAGAAAAATAAATCAACCTTGAATGGTCCTATGTAGATATTCTGAGGTTAGATCTAGATTTAATCATGCACCATTTTAATGTAGCCCCAAGCAAAAAACTAGTAAAACAAAAATTGAGAAAAAAGCATCCTCACGTAGCATTAGTAGTGAAAGAGAATTTGAAGAATTTTTTGGATGCAGGGTTTATTAGAATATTATGAGTGGATATCTAATATTTTACCTATTTCAAAACTAGATAAAAGTATCAGTGTGCACAAATTTCAGGGATTTGAATAAACTTGTACAAAAGAAGATTTCCCTTTACCTAATATTGACACCATTGTAGATTGACAATAGGAGATGCTATTTTATCATTGATGGATTATTTTTTGGGTTATAATAATATCAAAATTGTACTTGATGACCAGGACAAAACAACTTTTACATGTTAATGGGAAACCTTTTGCTGGAATGTCATGCCATTTGGACTGAAGAGTACAGGAGAAACCTATCAAAGAGCTATGGAAATAATCTTTCATGATATAATGCACACTTTCATGGATGACAATGTGGATGATCTATTAGGGAAAAAATTTACAAAGGAAGAGCATCTTAGCATCTTAGAAAAAATATTTCAAAGGTTAGAATAGTTCAAAGTGTGCCTGAATCGAAAGAAATGATCCTTTGGTATCACATCAGAAAAATTATTGGGATATATTGTTTCATCTCAAGGAATAGAAGTGGATCCAATAAAGGTGCAAGCCATAATGGAGATGGAGTCTCCTAAAAACATCAGTCAATTGAGGTCTCTACAAGGGAGGCTACGATCTATCAGGAGATTCATTTCAAAATTAGTAGATAAATGTGGATCATTCACTCAACTATTACACAAAAATGTCCAATACATATGGGATGAAAAATGTGAAGAATAATCAAACATGCTAAAGGAATATTTAATGAATCTACCAATTCTAATGCCACCAATACAAGGAAAACCACTCTTATTGTATATGTCAACCACAAAAAAGTAATTGGGGGAATTATTAGAAAAACATGTTTCAGAAGGAAAAGAGAGAGAAATATACTATAGAAGTAAAAATTTGGTCAGCTATGTGCTCAAATACACAACAATTGAGTGAGCATTCCTAGCAGTAGTTTTTTCATGTTGACACACTCTATCAAAATTAATAGAAAAGATAGATCCACTAAAGCACCTTTTGATTAAATCTACCTTAACATGAAGACTTACAAAATGGGTAATGATCCTAAGTGAATTTGACATTGAGTATGTAGATAGAAAGGCTATGAAGGGACATGTAATTGTAGAACAACTAGCTGAAGCCCCGATGCAAGATGAAAAACCATTACACATCGTGTTTCCATATGTAACTATCCACTCATTTACATCAGGACCATGGAAATTGTATTTTTATGGATCTTATACTCAATATGGATTCTAAGTAGGTGTTTTATTTGTCACTTCGCAAGGATGCACTATTCCAAAATCATACAAATTGATGTTTCCCTATACCAACAACATAACAGAGTACGAGGCATTAGTAAGTGGTTTGAAAGTGGATCTTTAATGGATGATAACATAACTCCATATTCATGGAGATTCTTAGCTAGTCATCAATCAGATCAATGATGATAATTAGACAAAGGATGACAAATTGTTGCCATACAAGAAAATGGTAGATGACTTTAAGAAATAATTTGTTGAAATCACCTTTGAGAAAACCCCTAGAACATATAACATGGTTTCCAATGCAATTCCTACACTTGTCTCTCTTCTACAAATTCCAGATCAACAAGCATGTTATGAGTTCTTGGTGGAAGAGCTATTAAATCCCTCACATGATAGACCAGAATCAAAATTCATTTACCAATTAGTGGGTCCCAATTCATCCCACTATAGAAACATCTATACCTACTTAAAAGAGAATAACCTTCCCTTTGACTTGTTTCAAAACTAGAAATAAAATTGTATTCGCCAATTCTCTCGATATAACTTAATTATGAATACACTCTATTGAAGAGGTCTCGATGGAACTCTCCTTAGATGTCTCGAACGTGAGGAATTTGAAAATCCTAAAAGGAAATACACAAAGGTATCTATGGTACCCATTAAAGTGGCCTAACTTTAGTGAGTATACTTATTTAGATTGAATACTATTGGCCAAACATGGAGCAAGATTCCTTTCAATTTGTTAATAAATTTTAGAAATGTCAAGTCCACCAGAATATCATACGTGCACCATCTCAAGAAATTAATCCTTTCATAACACCGTGGCCCTTTTTTCAATGGGGACTTGATCTAGTGGGAAACATTTCCCTCCATCTTCTAATGGACATAATTTCATCATCATGGCCATAGAATATTCACCAAGTAGGTTGAGTATATACCCTTAGTCACAACAATAGGTAAACAAATTTCTATGTTCATCTTGAACTATATAATTTTTAGATATGTCATTCCTTCATTCATTGTAACAGACAATGGAAATAGTTCAAGAACAAGGATGTAGATAATCTATGTAAAATTTTTTACATCAAACAACATTTTTCTTCCATCTATTATCCATAAGGGAATGGACAAGTAGAAGGCACTAATAAGACTATCCTGAACATATTAAAGAAAATAGTAAATGATAGTAGTTGAGACTGGCACATAAAATCCAATCCATCATTATAGGCCTATTGTACCAACATCCAAACCCCAACAAGAGCCACACCATATTCTCAGGTATATGGATTAGATGTTGTTTTTTCTATTGTGGGAGTTTTTGTTAACTAAGGGTGTCATTTAACGGACTCATCACAAAATAATAATATAGGGTTTGAAGATTGCAGGAATTGTAATTGTTAGATGAACATCACCAACAAGCCTTTGATCACCTAAAAGTATACCAAATATCAATTTCTAACAACTACAATTGCAAGGTGAAACACGTGGCCTTTCAAGTGGGTGATCTAGTGTTAAGGAAAAATCCACACAATCAACAACATTGGGAAAAGAAGGGAAATTTTGAAGCAAATTGTCTTGGTCTTCTCGTCATCATATCAATTTTTGGTTCTAGTGCATATCGGTTATCCACACCAGAAAGTGATGTTTTGACAGAGCCCATCAACTACATGCATCTGAAGTGGTTCCGTGCTTAATACAGTTAGATCAAATTTGTACATATCTAAAAAGTCTTGGACCAATTGAAAAACAATAGAAAATATCCTAAGAAAATACAAAAAAAAAAAAAAAATAGAGAGAAAAAGATACCTTGGTGAAAACCTGGAAAACAGGTGCCTTGGTAACAAAAAAATCAAATATATACAAAAGTGCAATAAAAACAAGTGGTGAAAACTTGGTGAACATGCACTACTTGTAATAGTCAGCTTCTTCATCTATCAGTTTATTGCATCGACATTCATAACCACCATACATATTTGTAATAAATCCCTTTTATAAATAAATGTAGCTTGGCAAAGTCAAGATTCCATCATGGCTTGGGAAATCACAGTCATTTATTGTGCATAGCTAGGGGCAAAATCTTGCAACTAGGTGAATCAAACTTGAGCTTAAGAAAAAAAAAGTAAGCAACACAAACAACACATGGTAAAATGAAATCAAACATCTTGACAGTCAACCTTAAGAATCCAGATCCCACAAGTGTGTAATCAATCTTAATCCTAAATAATAAATAAATGATGAATTATGTATCGTGATCTTGATTGCAATAGTGTGACAGTTTGTCAATTGTCTTTCGATATTTTTTATCATGTCTCTTAAGTAACTCTGTAATGTATCAAACTAGAGAAGAAATGATAAAGCATGATATTTTCTTTGTCTTCTTCTTGTGAAGTGATTATTATTATTTGATGGCGCAATAATTTGTCTCTATTTTATACTGATTTTGTGCTATTTTTTAAGACCTTTCCAAAACACTTGTTAAACTCTTAAGTACTTGAACTTATGAACATTCTATAAGTATAGTCATATCCACAAAACCTATGGGTAGATAGTAGTGACATACTTTGCTAAATATTATATATATGCCACAATATTTCATATAATTGTTTGAATGTATGTCCTAACATTTGGATTAAGTTGATTAGTTGAAAGCTTGAATATACATGCATATGATACTAATCTTCCACGAAAGAGGAGTGACTTGAGAGTGGATTGACAATATTGATGAGGAAATGATGAAGTCCCAGCCGCAAGGAGGAGAACTATTATAACACCGTGGGATATACAAATTCACGCATAAATTTCTTTCTCCCACCGTGGGTCTTACCTACATCTCCTTTTGAGCCAAATCTGACCCCACCATCGAATTCAGATTGTCATTTTGGTTGAAAATGACTATAAATTTTCCCATACCCAACGAAAGTCAAATCTGTGGCAGATTTGTTTTTCCCGAATAACCCTTTACACATAAATTGAGGTAAAAAATAGACTACCCCAGCCCTACACATAGATCGAGGCAATTGTCATTTTTCAACAAAAAAACCATCTTTGTGGGTTCAACCTAACCATCTATCATTTTGGGAATCATATCTTCATTTGGTCTGCATTCACAAAGTCCAACACCTAACCCCAAATGCCATCCTCTATGTTTTATTATAAAACTTTCAAACTTTCAATTTAAAATAAGGCTTCCTTTACCGTGGGGGGCATGTGGGATTAAAATCTCACA